>KK115327.1:258216-382677 GCA_000611955.2 Stegodyphus mimosarum | reverse complement strand
TTTGAGGGAAAATGAAATATTTTGGAGGATTAAAAAAAACAGCAAAATTATATTTAAATAATTATAAACAGGGATATTTTTATTCTCTTCAAAGTATTCTCCGTCATCATTGATATACTTGTCCCAGCCTTTTGCCCACTTCTGGAACTCTTGACCTGGAATTTGGTACATGGCATGCAGTATATTTTCATGTACCTCATCCACAATCTGATTTGCTCCTCTTTGAGAATTCTCTTTATACATCAGAACAGAAGAAATTCATATGGAGTAATATGTAGTAAGTAAGGTGGGAGAGACTAGTACAGCATTGTTCTTCGAGATTTGTCAATTGGACAGAGCGATATAGACTAGATCATAATGGCACTCAAGGAACCAATCTTCACAATTCTATTGATTTCCGTCACACACCTTGCACTCTTATGAAAATTTTGATTCCGTTTCACAAGGTAACAAATGAATATTTTCGTGTGTTTTTGTTGGTCATAATGGATTTGTTTCCACTTGCTTGATGCTTGTTTTGTTTCTTTGTCATACCCAAAATATCTATACCCTCTCACAATCTTTGCAAGGAAGTTTGAGTGGTCATGCAGTTCTTGCTTCAGTTCGTGGTAAACATTCATGCATTTTTCTTTTTGCTGCTGTATGAGTATACAGGGCTCAGATTTGACAAATAACAGTCTCATTCCATAATCTTCTGAAAAGATTTAGAAGTATGGTCAGTGGTCTTTTGAAAATCTTCATTAATAGCCTGTCACATATTTTCAGTCTTTTTTATCCTTTCTGATCTTTTGCATGTCACCTTTTTTTGAATCTGTAAAACCCCTCATACGCTTATAATTTACTTAAAGCATCTTCTTTTAAATGTCTGCCAAGCATAACTACTAAGCTGCAGTTTTGATTAAAATTTCAGGCATTCTTTGCTCTTTGTAGTTATTCTTCTCAAAAACCGTAGGACCATGTGAGCAGGAATAGAAACAAATCAGCAGTTTGGTCAAGATTCTTCACATAGATTGATGCCACTAGGCATCTTCTAGTAATATAATGTGTAATAATGAAGCAGTCACATGCTATGTAACATTTTTGTTTACTTTGGGTCTTGCAATGACCAGTACCAGTGAATATTGGAAATTCAACTTGGATTCAATTACCAATGAACATGCATGGTGGTTTTCATGACTTTTCTCCATGCATTAGGTGAACACGAGTCAGCTCTTAAAATGTGCTTTAGACAGATAGCCTGTGATTGCTTTTGTTATAGTCTAAATAATCTAGTTGTTTCAGGGCACTCCTTATTCACTGTATTTTTACATAAAAAAATATTGTAACTTGTTGAATAGTTTCTAAATTACTTATAAAAACAAATTATATGGTTCGTATATATGTGTGCAATTGGGTATGAATATTTGCATCATTTTGCATGGTGTACAAAGTGTTTTAAAGTGAATACAATAAAACCTCGTTACCACGAATCTCAAGGGACCAAAATATCAAGAGACTGGGAAGTCGAATCTTATTTTTAGAATAATTTTTTCTGAACATCAAACATTTGTAGTTTATAGTTATATAATACATTATGTATAACATATTATGTAACTATAACATATTATGTATGTCATTTTAGAAAATACTACTTTAATTTCTGAACTATAATTTGAAAATCAGCAACTTCATGGCCAACGGTTTTCATATCTTCCATAAAATGGGCATTCAGTTTGGATGTTGCAGGAGATCATTCTACAGTGTTCAAGGCATGTAACCTTTCCTGGATGGGTAGAATGATGATGTCATTCTCACTTTCTTTGGATAACATTTTGGACCTCGGGTGCAGCTGCTTGTACATCAGATTCCACTGGAGCATACACAGCAACATCATCTGCACTAACAAACTCCACAAAACTCATTGTTAGTGAAGTGACCAGGATTGTTAAACAGTGTTATTCATGCTGGGCTATTTTTGTAATGAATATAGTAAATTCTATAATGTTTTCAGTTGAACAGGACAGAAAATTTCTGAAGGACTCCTAAAAGATATACCACAGAAAAAAATATTAAAAAAAACTTTGAAAGTTCATGTTAAATGATGGTCTTGACGACACAGTGGACTAGTTCATGCTAACCAAAATTTCTGATAAGCTTCTGTTAAGGTCATATACATTGCTGCCCAGACCAAAATTTTGTTCTTGTAAACCGATTGTGTGCCTTAAGCAAGTTTATGTTAGGGTTGGTTTACTGTATTAGAATTCATTCAAGATACTAAAACTTGTTTGTCTGCAAAAAGATTCAAAATATGTAATATGCTGAGAATTTAATCCATAAACCTCTCATGAATGGCTAAGAAAGCTGTAACAAATTGTCAAGAGTTCTAAATAAGGCAGGAATGAAATCTTAAGAAGTAATGCGAAAAATACTTTAATGAATTTTGTATATATTAAAGGTGTTTAAATGAAAGGATACCCAGATGTAAAGGCCCTTCTTAAATAGCAAGGTATTATTTTGATGTGGTTTTAAAAGGAATCATTTCACTAAATAACATGTAGATTTTTTTTCTCTGCGAAAGTCCTTTTATGTGCGTGCGAAGAACACTTCCCGAAGTTCTAAACAATTACCTCGGTATACCAGCTCGAAGAGCAAGCACTAGTTCATGCAAGGTTGCATACATTACACTATTTTTTAGCATTATTTTATCAGAAATTTTAAGAAGTGAGAATATCTTAAATGCTGCTAAAAGTGTTGATGTGTAAGCTATATTAAAACTACAGCGTTAGCTTAGTGCAAAGAATTCCAGACAGTGAATTTGTTAAAATTAATTTCAGTAATAATACTGTTTATGATAAAGATATTTCAGTAAAAGGTTTGATAATAAAGAATGATAGTCGAAACTTGTGATGGCAGAACCAGTATGCAATATAGATGATAAAAGTGTATGCCTAGAAAAATGAAGTTTAGAAACAGATTTTTTAAGTGGTAAATGATGAGAAAACATGGAAAATGGTGAAGCACATTAATATACTAAATTTTAACAAATTGAAACACGTAAAAATTACTTTTTCAACTATAGAGACTAATTTGCTAAAAATTCATATAAAAAACACCATTAACAGTGAATAGAGATTTTTGACTGAGGTTTATATAATTTATAACCAAGCATTGTTGCTTTCCCTTTAGGCAGATAAATTATTTTTCATTTGTTATGTATATTTTATTTATTTATTTTCAAACTTATTTTCTCATGCTTAATTAAGTTATTTTTAATGTTGGCAGTGTTATTTTATTCTTATTAAAGTTGGCTTTAAAATATTCTGTGAAGACAAAATTTATTTCTAAATATCACATCCTCATGTATTAGCAGCATTCTAATGAGAAATAAAAGTCTTGGCCCCATAAATATCAGCTAAGTAGAGGTTCAACTATATACTTTCTTAAAATAATTAATCCATTAAATTGTGATGGTCATTTAGTCCCTACTTCAATTTGTCATGAACTGAGAAAATGAAATATCACTGGTGTAATGTATCAACAGTTTCATTGATGAAAATCTCAAGTTATTGATCATTCTCATCTTTAGCATAAAATAAAAATTTTACAAAAAAAAAAATACCTTACAAAAGATAAATAAATAGGTTTTATGCTCTTAAAGTATTCTATTAAATGGTTACTCCAAAAGTATGTTTAAAACATAGTAATTTTTTTTGCTCCACATGTAAAAAAAATATGCATTTAGAGCAGTAAGCCAGAAAAATGTTACGCTAAAGAAAACAGTGAACTTAAAGAAAAAAAAAATTTAAATCATGGTGTTATTCATTCTTGAAGTCGAAAACTGCTAACTAAAAACTGTTAATCTATTTATATACCCATATTTCTTGAGAAAGCGTGGTTAACCATATTGGAAACGTAATTAACATTTTTGTTGTCGAAAGTGCCTTATTACTGGAAGCTACTTCTGTAAAAAATTCTTGGGGTTCTTTTATTTCAAATATGGTTTATTTTGATTTTTTTATTTATGTTTATATTCATGCACACATATATATATATATATGTATATATATAGAGAGAGACAGTATATGTTTGGTGAAATGGATTGCAATATGAAAATATTAGGATTTTCTCTTTCAGCTCTTTTAGAAGCAAGAGGATTACCACCTCATTTATTTGGTGCTCTTGGGCCTCGAATGCAGCATCTGCTTCATCGTTCAATGGGAACTACTGCAAGTAAGATCCATTTAAAAAATAGTACATTAATAATTTTAGCTATTTTAAGATTTGGTATTTGAGAAGTTCTTGTGCCTATTTCTTTTTTATGCAGTTCTAACTTTGGAATTTAGTTTTGGAACCTCACTTCAGGTTGCCTTTCATGTTTCTTTTTAAGTTGATTGTTTTATCTAACCCAGATGAGTAACATTATTATACACTACCCTGTGGCTACAGGCACTAGTTTTCCTTGTAGGCATGTGCATTTAGATATGTTAAAAGAAAACAGTTCTGTAACTTTATGTGCAAAATTCAGTGGATAATTTCTTAGAACAGTTAAGAACATTTAATAAGAATTTCTCTGTTACAGTTAATAATTTCTCAGAATAAGTAATTAGTGTTGCTTTATCTAATAAGGTTTATTATTCGGTGCTTTTTAGCTGCTATTCCAAGGCTTCAAAGGTACTTATAAACCTTTTAATTTGTGTTGAAAATGCATAAATCAGCAATTTTATTTTCTGATACCTTCGCAAATTTTGCTAGTAAAGTATGGAATTATCTACATTTAACTGATAAGGCATCATATAATTCTTCCAAGTTTTTTGAGACAAGGAGAAGACAAATTTTATATTTTCACAGCTATTCTAACCCTTATCTAGCACTGTAACTGTTTTTATAGTGTTATATTATTCAGATAAACTTTGTTATTAGAAGATATGCATAGGGTAAGTAATTAGGAAATATACAGGGTTGCCACGCTACCTGGAAAATTGGGGTATTCGAAAATTGACTAAAAAATAAGGGAATTTTGTATGGCGATACCCCTTTATGCCTACGTTGGAAGTGATCACTTTCTTGGCGAATTACGTATTGCATAAGCGTCATTTGGGCAGCTGGTGTAGACCCAGTTTTCACAGCTCCCATCACATTGTCTTTTAGAAAGGCAAAGCAAGTTTCCAGCAACCTTGAGAATCGAGAGATTCTCATGAGCATCTGCAGTGCATGTTGAACGAAAAAAAAGACATTCCCATTCTTATATAAAACAAAATTGGTTTGATTCTAGTATATGGTACACACGGGATTTGGCGACATGATGCGCAGTAAATGGGTCATTTTGGTATTGGTGACAATTTTCAAAATCGTCGCAAAGCAGTACTTTATACTAGGGTTTTACCACAAAATCTTTTAAACTTTTTTTCTTCTTTTTAATAAATGCCGTATTTGTCGTTTTACAATAAAATAAAAAAATAGTAATCGGTCATCTAGGCTAACCATTTAATATAATTATATTCACCAAAATATCAGTGCTCATTATAATTCAGTTTTTACAATCTTTAAGTAATTAACTTTAATGTTATTCATATCATTTAATGTAGCTTCTTCCTTCCAAGTTTATTTATTATTAGTTAATAATACTATACAAATTTCAGGCAGTTTTTGCTGGCATACTCCTGAAACTAATTCTAGCTGTATGATGACATACCATCACAAAATTTAATGCACAGATTTTTATGTATGCTGCTAAATAAATATAAAATACCTGAATTTATTTTAAAGTATCATTAAATAGATTTCTTTCTTACGTTTAGGTGCAAAATGTCTGCACAAGAGGACATTTTTTTTAAATCCAGATCGGGCAGATTCTAATCTCAGTCTCCAGTAGAGAAAACAATTCCTTGTATAGTTATAATAGTAATACTTTTGGTATTATTTATATGTATATATATACACTTAAGTCGAATGTAATTGGCAATTTGTGAGGTTTCAAGTGGTACCATAATTAATTTACCTGTCAGCACAGCCAACGCGCACTACGCGGATAGACTGGAATTTTCTTAAAGCACACCTGGAAAAGTCAGAGAATTTCAGTCTCCTTTTTGACTGACAAACCAGAATAAAGTGTTTCCATATTATTTCATTTTTACTTTATCGTTTTGTTAAGTAACAAATAAAATTAATGAATTTAAGAAATAAGCTTTTTTGTGCTCTTCTCAATATCCTGAGGTTTCTCAAACAAGAGAAGTTACATGCCAATCTTATTAATATTTTTTGAAATTTTGTAATTTGATGTAAATGTTGTGTGTGTATAAGTAAATTACTAAGTTGAGAATTAATTTCTTTTTAGCTAATCGTGCTCATCAGTTGTTGCAAGGTCTTCAAGCTGCAGGTGATGAAGGACAGCAGTTACAAGCAGTTATGGAAATGTGTCAGTTGCTAGTCATGGGTAATGAAGACACTCTGACAGGTTTTCCTGTAAAGCAAGTAGTTCCTGTATTAATAAATCTTTTGTCTATGGAACACAACTTTGATATGGTAAGCAAGTGTAGATTTATTTTGTTAAATGTTTCATTATGATGTTTTATAAATCAAATTAAAAAGCATACCGCCCTATATTTTTGTTATATTTTCCTTAAATTTACTGTCTTGTATTGTATAAATTGTCTACTATGTAAAAGTTGTGCCCTATCTATTCTGTAAGTAATTTCGATCATTAAGTTAGAAACTCTGTTTGCATGCTAAAGGCTTGCATCTTTATAATGTTGATTGCACACAGTAAACATGTATCCATGTATGTTTGTGGATATAAATGTTTCAATTAGAAAATTGAGTAGGACAATTTTAATTCCAGTGGTTTCTTATAAATATAATATGAAAATGAACATTTTAACAGAAAAGCACTATATTTGTAACATATTTTGATTAAAGAGAGAATTTTATTAGTGAAGTAATAAGGTACTTTTTTCCTTCTTTCTGCTTGCATTCATGGTGTAATTGGAAAAATGTCTGCTGCGTAATCAGGAAGTTTTAATCCCACTGAGGTCATTGTGCATTTTTCACGTCTTCTGCAGAATACAAAGTTCAGCCCCTTCCCCAGTACCAAAGCATGCTGTTATAACAAACACAGAGTCTGCAGATTTTTCATTTAAAATAATTCAGAGCTTTTGAATTTATATTTCTTTGTCTTTTTAAATTAATTTGGAATGAATGGGATTAATACATGCAAAGAATTTATTTTTCGTATGTTTAATTACAATTTAAATGCACCTTGTCATTTTTTTATTTATATTTCATATATGCAAACTTGTTTACATTGCCAGTGAGTAGTGGTAAATTTTCAAGAATGCCAGGGGGCTCATCCATCACTTGTCACAGTTTGGTTGCTCATCAATCACTTGTCACAGCATTCAACTCCACTTCTGACACCAAAAAATGTTGTATATTTAGGGGTTTGTAAAGGATTGCATGTACCCGGAACCAGTGATAGCTCGTGAAAATTTATTTACCCAAAAAAAATGCTTTCATTTCTGGAACTTTCCACAAAGTTACTTGGACAGCTCTTCTCAATATAATGGAGCACAGTCAGTAGCTATCACTTCAACCTACTGTTAATGTTAAATGCAGTGCAGTACAAAGCATATCTGAAAGGCGAAGCTCTTTCTGAGATCCCTGAATACTCTGAAATTCTATCCGAGAACTCATGTTCTCTCTCTGGTCTTCCCCACAGTTGGAAGATTTCCACTAATTTGCCTTTCTCAACATCAGTGGGAGACATGTGTGGTACAGATTTCGGTAAAGGTCAGATACTGTTACAGTTAAATATAAGTATCAATTACACTCATTCATTTACAGTACAAATTAGATATATAGGAACTGGACCAAAATGTTGCCATATAGTCCCCATGTTTGACAGCTTATGGCAGTCTCTTGCCAAATTTGGTGACAAAAGTCACCAAAACTACCGCCACTCTGGCGATGTCTTGCCAATTTAACAAGATAGCCATCTACCTCAATATTAGACTTCCCATGTTGTGGATTTTTAGTAATTTTAACCAAAACCATTCTTGTTTTTCAGCTTTAATCTGTAAAATTTATTTTAATCCTTTGAGCATTAACGTGTTTAGTCCTGAAATTTCAAAGTTTCTCAAAATGTCATGAATAAATGGTATTTTCTTGATTATAATTAAAAAATGACTGTTTCACTGTGTAATTTAATTCTTTTTCTTCCAATATACATCCTACCTGAAAACAGATACATTAAAAGCTGGCAGAAATTTTCATGTGTAATGATTACAAAAGCCACCCTTCTGTATGGAATTTTCCGTCTAATGCTGAGAGGGTTAAACAATTTTTGCTGTTTTTTATAAATGCTGAAAGTTGGTGTGGTTAACAGTTTGTCACTAAATGTATATTCAGAGCATCTCCTGTTTACAGATATTTGTAACAATTGTTTGAAACTGACCTAATTATTGCATTTAATTTCTTAATTTTTTTGTATATTAATTGTTATGGCTCACTTAGTTAAACGATTTTTTAGATAATTTTGCATACAAAAGTTGCACTTTGAGAATTTCTGAATTTTTGCCCACTATAAAAAAATATTGTATTAGTATGTCATTGAAATGATGTCTTAAAAATTACAATTTTTAAAAAAAATGAGATTGTTTTTCTGCATTCTCTTTTTTTTTAAATCTATCATGCTTTGTCTTTTTCATTTTGGTGGTTCTTGATTGTCATGGTTGTGAAATCTAAATAAGATTACCTAAATAATCTAAATAATACTTTTTAAATTTACATTTCAGCAAATGCATAAAAGTTGCTGTGATTTTATTTGTCTAATTTAACCTTTTTGTATGTATTTGTTCTGTAATACTTTTCAAAATATTTAACTGTGTGTTGGTCTCTGTAAAATTCATTTGTCTCTTGTTTTTCCAAGAATCTTCCATTTTTTACTGCTGTCACAGTAAAAATTAAAAGTCCTTTGCTTCAGCTCTTTACTGCATCAAATGATTTACCTAATATTTTAACCTATTTCTGTAATATTGGCAGGATTTCCTACTGTGTGTAGTCATATTTTTTTAAGAACGAAATGTGTTAGGAAAAATCTTGCTGAAATAGTCATTTAAGAATATATTTAGGTTAATTATTTATGTGCAAATTATCTAAATTTTATATAAAAGCTGGAAAGGGAAAAATGTCAGCAAAACTAAGACATAACCCACAGTGTACAAACTTCTATGAATCTGTATAGCATTATACTAAAGTTCAGTATATTATCATTATTTGCTGTCTATATATGTATCTTGTTCTCTGTTTTCCTGCAAAAAAGCTGTGAACTGTTAGTTTATTTGGCTAAGGTAATGAAGTTCACATGTATGCGTTTGTATTTATATGTATATGAAAATAGGGGTAATATATAGCAGTTCAATTAAGAATTACATTTACTTTTTCATACATTCTTTGGGATCTGCCCCATGTGTTACGTGTGTACAACCCTTAGAAAGTCCCCCATGAAGGCATCCTTCCCCTTAGGCAGATAACCCTCGAGTACTTTGCAATAATTAAACTAAACCTTTGATATCTGCATAAGCATATATATTCATTAATTTGTACACAATCTATGGAATTTTGATCCGATAGCAAATTAAAAATTTATCCTTATTTCAAAATTCATTTTTATAATGTTATGAAAGTTTTCTTTATTATTTGTCATGTTTTCCACTTGAGATATGCATGTAATGAAATACGCAACAGCGGTGTATTATTTCTATATTTAGATGAATCATGCTTGTCGAGCTTTAACGTATATGATGGAAGCTTTACCCAGGTCATCAACTGTTGTTGTAGAAGCTATTCCGGTATTCTTGGAGAAACTTCAAATTATTCAGTGTATGGATGTTGCAGAACAGTCTTTAACTGCATTGGAAATGCTGTCTCGAAGGCATAGTAAAGCCATATTACATGCTGTAAGAAAAAGCTTTATTTCAGTAATTACTAGAGAATCATTTAAATATTTAAAGAATCATTTTATTCATGTGTAAATTTCATCATAAAATGTTGAGCATGTTTCTTTTCATGTTCGTATTCCTTCATACTTTGCTAAATCAGTCATTCAAGCATCTATTTTAAAATGTTGCATTACCTGGCAAATTTCATGTAATGTATTAAAATTATGTATAGGTATATGATTTATAGCAGTAAAATGTAGTAGAGAATAATAATTTTAAGAGTTTTAGTGGTCAAATGACATGTGTAAATGGTATTTGAAAAATAAAAGTATGTGTTGCATAACCAAATACCTGTTCAGGGAAATATATTCTAGAACTTTAAATCTAAAACTATCCATATCTGAGGGCAGTTATTATGAGAAGATTTGGAAGAGTTAATTGTAAGAAATAGGAAATTTTGCTATCTAAGCGTACTTGATTTTGTGTGAAATATTATATATCAGTTAATTTTTTATTCATCTTAAATCAGTGAATATACACTTATCTAGAACGTCCTTAGAGAGTTTCGTAAAAGCATGAGAAATCTTGTGAGGTTTGCATAAGTGCCGTTCACAGTTGTTACGGATACTCATGTGCTCCTGTTTCTTCCTTCTCTTGTCTTCATGAAATTCATCTTTTACGTTATCATGCTACATTCATGTTATGCATATGTTATTATTGCCATGGTGAGATTTTAAAGAAATTACACGGTAAATAGGATCATGCCTTCTAAAAGCTTCTGATTTTTAAATATTTTCAAGAAAACTAAACGCCAGCAGTTTTATGTAATTTTATATCTTCTTCAAAAATTTATTTGCTATTGAATTCTTTTAATAAAACACAGATTTTGATGAAAATTAATGATCTTAAATAGTTGAAAGTGAATAAACTTTGAAAAAGAGTTATTCTTGTTTTTTCTGTTTGCACCAGTTGCACTCAGATGTGTATGTACATATTTGCATATTTTTATAGACTAATATTATTGACAGCTGATTTATCTTTTTATTAATGCATTTCTTTTTGTTTCCTAGAGAGGTGTTGCTGCTTGTCTTATGTACCTAGATTTTTTCTCTATTAATGCACAAAGAGCAGCCCTTGCGATAACTGCAAATTGTTGCCAAAACTTGTTATCTGATGAATTCAATCTAGTTCAAGACTCATTACCTCTTCTGAGTGCAAGACTCACTCATCAAGATAAAAAATCAGTGGAGAGCGTGTGCTTAGCATTTTCGCGTCTAGTTGACTGCTTTCAATATGACTCAAAGTGTCTTACAGAAATTGCTGGTCATGGTTTACTTTCCAATATTCAGCAACTAGTAAGTTGTATAAGTCATATTTTCTTCAATTTATTTTGTCTTGCTTTGCTTTTATGTAATATCTATCTGAAAACTATTTAAATAGTAGTTGAAAGACAGCTGTAAATAACTGTGCATAAGACTTTATTTTGCATTTAAAATATGTATATATATATATACACACACAGACACATATATTAATTTTGTTAACTTTTAAATAGAAACTTTTAGAATCTCTTAAAAATTTGCAATTTCTAATTATTGTAGTTGGTTGTGTCACCACCTGCTATTAGCTCTGGAACATTCGTAACTGTGATACGAATGCTGGCTGTTATGTGTGCCTCATGTCCTGAACTAGCTGTTCTCCTCTTAAAGCAGAGTAAGTTATTTATTTTACCTGTTTGAAAATAACAGTAGGATGTTGAAAAAATTAGGAAAATTAGTATTTTCATTTGTGTTCATGTTTTTAAGTGGGGAAAATAAGAGAAGCAGGAAGACATAATTATTAAGACGCTATTTGATAATATAAATCAAAGAAATTGAAATTAATAATTTGCATCCAAAAGTGCTGTGGGGCTTAAATTGAAACAGGTCTGGAAATATTCTAAGAAATTGAAGTGGATACCAGGAAAGGAAATTAATAATTGACTTTTTATTGTATTTCCAAACAGTTTATGGCTTTGAGACATAAGACTTAACCTCATATGTTATACTGTCAGATTTCAATCAGCTGAAATTTGGGAAAGCATTCTAGCTATCTATAGTTAATGATACTCTTCAAAAATATTATGTTAAAACAGTTCTGAATATGCTTAAGTATACATTTAGAAAAGCCATTAACGAAATTGTATGTTTAAATGATGGTTATTTTGATACGTAAGCTACTGGCTGTTAAAATTGCAGTACCATGAAGAAAGAGAAGAAAATAAGGTCATATTTATTCCAATAGCATATAACACAGTTATGAAGTTTTAAAATTTAAGGTGTTTTGGAAGCATAGTGCATACAAAGGTGACTGTCACATGTAACTATTCTGTGCAACATTAATTGCTGTTAAGTAGTTGGATATAAAGTGGAATAAATTTTGGTTGACTGTTTGGAATATTCTAGATCCTAATGCTTCAGTTCTTTGAGAGATCTAATCTGTTGTAATTGCTGATATTTACTGGCATGTTCTCTTGTACAGACAAGACCAGAGACATAGCTGAAAGATCTGGCAAATGTGATTTCTAAGACAAAATGATTATTCTGTATCAAGGAAATATTGCAGGTTGTGTGTATCTTGTTTTGTCCTGTTTAATGGCAGCTCTTATGAGGGGAGAAAACTATGGACTGTAACTCTTCAACAAGTGAAGGCTAGCCTGTCAAAGAATAATATATCCCAGTCCAAGACCCAGACATTTTTCATTTTGGATTACACGAATTATAGCAGATATTAAATAGATTTTTTAAACTTACATATTCAGACCTTCCTTAGTCTGATATAAATCCCATTTAGTCCTTGTCACTAGAATGGTCCTCAAAATCAGGAGTTGTACTGTCATTGGGGTTTTCCTGTTCCTGTAGAATTTAGCAAGAGATGTTTGACATTGCAGCCTAACTCCATTGCATTACGTCATAATTGTACAGCACCCAGAGTTATCTTTAAATGCAACACGTGTTCTTGTGTCACTTCATGTGACGTAATCGGAAAGAGCAATCCATCTTTGTTTTTCACATACCAGTGTCATTAGTTTCATTTCACTATTCTCTAAGTATCCACCATGTGAGCCACTGTAAGCTTTCCTAGTTGAATGAGTAACTTTAAGATGTTCTTTGTCGTTTTTCCACCCCCGAACATTAGTTTATACACCATACTTCCTCAATGTGACACAACTGTTTCTTCCTTCTGCATGTCGATTTCGATGTTGAACCTTGTCATTGAACTCCCAATAAGGGAGTGTATATATACCACTTTTTATTAGTACAGTACTTTACTACAAAATTTAGAACCGGAATCTACGATATCTGACAACAATTGAAAAGAGAAATGTTTGTTATAATAGTGCTCAACATGCATGCGAACGTTCAAAATTCAAGTGATAGACATGGCTGAGGGTAGAGTTCTAGATAAATGCATTCTGTGGTATCCTTCAGTAAATAAAAGAAAGCTGCACATCACATGGCACAAATGCCAAACTGTCCCATGTTTTTCAATGATAAATTATTTAAGTTATTATCTTAGTTTTGGAGATAAATGGTGTTGAGCGTACATACTAGATATTAGTGACTGTTAATGTTCAGTGATACTGCACACCATAACACGAAATTCTGGTTCAGCATTTTTTAAAAGAAAATTAAAATGCATTGAAATTTCAGTTTTAGTTGAAAAGCATTCCTATTTCTTTATATTTTATTAGCAGTGTTGATCCAGCAATAAGGTTCCCGTCAATGTTAGAAATAGACAACATTGTGTATTCTCATAGCAATGTACATGGTTGGAAAGAAGACACTTTGCTCTATTTTCGACATTTTTGCCATCTTTTTCTGCTCATTTTTTGTAGACTGCTCCAATTTATGCATCCCAGTGTCATAGAACTCTGCTGCCAACCCATTGTGGAAGCAGTTCATCTCGCCTTTGACTTCATTGACGCTTTGGAAGCGTTGAACACTCAAGTGTTTCTTTAGCTTGGGGAACAAGTGATAATCACTAGGTGCGAGTGAGGACGGCATTGCCGTGAAGCGGCGTTACACCGGCTGTCAGTCGTCCTCACCAGTGGTTCTGGATAGCTAACCTGAGTATTGCACAATAACTGTCTGAGATTGTTGTCCCAGGTTCCATGAAAAGGATCAGCAGTATCCCCTTACAATCCCAAAACACACTGGCCATGACTTTGCTAGCAAAAGGAGTTTGTTTGAACTTCTTTGCAAATGGTAAACCTGAGTAACACCATTATTTGGACTTACATTTTGGGAGTGAAATGAAACACATTTCATCTGCCGTAAAAATGGAGTCCAGTAATCCTTCCTTATCTTCTGGACTCTGTTGAAGAAACTGGCGAGCACAGGCAAAGCATTTCTCCTTGTGTTGTGCTGTCAACATACATGGTATCCATCGAGCACAACGCTTGTGGTACCCCAATTTTTCAGTCAAAGCTCTTTCCACTATACCTTAAGAACTCCCAGGAATCCAAGCAACAAGTTCATGGACAGTGATCCTCTTGTTTTGAAGCACTTCATATAGGACCATCTTGATAATCACCTCTGAAACTGACAGTCTTCCACTACATTCTCCATCATGGACATACTTCCAACCGGCACTAAACTTCTTGCACCACTTTTGGACGTGTTGAATGGACACACACTTGTCGCCATACACCTTTATCAGCTGACAATGAATATCCATGGGTGAAGTCCCGTTGGCATGCAAAAAGCGAACGAATCTTGCATTTGTCGGGAGGAACAATAGACACTTCAATCTCGGACAGCTGCTGAGCCAAGATTGAGTGGTGATCAGGTGGAATCGAGAGTAGGGGAACTGCCGAGTAATATTTCTGAAGTAGTATTAATTTCAATAGTTGTAAAGCATTAAGGTTTCACTTTGTAATACAGAGTATTTCTTTTCAGATATTTCTGAAACTTTGCGCTATTTATTAATGGGTACATCTGCTAGCACTGATGACATTGAAGTAAGTTTTATTTGCACATTATAGCTTATTTGTGTATTATTTATAGTTGCTGTTAATCCGGGTATTATTTCTTAAGTGTATCTCTCATAAGAACTATTAATCTTTATTTTTCCATTTTAATACTCTTAAATTAACGAGTGTAGCAAGCTGTGTTAGCTCACCATACAGAAATATTCAACAGAGAATAGGAATTCCTCGCTAAGAAATAATTAACTTCAAACTAGTATGGTTGGATCTTATAGTTTTCAAGTGTATGGGAAGAGTATAATTTAGGGGTCTGGACATATAATCACTTTCAAAGAGGATTAATAATTTTATCTTAGATACCGTGGGTTTCTACTGAAAGTAATGAAAGTAACACCTGCCATGCTAGTTACAAGGAAGAAGTAATTTAAAAAGCAATCTGCGTGCGTAAGGCCAAATTTTAATGCCTTAAATACATGGATTTTAACTTTTTGCAATTAAGTGTATAGTGTATAAGTTATCGCTTCATTCATCTATAAATATCTGTTCCATTTTTTTTTTTTTTTTTTTTTTTAACCTGAGAATGGTAACAATACTGGAATGATGTTTATTGAAATAAGAGTATATACTGCACATTTTGTTCCAACAAATTACTTATTGATTTAGTGTGTATGACCAAGCTGATATTTTTTAACTATGTGACCATTGTTAAAAAACTAAAAATATGAAGTTCCTTTATTTGCATTACAGTAAATAAAAGGTGACATATTATCTGATGAATTTTTGTCTCACTTAATTTGAATAACTGAAGTCTGCTGTATTTTGCTTTCATAACTTTCTTAAAATATGAACTAAACTAGAAAAACCAGGAGTATTTACATATTTTAAATTTGCTAGATTAAATGAAAGAGGCATTGAGTTAAAAAATGTCATAGCGATGAACTTCATCTGATTTTCAGTTTCTGTTAGCAATTGATTTTTTTGCTACTTCTGTAAAGCTCTGTTGCGGTCAACTAGCAGATGAGCAGTAAAATTGCTAAATAGTGGTAGTTCAAAATAGGTGAAGGACTAGCTGTTTGGGAGTTTTCGTAGTTTTCTCTTTGTGTAACATGAATACATACTTGTTGGCAGTTATAAAGTACTCCACAAACACATTCCTCCTATTAACAGATAGCCCAGTGTGCTTTCCTGTAATCCATTGAATCCAATTTATTTTGTCAATAGAAACGTTCTGAATGCTATCTTTTGTAAATAAGTTTTATTTGTAAAGATGCTGTTGTAGCCTTTTAAAAGATATTTGCAACATTTTTTAATTATTATATTAATTTACAGTTGATTCCACGCAGCCCTCAAGAGCTGTTTGAAATAACATCATTAATTGGGTAAGATGTTTACCTTGCTTTTTTTTCTCCTCCCTAAATTTTATGGTTTTCTTTCTGAATTTAATGTCTGCTCTTTGCTGTTACTTTCATATGGTAATTTCTCCATTCTCTTAAAGATAAAAGTACACTTAGAACAAATGTAAAGTTGGTTGTAAGCTTCTATTATTATAGTGCAGTAAACATTTGACTATCCATAAAGCTTCGGAAATGCTGAATTTGGGGCAAAGTGACAATTCTATCTAATTGAGTGTATAAAGAGTGCAGCTCATGGTAGAAAAGCTAAGTAGAGGAAAGAAGAAATTTCTGGTATGAAATTATAAAAGTCATCTTACTTGATATCATCGTAAATATCAAAAGTAAATTATCTGAAAGTAATCTGAAATTAATACTGTACTGTAAATGAGAAATTTAGGGTGTGAATTTATGATTTGTAACATTAAAGAATTTTAAATTTTTTATGAATTTTGCATAAAGATTCTTTATTTACTTTTATATGCAAATCTGTGGTAAACTGCAGTTGTAATATTCCCCCCCCATGAAAAGTCTAAAACAAATAGAAGAAGAGGTGTTAATAATTAAAAAAGTAAAACTAGTACCTTTGAAAACTACCCTAAGAAGTTTATATATATATATTTAGCAATTTGATTTCATTTTTAGTCTTAAAAATTTATCAATGTAGTTAAAGAAATTATTAAGCTTGAAGTTTTAATAAAATTTAGATTTATCTGTCACAATGAGTTGTACAGAGTACTTGTATGTCAGATAGTAGGCAGGATTTAAAAATAAATGTAGGGTTAAGCTAGATTTGATGTTCAACATATTTGCGAATGCAAACTTAGTTTTTGCAAAAATTCAAGCTGTATTTTTAATGAAAAAGTAAAAATCTTCGGATCTAAATTAACAATATATAGCAGTTTAGTTCTCTCAGTATTAACTTTCTAGTTAATATCTTAAGCAAGAGGCATGTTCAATAAAAAGCAGACAAGGATGTGTGTGATTCATAGACTTCCATTGAGGTGAGAAGTTTCATAGGTTAAAAATGAGAGGATATCCTGGTTTCCCCTTAAAGTAGGTCTACTTTTGTCTTCTTTCAGTGACAAAAACCAGAGAGGGAAGTAATGCTTTTTTAGAAATCTTTCTGATATTTGCTGTCCTATTTTACCAGCCAGCAGCAGAGTGATAAAGTTGCTTAACATTGATAAATGTAGTCTGGGTTTGATTCTAGGCAAACGAGCTGCCTGGATAGACACTTTTATGATTTTCCCCATGTTTAAGATGATGCAGTCCAGATCCCCTTTAAAAGTCTTCTCTAAAGGCATCTTCCCATAGGCAGATATCCCTCGTTTACTTTGCCATAATCAAATAAACCAAATGTATGTTATTTATGAGAAACAGTAAAACCAAGGTGAAAAAAATCTTATGATTGTTTTGTGAAGTCACGCTTATGAATTATTAATGCTAATGCACAGTGTTTGGCAACAGTGTCATATATATGCTTTACAAGTCTTATTTGCTTTGAGGGGAAGGGGAGTTTTTAATATTCTAAAATATCCTACTTAGTCGAGATTTCTGCTTAACTGAATGCCATATACTCTAACTTTTACTGTAGTAATAAGTGTAAAATATTATTTAGGATACCAATCCGTAACTTTTATCTTTTTAATTTAAAAAAAATCCCATTATTATGTGTTAAAGTCCATGTATGTGTACTTGAACAAAATGGGTGATAATACCCATAAATTGAGGATCAGAAGAAATTTGAGAGGAAATCACTCAGCAGCCATGTATTCTGTCTGAAAGAAAATGTGTGTGGTATCCCATAAATTTTAATGTTTTTAAAAAGATAATAAATTGGTTTACCAGAGTTCTTATTCCAGTTATGTAGAGGCTGATTTTATAACATAATTTATATAGTTTGGTTTAAAATTTCACAATTACTGTAAAAACGGACAGAAAATTTGAGATTATACAGCACTTATTTTATTTGCATTTGTGAGGCATTGAATGCTGTTAATAATGGTATAATCCATCATGAGCTTTCAGTTGCTTATCTTGTTTTAAAGTCTAAATTTTCACATTATCTGATATTAATGATACAGAGCCATCTTTTACTGAAAGTATGGACTAAAATATATATTGTGCCAAAGGTATGCATCTGGATGATAAGCCATTAGCTGCAAACCATGCTTTAATATGTAAGTTTGTTAATATGTGATGTTTTTAAGTAGTCCATACTTCTGATGCACTTCACACCTCCTATAGTCCCACCACATATTCAGATTTATGTAAACATCCGGTTTGAGGCAGAAGTAGGCACATCTCTATCAATGATGTAGGGGTGAGTGCAGTAGCACGGTAGATTTAAAAGGTTCTTTCATTCACGCTCTGATCTTTCGAGTACAAAAAATTTTCGTCTGCACTTTATACATTTTAAATTGATGTACTGTGAAATTTTAAAATTATAAAATAATTAAATACTTAAAAACATCAGATCGTAACATTTCAAAGAAAAACAATATAAGAAATTGTAATAGTAAACTATATATCTTAATATAATTCATCATTAATTTATACATATATTAATAGATAATAATTAATTTAATAATAATTTAATAGGTAATACATTTTAATTTTAAAATTTTCAAACATTGAATTAGAAACTTTTACCTGTTAAATATGCTTTAATAAATTACATTTCTTAATATAATCAAATGATGTATTAATAAAATAAAGCTATTTAATGAGAAGAGGTTGCGTAAAAATTATTTTAATTTTTAATCAGACATGACATACCTTTTTTTTTCTCTTTACATTTATTTTGTGTTGACACAGCATTTTAAGAATCCTCCGAACTCGTAGAGAATTCAGAATCTGAATTGTCGCTAACAGTAAAATTTAATGGTTCACATAATTCTTCTATAATACCATCTTTTCTCCAATATTCAGATTCTACATTCTTTAAATGATTACAATACTTCTTCCAATTGTTCACCGAAACACCTTCAATAGCCTCGTTTGTGAGACGTAATAAATTGGACATGCTTATATCTGCAGTCGTGTTCTGACTTTAAACATAATCTTTTATTTCAGCCCATACATACTCTATGGCGTTTATATCACAGTGATAAGTTGGGAGTTGTAGAGCTGTATGGCCTTTCTCTTCTATTATACAATCAAATTTAAAAGTTTTGACTTTTGGAGCATTTTGTTTCACTAAATCCAGCAACTCCACTTTTCGCAAATTCGGACAAAAAGAAATGTTTTTTGTCAGCCACTGCATTATATCTTCCTTTTATTGAGCTGCACCGAATGATAAGGTGCATTATCAATAATTAAAACGGAATTTGGTGGTAGGTTAGAAATTAACTTTTTGTTTGCCCATTTTTCAAAAATTGAATTCATTTGAGCAGGGTAATCGCCAGTTGTAGACTTCACTTTATAAATTTAGCTAGAATTAGGAATGAAACCCATCTCAACACCAGCACATAAAATTATTATGTGGTGAGAGGCATTTCCTGTTTCTAAAATCCCACTGATTTCATTTGATTGCCAGCATTTTCCAAATGTTAAATTGCTGTCCACCTATGTTTCGTCTATGTAAATTAGGGGACTGAATTCTTCTCTGTAACATTTCATATTCCTCAGATGCATTGTTCTTGATGTCAATGTCAAAACAATGTCAGGAAATAAAACACTTCTTTTATTCTGGGACTTTTTCCACATGAAACCAATTTCTCAGAGAATATTTCTAAGCGTCTCTCTTTGCCAAGGAAAACTTTCTTTTAAAACAGGAAGCAGTTTGGCTACAGTTGGTACTTTCTTTTCCTTGACATAAGTCTTGAACTGCTGGTCTTAGAATATCCAAATCAAAATTATCTAAGCCTGTACTTACAACAGTTTCTCTCTTTTTTCTTTTTTTAGGTGAAGAGAATTCCACATTTTCTTTACTTTCAGATTCTCTGTCCGGAGCTTGTATGTTGACCCCTATGAACCATCACTCCGTTTGAAGAATCACTTCATCATTATTTCAGCATTTTATCACAACCGCATGTAAGCTGTTTTTGCTTAATGAGATGTGTGAGCCTTTGTATAAAGCATAATCATCTTGTGTGTAGTCTGTTTAATGATTCGCCCTGTGGATGAAGAGCATGGCATGACTAACGTGCATATCCAAGCAGTAAATTATTTTGAAGGTCGTCTTAGAAAGAGGATGCATATCCAGTTTCTTGACTCTTCACCATCTTAACAAAAATGTGAGATCATATATAGACAACTCTTTCTTGAGCATAGACAAAATTATGAGTACATTCCTGTATATACAGATGGTTTGAAAGAAGCTAACCATGTTGAAGCATCTTTATTATTGCTTGGGTTACTGCATAATGCTTGCTCAGTTTTGACCTCTGAATTAACTGCTGTATAGTATGCACTTAATTATGCTTTCTCCAGCATAGCTATCTAAGTTATAATGGAAACTTTTTACAGGCCTGTTAAGTTCACTGAAAGATTGAGAAACATTTTCTGACTCCCAGAGTCCTGTAGTTGTTGCAGTTTTGAAGTCAATGCTGAAGAACTGGGTTTATGATATTCCTTACTGCTGTGTTTCTGTGCATGTAGGAATAAAAGGTATTGAGCTGGAAGACATTATAGCGAAGTCTTCGTCTGAAATGTCCATTCGGCTCATTCCTTCAAGCGATATCAACATGGTCATCAAGCAGGAAATCCTGTTAAGTGGCAGCGACTGTTGATGTTCAGTTCCATAACAGGATGAGAAATATTGAACCTAGAGTAGAATATTGGGAGACTAATAGAAACCAGGTAGCAGAAGTCCTTTTAATTCCTCTCAGAATTGGCCACTCTCACCTTATATGTACCTTTTAAAAGCTAAGGGTGAGCCAATTTGTTGCAAATTCTGTTCTTTCACTGCATCATATTTTAACAGACAGCCTTTGTATTAATGCACTTTATCAAAAGCATTTTAATAGCTGTGTGATAACTCATCATATAATCAGACAAGACTTTGCTTCTAATATATTCCCATATTTAAGAGAGTGATTTTTATCATTCAGTCTGAAATTTCCTTAATGTAATTTGATGTATATTTAATGTTCTTCATGTATGATTTTTTTACCCATTTTATTATAATTCATTTTGCATATTCATAGGTTTCATCATCACACATTAATTCATCAGTGGATTATCTTTCCCAGCAGAATTATTTTGTGTTCTGTTTTAGTTTCTCATAGCGTTAGTAAATACTCATTGTTGCATTATTTTAGCTGATTTTAGAGTTTGACACTTTTTTTAAAGAAACAAGATGAGATAGTTTGGCTTTATGTTTAGTGCAGGATGACCTTTGAGGTTATGCGCTACTAGTTTACTAGCCAATGTTATTCAGTAGTTGATGATGGTATATTTTGTGTACTTCAAGATGATAGATCCTGGTTTTTTCTATTATGATCAGTCTTTTCAGTGTTGGTTACAGTATTTGCTCTACAGTTGGTGATATTTTAATTAAAAGGAAACTAATTTTTTTATCCTTTGTTTTTATAATTCTGCTTAATTAAATATTCTATGTAGTATTTGTTTTATGAGAGAAATTTGATTCATTATTCAAAATGTTCTTTTTTCTTCTATTGAGAGAAGCCTTTTTAATAATATGGTTTTCAGTGCACAAAGCATTCTAGTTGTGGGGGATATTTGAATAAAGTATTATTGTTTAAAAATTTTTATAGAAGAAAATTATTATTATTTTTTTATAACTTTAATATAATTTCTTGTTAGTGAACTTATGCCACGTCTGCCATCAGATGGAATATTTGCAATTGATGCTCTTCTCATGAAACAAAGCAGTAGCCATCAAGATACTGTTGTGTGGCAGTGGAGAGATGATAGAGGGCTGTGGCATCCATATACTAGCATTGATAACAAAATTATTGAGGTGTGTTTTCAGTTCATTTAGTTTGTTTTACTAGTTAAGTTCATTAAGGATTAAGCTTTTGATATACAGGATTTCATTTCTGTGAGATTATAGTATTAGCTGGAATATGTATAATGCTGCATATTTATAGTCCTTGTATTTTAATTCTGCTCTTTAAATATTATGTTCAGCGGACCATGTTGAATGTATCTTGAGCTAAATTACCTCATAAAATAAAAGGAAAAATCAGATTAATATATCAAAAGAAAAACTGAATAACTTCTTCTTTATAGTATATGGTAACTTAAGATATTTTGTATTAATATTTATAACTTAATTCTGATTGCTGTAACTTCTTTCAAATCCGTATAATTTTGCATATTTTTCATTTCGTTACTGTTTTAATCTAAAAAGCATATTCTTGTGAGGTCCGTTCTTAAACATTGTTAATGTTTAAAAATTGTTTTTATGTGTTCATGAAATATTTGAATTTAAACTTCATAAGATAACCATTTCGGTGTAATTTATTTATCCCAGGCTGCTCATCAGTCAGGTGAAGATGAAATTAGTCTTTCAGCAATGGGGAAAACATATACCATTGATTTCAATTCAATGCAGCAGATAAATGAAGATTCTGGAACGACAAGACCAGTTCAGCGGCGGGTTAATAATTCATCTGGTACTGTTATAGGTAATTTAACTGTGATAGTTTTTCACATTTAAATTCAGTTTCTTAAATTTTATGAGAAAATTAGTATATTTTTTATGGTGAAATTATTAGCTTTTGTCCTAATATGCATCCTATATGATTTTGGCTATTGCTTAAATATGCAGTTATCGGATTCTGCTCAGGTCTGATTTTTTTAAGCATTAATGCGTGTTTCTTCTATGTATTATTTGTACTAAAATTATTACTCGGTTATCAGTAAATATGTAATGATCAGCTGTTATTCAAGTTTATTTTTAAAATTATTTCTTGTTTCTCCAATGAGATAGCGATACCCAAAAAGGTATTAAAGTTAATTTTAGGTGGTCTCGGTATTTATGAATTTTCAGTTGATAAAATCAAATATAATTTTTTACAATTTTAGCATGTTTAAAATTTTTGTGTTTGAATTTTTAGATGTAAGTGATTGTAACCCTTTTCATGTTTTTTTCTTTAAAAATTTTTCTGAAAGTCCTTGTATTTTTTTAATTTGAAAAGTTATCTTGGAAATAAAAGAAAAGGATCATTGATTTTGTACTTGAATTATAGTAAGCAAAATATTATGGTTTTCTAGAGTCAGTGAAAAATCTATCTGTAATAACTGGCAGTTATATAAATTTAGTGCTTGGGTTCTAAATTAGGCATTCATACAAAATATAGGTAACTTGGTGGACAAGTGGTTTAAGTCATTTGATATGTGGTCCTCCAGAGTACCAGGTGAAATCCCGTGTAAAGAAATGGATTTTGGTAAGTGTAATGTAGTTCGGATACCACTTCAAAAAGTGATAGGCTTCACTTGGTCTTTAATTAAGGTCCTAATGCCTGAATATATAGTAATTTTTATCATGTGCACATCATAAAACTTGGCCAGTTGTTATGGAAGTGTGTTTGATAAAAGTTATTAAATACCCCCAGAACATATGTAAATTAATACTCAAACTGCATGCTGAGAGATATGTTCACTTGTTATGCATATCTTAACATGAAACATTAGTAATTATTTTGAACATCATTTTTGGTTTTTGATTGATTATACATGGCTTTAAGAACTTTTATAATCAAATATTTATCAGTAATTGGAACTTTTCCTGATACAGATTATTCAGTTTAAATACACTCAACAGTTGCTTCTAGTGCTTTGAACTTCTAAAAGCTGTATAGTCTTTGTCACGAGTTCTATACCCAGTTGAATGGCTTAACAGCGTGGGTGTCTGTTTTCTTCATGTGTAACATATAAACAAATTACTTCACTTTAATAAACACTTCTTATACAGTGAATGCTTGCATTCTTTTCCAAAATAAAAGTGCCTGCCTTTCAACACTTTCACTTCACTTAATTCTTCACATTCACATCGAAATTTTGCTTTAAATCATGTTATAATTTCCTACATTCCAGTTAGATGTATGTCAAATTAAAAGCATTTTCATTTTACCCTAGCTATTTCATAAACTTTCACTTCTTTTTATAATGTGACTTATTTAAACTCGGGAGAAAGTGGTCGTATCTATCTGCTGTAAAATGTGACTTCAGTTGAATGTTTTTGTTATAATTGTCATGATTAATCTTAGCTTGATTGTGTAAGTTTTCATGAATATTTACATTAATGATATACAAACTGAAATTCTGCAAATTACATTGATTTTCAATTTTAGGTTTATGTCATAACATTGATAATTCAGATTCCAGAGTTGATTGCCTTCAAGCTAATTCTGACTTGGCTGCTTCATGTATAAAATCTCTCTTTGCTGTATTGTATGAAGTATACAGCAGTTCCGTAAGTGCCTGTTAAAATACTTTTAAATTTTTATTATACATGTCCTAAAATAATTTAACTTTTAATCTTTCTCTTTGAGATAAATAAAGTGATGTATATTTGCAGGCTGGGCCTGCTGTAAGACATAAATGCCTGAGAGCTTTGCTTCGTATGATTTATTTTGCTCCCCCAGATTTACTTCAGCAAGTTTTGAAAAGTCAAACAGTAGCAAGGTAGATAAATTTTCAAGTATGTTTTTGATTTATTAGTGCATTGTTGAACTTCTTAATTATTTAATGTCAGTCTGTTTCTGGAATAAGTGTTCTTTTTGTATTTAATAAATTAAATATTTATTCAAATAAGGTGCCTGTATGACTTATGTTAAAATATTTAAACTGTATATATAACATATTCATATAGGCTTTAAAGTTATTGCCTCAAGCATTATATTATTTTAGCATCTAAATTATTGCCAGCAAAATCTGCATTCTTAGTAGTTTGTTGGGTCCTTGGCACTATATGTTTCATTAAATCGGGAGCATTTTGCTGTAAGTTAAATATCTGTTGTCTACCAATGGTTTATATTTTACTTTGAAAAATACCGTAAAATATCCATTGAACAATGGTTCTGGATCAAAATGGTATATTATGATCAGCATTTTGTTTGCATTCCATCTTTAAGAGTTAAAATCTCTTCACCCATAAAGGAAATACCATCTTTTTCACTTATTTCATCTTCAAACAGAATGAGGTTGAGTACCTTTCTTAGTGTGTTCTCTCTCTCTCTTTCTCTTTTATAAAAATTCATATCAGTTTATTACTGATCATAATAAATGTAAAAAAATTTCATCACAAGCATAGTCAAATCTGCATAATGAATATCCTATGATGAAATCGTGGCATGAACTCATGGTTGCACAAATATATGAGTGTATTGGCATTTGGGAATTGCTTTGGGATAATGATGATGAAAGAATTCATGCTGTTCAAATGAGATATGATGATTTTAATATATAGGAATTGTCATTTTGTCAGAACGTTTAATGTACGTATCCCAATCTTAATTGCAAGTGAAATAATCTTGGACTGGAAATTTCGCAGAAGCACTGAACCGTACCGTTGACATGGTAAGAACAAAAAACTTGACAAAACTGTTCTGGAAAAACAAAAAGGCTATTCTACTCAATCTTTAAACAGCCTTGTCGCCTATTAATAGTCTCCCATCGGAATTCAAAAGTGTGAAGGCCATTGATAGAATTATGTAACAGGAAGTGACTGCATCCGGTTTTCTTGCTCCTGCTACTCTGTATAGTTGATGGTTGTACCCGTTAGTCATTTAGTAAGTGTGAGCAATGCTGTCATTGGATTCTGGATCATTATTAATAAGTTATAATGTAAGGTCTGGCAGCTTAGTCCCAAATTAGACACCAAGTCGATTGGAATGCTGAACACTGATAGTGTGTCTGAAAAGTGATATATGCTAAAACATTAGCAATGATTAGCAGTAGATCAACATAAATGTGCATCTGTTCCTGTAGCAAGCTTTCTAGTTTTGTGGGTCACAGAAATGTGGATGAAAGAGCTTTAACTCACAAGCCCAAAGCCATCTGCCCCACATCTTTAGGTTGAACTGGAGCAGTGTTTAAAGGCCAGAGAGTAACTAGCCTACTAATTTAAGCTTCTTATTACTGTAGTGATGGGAATAAATTCTGCAGTATTTTTCCGAAACTTTGTTAATGAGCCTACCCTAAAGAATAATAGCCATTATTACTGTAGAAGATAAGAGGGTCCAATATTCTGTTAATAATAGAGTTGCACTCATAAGATTGTCAACAGTGATTGATCTTGTTACTTTAATGTATATGTATCAGCTCCCCGCTTTCAGGAATTACTTAATATGTTATAAAATATTTCACATTTTTGCTGAACTAGGAACAGTGCATCAACTTGAATTCTATTTTGTTCAATAAATTGTTGCATATGTAATAAAGTGTCATTTGTATTTTAAGTTTTTTAAGTAGTGTTAAATAGTTGTTTTTTAAATGCTGTTAATTATCTGCCATCGTAATAAATGCGTTGATTTCAAAAGTTTCATTAAGAACTTTTGTAGGTATTCTGGAGTTTAGTGTTTTATTAATTTCTTTTCATAAGCCATGTTGCTGCAATGCTTGCTTCTCAAGATCTCAGAGTTGTGGTTGCTGCTCTTCAAATGGCTGAAATATTGATGCAAAAGCTTCCATCAATTTTTGGTGTATACTTCAGACGAGAAGGTAATATAAACTTGATATTGCTCTCCACATTAATATAATGTTAAATTGAAAATACTTTGATTTAAAAAAGAAATTGTTTTCCCTTCTAGGTGTAATGCATCAAGTCCGATGGTTAACAAAGTTGGATATCAGTTCCGATTCTCCCTGCCAAAGTAAAGAAAGCTCAAATGCAGCAACTGATAGTGTACCATCTTTCTCATCTCTTCCTACACTGATACCTATCAGCCAGGCTGGAATATCAGCATGTGATAGCAGTCACTCATCATTTAGTCCCAGTATTTTGCCTGTATCTGCAAGTGACCTTTCTTCCGATAATGCCATGCATTTTCCTGGAGGAGGTTTGTGGGGCTCTTCATCATCAGTTGCAACTACATTTGAGGGTATTCAGTCATCTGCAAGTGCATCAACTGGTGTAGATGAAGGGCATGGGTCTAATATTTCACAAATGTGAGTATTTCTCACTTTGTGTTAAGGAAGTATGCAAAATTTAAATGTTTCTATTTTGTGTGTAACCATTGGGTTGTCAGAATTGCAACAACACTAGTTCTAAAAAAAAAAAAAAAAGTATTTAGTAATTTGCATATCTTTTATTGCTATGTTATTTGAGACCTGACAGCTGTAGCTTTGTTCCTAAAAACAATTCAGCAGTTTGCGTGTCAGAAATTTTACAAATTGAAATGAAATTCACCATATTTTACTGTTTCGCTTCTGAAAAAGAATGCGGTACAGTGATGATGCTCTTGATAAGCACTGATGGTGCTCTGAGCTTCAAAGTCAACGAAAATTCTCAAAATTCCGTGTTGGTGATTTTGATGTCAGAAATGCTGCTTCATCAAGGAAGCCAGCCTTAGCAAAATAAAGGCATTGATTGAGTAGGGCGTGTTACACAATTGCCGAAGCATTAGACATCTGTCAGTCAAGTGAGAAGTTGTTCAGTCCATCTGAAGAAAGTGGGATACGTAACCAACCTTGATATTTAAGTTCCTTTGAACTCCTTTGACAAATGTATAAAAAGTTGATAGTCTGAAATGTGTGGAAAAGGTGACTTTTGAAGAGACTGAAAGCTGATAAGTATAGTTCGACTGCGTCATCTGCGACCATGAACGCAAACACACATGCGTCATTCGGACCGAATTATTTTCAAAATAGGGTGGAAGGATCCCTCCAGCATATTTCTTTCTGGAGAAGAGAAGATTTTTTACGTGACCTTTCATGTCGCAGCAAGTAATAACCTTCCTTTTGGACGAGTCTATGTGTTTTGACAGAATGCCAGCCAGGGTTGCGGTTGGGACGGTCGAACTATAGATTGGAACATTATACGTCAGCAAGGTCCAAGTATGATGGTTTTCTTGAAATGATATTAAAGCCGACACTCATCAAAGGAATTTTGTATTCTCGGCATAATGAAATTTTAAAGATGCCATACTTTTTGAGCTCCTACCAAGGAACCAAACAATCAACTGGAAACATCCAAAGCTCATTAATCATAGAGGAAATGTGTTGCCCCATAATACCCTAGACCAGGCACAAATTTGATCACTTTTAAGAAAACAGTTCCAGCATGGGTCGAATGTCACACCTAGCATTCTTACTTGGTTTTACGCTGCCCTGTGAGACTTGTTTTGCTTTCTTTAAAATCCCTTGGATGGTATAACGTTAGATTCAGATGAAGCTGGCATTCAGCAAATTTTCCAGTTCTTTGCTGATGACAGGTTCGTTTTCACTTAAAGTTAGCAAAAGATTGTTGTGACTTCTGACAACCCAGTAGTATTTTCTTCTTAAAATATTGCAACTCTTATATGTGTTTGTAGAGTGCACTTGCCACATTTTTCTCAGCATAATCATTTTGTATACTATTTATTAGTGGTTAATTTTTCATTTTTTCAGACTGAAAATATGCATGCCATTTTTAAATATTTGAAAATATCTATTTTCAATTTTAATGACAAATATCTCTTGAAAATATTTTGAAAATGTCTATTTTCCATTTTAGTGGCAAATATCTCTTGAAATCATTCTTTATTTATTAATTTTTGAACATCTTCTTCCTATAAATTATCATAAGGAAGCCATATATGTACAGCATTTTGAAATAAATTTACGGAAGCACACTAAAAAATTTCCATTGCTGTTTCAATTCCCATTTTTTTGTTTCAGGAGACTTAGTGATGTGTTGAAACGAAAACGAACACCAAAGCGTAGTAATGCTACTAGCAGGAAGGTACGTACTGAAGAAGTTCCTAGGGATCCATTCTCATGCTCTGGTATCCGTGGGCTTGGCCGAGGAGTGTTAGACAATCATATTAACCCAATATTAGGTTCATCCATGCTCGCTTTGTCTGCATGTACTCCTCCTAGTTGTCACAACTCCACAATCGGTGCTAGTCCAGTTCTAGGCAGTATTGCCAGCCCCACTACATGCTCTAACAATCCCAGTGCAGCAGCACCAGGACGAGGAAAATTCAGTTCTGCTGCTGCAAAGACCTCTTCCTTCCTTGCCAACCTGAATCCGGCGAGATGGGGTCGTTGGAGTAGCAGTTCTCCAGTTACTGGTCGCTTGTCCACTCAGGTAAACATGACTTTTACTTCCATGTTTAATAGAATGCACTCTGAAGGCACAATAGCTACCTGTGAGCTGCTGCATGGGTATGATTTTTTTAAAATAAAGTGACTATTTTAAGATTGTGAACTCTATTCATTTAATGTATCATAAACTGCATGATATTGATTTGCATGAATGACTTATGCATTTCATGTTCTATTAAATGTACTTTAAAATTTTTGTCCTTTAAATTGCTTTTCCTGTATAGTGTTTTGTTTCTCTCTTTGTAATTATTGAAATTTCTTATATGCTTGTGTAGGCTTAAATGTGATTCCAAAGCATAACACTTGCGTAATGCTTTTATATGTTAAGGTGCTTTGTGTCATTAACAGGAGCCATGCTTAGTCCAGAGGTCGTCAGTGTATGCTAATACTTCTGGTAACCGAGAAAAAATTAAAGCTTGGATCAAAGAACAAGGTAAAATCTCCCAAAATGTAGTTATATTTATGTGCTTTAATAATGTTTGTTAACCAACTGATGATGTATATTTTATTTTTAGCCCAAAAGTTTGATGAAGAATTTTTCAGTCTTGAGCAGCCAGGGTCAACACATCCTGCCATGAATGTCCTAAATAGGCTAACTACTGCTCTTGGGCATCTTGAATCAATGGTATGAAAACTTTAAATTGTGTAATTTTTTAACTTTGGATAATATCATGCATGGTTATGGAATGTGATGTATGCTTATTCCCCTCCACAGGCAGATGGTAGTCTAAAAGCACTTGTGGATATTCGCAGTGTTGTCATTGATAGTGATATTTCTTCCTTTGAAGTAATTCACAGTGGTTTAGTTAGAAAACTGCTGCAGTACCTTACAACAGATGGTGGTGCTTTACCCTTTGGAAGTTGTACTCGAGAAGAGCGCTTAAGGGCATTTTTGCATGTGTTTATGGGTTGTCCTGTGAGTATTATTTTCATTTTTATTTCTCTATGGAAGTATTGATTTTATTGAAGTGTCGTGTTTATAAATAATACAATATTCTGTGCAAAGTCTTTGCGTAAAAAAAAGTTTTAATAAGTTATCAATAATTTTTTTATAATGTGATGTACTACTAACAGTGTAAATCTTTAAACAACTAAACAGTATAAATCTTTAAATCATGAAAGAAATTTCATCTTTGTCATAATTAACTTCTGAATCCCAAGATTGTTTGGTCTTCCAAGTTTCGTGAAGCAAAAGCTTTGGTCATATTAAAGCTCGAGCAAGGGACCCAATCAGATCAAAGATTCGGATAATGAGGGACAGAACTTTCCTTTTTGTTCACCTTTCCAATTCTTCTAGTAGTTTCAGTGATTCAGAATTAGCATTTAATGTGTCTGACTCCCATATCAGGCAAAAATGATGTGATTCCAAACATGAAGGAGGGCAGAGGGTATGTTGCTCTTCGAACCTCTTAATTGTCTCAAAAAGTTGATTCCAGTCTGTAACCATTCGCTCAGTGATGGATAGTTCGAGATCTTAGAAGTGTTGAAGATGAGCCTGATTTTCAAAGAAAACATCCCTGGCATTTCTTTAATGACTGGATAATGGGGAAGGCAGTATGATTCAAGCAATCACAATTCTTCTTGGAGAACTTCCTCATTCATGCCTTCTTATATACATTCTTCAAAACCTTGTTAGTATTTTTCTGTACATCCAGTTTTCTCTAATTCCTTATTAGTGGATTCTAATCTTTTGAGAGACTGTGCATGGTTATTCAGCAAAGAGGTATTAACTTTTTTCATTTGCAAACTTACTTCGTACCTTCCACCTAAACTTTGTTGTACAGTTTCTTGAAAGTGAATCATTAGAACATTTTGCAAATCTTCTCTAGTATTTTGCTCAGTAGGATCTCTAATACCAACTCAGCTCTAAGTTCCACAAAAATGAAATGGGTAATTCCTGAGAAAACATACTAACAGCAGTTATATTCACATTTCGATGTTCTACCTGAGGAAACTTCACCTTTAATGTCTAACCCAATTTAGACCCAAGCTGATTAATCCCCATGTCAGTTGTTCTTGCTTACCCATAAACCAACAACGTGTTTTGGTTTTTCTACCCCCCAAATAATGAGTGCAAAAATTCCTCTTCTCTATGAAAATTGAAACCTCTTAGGTAGGTTTTTTTTAGGTATAAGATTTTTGAGAACCCATATCTGAAATAATCCTGGTCTTCCAATGTGCCATTTTCCCTTTAATAACTGCAAGAATCTCTAAAAATTCTTCATTTATTGTATGCATGCAGGAATGTAAATTATATGTAACCTTTCTTTATTTTCATTAACATCTTATTTTGATATTTCACTCCATTTATTACATTCCAAATTGGGACACATGAATTTTCAATGTGGTCTAGAGCAGCTATGACATTTAGTACTAAATGGACAGAATTTAGTTAAATGAGCCTTCATTGCCCAAACATAACGTAGACCTTAATAACAGTTTTTCATCCAGGGGAATAAAATATGCTTTCTTGCAAAATCGAGTCTTGTGATTCTTTAAGCAAAACATACGTAAAGTGTCATCCTCTGAATTAAGATTAATAATTCTGCTGTCAAAAGTTTGTGATCTCTCAAATTCTGTATCACTGCAAAGTTCTTTCCCTTGGAGAGGTTGTGAAATATCTCTGATCTACTTTATTTTTCGTACTGTTTGAACTTTAGAAAACAAAAAATTTCGATCAAGACTTGCTAAATTTTGTTTGCTTTCTAGGTTTTTCTCTGTGGTTCGAATGAGTGTAGAACATTTACAGGTTTCTTTTAAGAAGAGGATATAATATTAAGCTGCACATTTCAGATGTAACTCCTAAGGAGCTCATTGCTCTCAACTGAGTAAATGGTTTTGTTATATAAACAAAGAATCGCTTTTATTTCTATTTGCATTGTTCAAAACGAGCTTTAATAGCTTTCTAACATAAAAATCTGTTAACAGATCTTCTCTGCCTTACTTTTTGGTTAAACTTTCAACATTTAAAGAATAGTTTTCATCTGCTCAGGAAGAGATTTGACTATGTCAGTCTCTTCTGATTTTACTTTCATCGATTGAATTAAATGATGAAATTTTTCTATGTTAGTTAAATTTGCGTTATATATGTAATTTACATTCTCATATATGTTTCTAATTTGTTCTGAAATCTTAACCAATCTTTTATGTCTTTTCCAAATTCATAGTTTGGCTTCAGGAAGTTCCTGGTATAAAGCTTTTGGCAATTTATTGTCTTGTAACAGTCCACTATTATCAGAACAAACTGTCTCGTTTTCACTCAAGTCTTTTTCAACAAATTATCTGACACATATTTGGCTCTTAGCTGAATTTTTAAATTTTTTACATGATACTCTTCAACTGAAATAAATACCGTTTTGAAATCTTTCATTTTGTAAACTATCTAAATAACATTTTGAGTTATTTCTGAAATATGTCATTTTTTGAGTAAACCCAGACATATTTCAGTTTCATCATACTCAAAGCTATCATCAGTTAATATGTTTTATAATTTGTTATAAGCCTTTTGAGTGGTAAATGAAGCCCTTTGAATGGTTATTTTTTCTTTATTATTTCCATTTCTACTATCTTAGTTATTCAATTAAAATTTCAAAAACTTTATTTTCAGTGCATTTAAATTACTGTTTAAGTATCAAATTTAGTCATTCAAATATTCAACTTTCAAAATTCAAATATTAAATATCAAATCTTCACTTATTAAATCTTCAAATTTAAAATAATAAGTCTCCTACCTTATCTAGCTTCTTGTTTGCATTCCATTTTAACCACCCACCTGAGATCAGCAAAATTTGAGTTTGTTTGACTAATTTTGAAAAAGTATAGCAAAATTTTTCAGTTCAGAATTCTAAATTTAAGAGAAAGTTTTCACTTACCTTTATTTTTTTCGAAAGATTGAAAATCCAAGATGAGCTTAAGAGGTAGAAGATCATCAAGCAGTACTACAAGCTTATTTTTTGCAGAAAACGATTTTATTTCTCATAATTTTTTTGTGTCAAACATGGAAACAAACATAGGTACAAAACAATACAATACTGTGCAATCCACGATAGTAAAAGAAATACAGGGCATTCTCAAAATGTCTTTTTTTTAAACTGAGCTACTGTTGCCAATTTTAATAAACAGAAATGTGTATTCTTTTTGTTTGTGTGTGTTTTTTTCCTCTCTGGAGACCATTTTTGACAAGTAAAAATACTCATTCTATTACAAATATGAGACACTGACGTGAATGGACAGGCATTAACAGTTATAGACATAATTTAATTATATACAATAAAACCGTTTCATTACTACCTTGCTTCTTTTCTAAAGAACTGACTTTTGACCTGACTGTTCTAATCTTAATATTTCTCGTGAGAAACTAAGGCATTGCCACTCATTTCCAAACAAAATATGAATAGAGGTAATTTATTTACCATAGGTGGTGCAACACCACTAAAATTGCTTGATGTTACAAAATTACTTAAAATATGTTAATTGTAGAAATAGTTGTGAAACAGATTTAATACAGGAAATACTTTCACATAAGTTGCCAAAGAACTGTTTTTGGAGAAGCTAAAGCTTCTTAGGAAGAAGTTTCTATATTTAAGCCTTCGAAACTGGTCCTGCAAATTCATGAATGTTATGCTGATTCTTGTTGCTTTAACTCCTAGAATAATCTTCGTTCATTATCCAATCATACACATGCAAAATTAATTTTGAAAATAGCTTTGAATCAGTGTGCCTTTTGAAAACAGCTTTTCAGACATGTTTATTGTGAAGAGAAATTTTGAATGTAACAGCAGTTGTTAGGGCAATTATAGCAAGTTCAGATATATATTCTTCAAAATTAGAAATTGTAAAAAGATATTCATTCATTGGTGGCTCAAATATTATTGATGAATCAGATGTTGCAGTAATATCTGTAGAACATGAGATTACATCTGTATTTGGTAACTAAATTTATTAAAAATTTTGCTTAACAAAAATCTATTGATGTTTCATTTATCTGGTAACTTCCATTTCATGATTTCTGGTCCTGCTGTATTATCTGTCTTCACTATTTAATCGCCACGTGTTCCTTTGACAGGTACTTAAACTGAGTTTTTAATTATACCAAAAAATTAAAACAAAGTTTGTAATACCAAATTTGGGCTGGGAGAAATAAATATGAGTTAAAGTGCTACTGACTTGCACACTGATTCACAGCAAGTAAGGTAAATCTTCAGTTCTAGAGCGAGATTATTTTTGAAGCTCTCGGATAAAACTCCCCTCCTCCCAGTCAGTCAGAATGATCCATTAAGTATATTTCAGCATTCTTTTTCATTTTTTTATCAATCTGTTGCATACTTTTGAAATGAAAAAGTGAATTGGTGCGTCAAGAATAAATGCACTTCATATTAAAAAAAAGTAAGATTTGAACTAATCATTATAATGAAACATAACCTTCAAAATATTTTTTAAATTTATATTGTTACATATCTATGATGTGGCTGCTTATTTTATCCATTCGTTTAAAGTCTTAAAAACTGAAATTATTTCATTTATAAAATATATTGAACTTTAAATATATAAAGAATAATAAAGTTGAGATACGAACAATTGCATTTGAAACCTAGTGTTTTGTCTGCACTAGATGAAATTTGTAATTGAATGGGTGTGTGCATTTCAGCCTGTTTTATTGACATTCATGTTTTAAGATTGGGAAATGTTTATTTCTACCTGCATGAAACCTGTAGAATTTAGTATTAAATAACATTACAGGTTTTAGAATAGTTAAATATGATTCTAGTAAAGCTTTTTTTTTGGGGGGGGCATGTCTGTGAATGTCAGAAAAGGGAAAACCCACGTTTTAACTGTGCTTTACTTTGCTTGCTAATATTGTGATCAGATGTTTTGTAAAATGATGTGTGTCTCTGAATTCTTTTAGCTGTTTGTGATGCCAAATTTTGATGCAGTCAAATTGGATTCATCTCCATTATCGGCTTTAGTAGCAAAATTGAATGCTTGTGTTAGTCAATTAGAGCAGTTTGCTGTGAAAGTGCATGATCTTCCTGGTGCTGGAAACATAGGTGGCAGAGGAACAAGTGCACTTAAGTTCTTCAACACTCATCAATTAAAAGTAAGTAGTTGCTGTATTTAGATTTTAATTTCACTTAAATGGTAGATACTGTAGGTATGATAAGTGATTAGTAATTTCTTTGCTATATTATTGTTACTGAAATTTTAAGACTGCTTTAAAAAATATACTTGTCTCAGTGTGCATCAAAGAAACTTTAAAAAAGGTGAATATGAAAGTGTTTTATTTACATTTCAGTGCTTGAAAATAGATAAGAATGTGGAATTATGCAATTGTATAATTTTATGCAAGGTTATTTTAGGCAAGTTAGAAAATGCATGCCTACATATAATTAAATATGAATTTCTTAATCATTTCAATTTATTTTTAAAGTAGAGGTATTTGAGCTGCTTTATTTATTTATTTAATTAATAGTGTTAAAAGTATTAATCCTGTTAATCGTGTAATCACTTTCTTCTACTCGAGATTTGCTAATTTGCTGCTTTCTTCTACTCGAGATTATCAGCAAAAATGTTTTCGTTTTGTTGTTTTCTTTATCAGTCCGTCATGGGCCAAGACTGGACACTAGTAGTTTCACGCTATTTTAAATCTTAGCAAAAACTTAGAGATTTCATGTTTCCTCCCTATAAATAACATTTATCAGAACAGCCCTCTAGGTATGTAGCCCTCGATATGTTTTGCTTTGTGTTTTGCTGGATACGTTTTGCCTTAATTTTAGTTAACCAACCTAACACTTCCTGTTATGATACAGATATCATCCTAAAGAATGGAACGTTATGGTAATAAAAAGAAAGTTAAATAATTATGTAAATCTGGCTTTGGATGCCTTGTAAATACCACTGTTCCCAAGCAGCTCTAAAAATCATAGCTATTCAGAAGATTAAATATGCACACATAATGCTGCACATGTGTGCAGGTTGCTGAAACTGTAAAGGTGTATCTTAGGCATTTAAAAAGAAATGCTTAAAAAGCATCCTAGTCTGTAACTATATAAGTAATGTTAATTCTCCATTAACAGTAAATCAGTAGCTAAGAAATACTTATCTAAAAAGCAAAATTTAAAAAAAAGATAAAATTTCTAATTTCCTTTCACAAAACCTTTTCTGTCCATTTATTTTGGTTCTTTATTTGAAAATTATATGCATTAGTCTTTCCAAATCTAAACAGCATGGCAAGCAGATACATTTATCAACACATTAGTTATGTTTTCACAAAGCACTTGCAGGAAGCTTTAAATCACTGGCTGTTTTGCTTAAATTTCAAAGACATATTTTATTGAAATATTATTAAAATATATTTTTACCATCTTTAATTTTAAAATAATCAACTGCAAGATTTTAAATCTTTATGGGAGTTTCTTCATGTGAAACATTCAAATAGCATTATTTTAAAGCGTGATATTTATCACAGTTTTGATTAATTATCAAATGTATCCAGTAATGTTTTTTAATATTTTGCCAACTAATTGTATGGGGAACTATAATGCATTACTTCTTGAGTGCTCTCATAGTGCTAAAAACTTAGCATGTCCAGCTAACAAACTGAAAGATCATTATTAGAATCCCAGAAAAAGTATAGTTAATTTTTTACACTTCCTACTTCAAAAAACTGAATTCACTTTACAGTTGCATCAAAAAAGTTTTTTTGTTTTACATCAGCAGTAGATGTATGGCACAGGTAATTGTTTTGAGCAATTATTAATGATAGTTTAAAAATTAAATATTGGTTACTATTTACATGTGTAACAAAATCCTAGCTTTGGCTGCTATTTAATTCACATACTGAATAATGTCATTTTTTTCCTCTAAAACAAAATGCAAAACAAAATAGTGTCATGGAGCATTAAACCAAGTAAAGACTGTGACTGTTTTAAGTTGGGCAAAATGGTACCTGCCCTTTATTCATTTGTCCTTGGTTTGCATCTTGCAGTTGTCTCAGATTTTGTATTTCTGTTTGAATAGGTAATGGTTAAGGTAGATGCTTGTGCTACACCAAAATATTGATGAAAGCTTCTTAATTTTGAAATATGTTCAATAGCAGTTTAAGGCATCAGTACATTAAGAATGCTGAGACCATATCAATGTCTGTTGTAAAACGGCACTTATTTCTTGGTATTAGTGAGTTGATTTTTTATGCTTATTTTGAAAGAGTATTTGTTTGTGGGCTGCTAGTGTAATGTGTGTGTGAATATTTTTATGGTGATTAGTTGTGGAATGCATAATACTTTTCTTTTTTCACTCTGAATATTATCGCAAATTTATACAATGCTGCAACATATATCATTTTAATTCAGTATTCAGCTAAATTGTTATAGGTATCATGTTATTTTGTTAACTTGTCATGTTTGCTATCAGAAGTCTAAAATTGAGATAGAAAGTGTTTATATGCTTTGCTCTCTCTTTTTTTTTAGTGTAATTTGCAAAGACATCCTGGATGTTCAAATTTGCGGCAGTGGCGAGGAGGGCCTGTAAAGATAGATCCTCTGGCATTAGTTCAAGCCATTGAAAGATATTTAGTTATAAGGGGTTATGGTAGAGTGAAGGTAAAGTATTCACCAAATTTTCTTGAAGTGTGAGTTACTTAAAAAAATTGTTGTAGTTCACTTTACATGATTTACTTTTGCTAAGCTGTATGATGAAGCTGATAAATTTTTATTAAGTTTGTATAATGTAATTGTCCTGCTTGTAACTTGGCATTAATGATTCCCGAATACCGATATTCTCAAACAGTAATATATAAATAAAGTTAATATTTGTGAGAGTAATGCTTAGCTGCCAGCTATCCTTGTAGGTCACCAATTGTCCCGGTTTTTAGTTTTTTAACCATTGCTAACGAAAATGTTTTCTGAGCAGTAAGTTAATTACAACTTAATTGTGCAAATTCCTTTCTTCAATCCCTAGTGATTTTAGCACAATTCTTTTGTTATATTTATTTGATCTGAATTGTCTTTGGTATTTTAGCAACTTTTTATGAAGATCAACCCATGTTATTTGTATTTAACTGTATTTTACATCAGTATATGGTACAGTACTAAGTGTAAACTCTCAGTACTATGTACATTATTTATTAATTTTTTATTTCCATTCCATTAAAAATTACTTTGATAGTAAAAACTTTTCTTCTTTACTCAAGGAGTTTCTCACTATAAAAATCTGGAAAAAAATATAAAATGAAGTTAGCCAAAGAGTAAAATTTAGAGTGTCTAGTTATATATATATATTGTATTTTACATCAGTTATATTATCAATGGTTGAATAACCTGAATCATGCATTATAAAGTGAATTTAAATCAGTTTGGAGTTCATTTGAAATGCTGCTTCAGTTTGGAGTTCATTTGAAATGCTGCTGTCACTGCACAGTGAAAAACTCCTGGTATAGCTTCAAGAATTTTATGGTTTTTGATATAAAGTTATCTCAAAAGTTATGCAGGTTTTTGTTTATGAACACAAATGGAGCAGTACAAGAACACTAGAAAATTTCATTAAACCATTTTGTTCTTTAACTTATTGCTATCTGTCTTGTAGCTGAAAAGGTTTATTTTTAAAGAAAATATTGAGGTCCTGTTTGACAGTCTCCAAAATATAAACTGCAGGTTGTTCAGATTTTGTGAAGTGACCTGAGGAAATGAAAATACATGGGAGCAAGATCTGTTGAATGTCAAAGTGATACAGAACATACCAGCCATACTTGTAAAGTTTTCATCTGATATGTATTGAAATGTAGGGCTGAGCATTGTCATGGTACTAAACATGTGCTTGGCCAGTTCTGAGGGGGCTTTCCTTAGATTTCTGCTTTTAAAACTATTATTTGGATGTGTTTTTCTAAATTTAATGTCTGATTTCAGGGCAGCAGTGCACAATATAGAATTCCTGTATAATCCACAAAGCATTACTTTTGGGATGGAGCCCTTCTGTCAGTGTTACTAAATTGTATGATCTTTTTCTTGTAACCGTATTGTATAATATCCACTTCTGCTACTCAGTAATGTGCCATTTCAAAAAAGGAGCTATTTTCAGCAAAGAATAAGTCTTGAGTAAGCATTTTCTGCTGTGTTAAAGTATGAGGACCAATACATCATAGCAACTTATATATCCTATCTTCTTCAAATGATCATGTACTAATTTTGGGTATATTTAGTTTGTCTGATAGTTGCTGAACTATGTAGCATGAATTCTCAGTTGTAGCTTCTTTTTATAGATCTTTATTTAGAGTAAAGTAATCCAGCGTGGGAATCTTTGAAGTTGAAATTTCCATGCATTAATTTCTCAAACTACTTTTGAAATGTTTCATTAGAAATAGCACTTTATCCATATGCAACACAAATTTTATGAGCAGCCTGACTAGCAATTTTTTCTCTTTTTTTTTTTAAATAAAAGAGCATAGAATATGATGAAAATCAACTTTCAGGTTCTCTATATTTAGCACTACAACAAAAATAATGCCACGGCACATGCTTCCTAGAATCATGAGCATGAGCAGCAGAGGCCATATTTAAATATCTGATTTCACCAAGGTCTTTTCTCATCAGTAATAATGGAATAATTAGAAGAAAATGCACTATGATTTGAAAAACGTTCTGGATGACCTAATATTTTCAGGTTTGTTAACTACACTCCTGCTCATTAAATAAGCGACAAGTGTAAAACACGGAATAAAACGAAAACTAATTTATATGGGGGAAATTGGTCCATGAGGTTGGTGGGGCACTGGACCACATAGCAAATAGTAAAGCAAAGATATACAAAACCATATGTATTAGTTACAACCAATCCCACCATGAAAGACCAAATGAGTCGAAGAATGTGCAATGGAAACATCACACTAATAGTAGGTATGATATCCTTTAGCTTAAGTGCATGCTTGAGAATGGCAAGGCTAACTGTCAGTAGTGTCATTGATCATATGTTTTGGCTGTAGCCCCCACTCCTGTAGTAATGCGTGTCAGAGCTCCTGGAGGGTGCTTGGCGGCACACTGTGGCCTGCTATTGGCCTTTCCAACATGTCTCAGACATGCTGTATGCAATTCAGGTCCTGTGATGTAGCAGACCATCGCACATGTGGAATGAATGCACTCTCCAAATAACTTAACCCATTCAAGCTCTATCCAGGCAGCTGTTATCGTCCTTTAATATTGCATCAGTACTTATTCTAATAACTAAAGAGCATGCAAGATTGTGTAGAATTTTGTCGTTAGTTAGGATGATTATAACAGAATGTCCAAGAATTGCATAGAGGTAAGTGCAGCCATTCATTGCCATCCCAGCCCATGCAAGTAAGCTGCCTTCATTGTCATGGTCTTTTTCTACTATGTTTGGCACCCAATAACATGTCCCTGGGTCTTGCCATATCATTGCCCTTCAGGAATCATGCTGTATGTTAAATCGAGACTCATCCATAAAGAGTACATAGTCCTACTGTCCTGGTGTCCAACTGTGATGTTCATGGGCCCAGATAAACTGCTCTGTGGCATGTGGTGGGGTCAAAGGAGCACAAACCACAGGTCATTAATCACACACTCCACCTTCATGCAGTTGATGTCATGCAGTTTGGCAGAATATGGCTTGTCCTGCAGCAGCAGAGAAATGCAGTGACAGCTGTTGTGCTGTTAGCAATCTGCAGCGTCATGCACATAGCAACAGGAAGCGACTGTCTGCCATTGTGGTAATCCTCCAGTGTCCAGACCCACATCTTTGATTCCTTTGGTAATGATTCCACAGCCTGTTGGTGACACTAAGCACATTCAGCACTCTCGCATGGATCTTGCACCAGCTTGCAAACTCCCAACAGCCCTCCAATGCATTCATCATGTTTGTGAACTGATGCGTAGTCCAGTATGCTCTTTTTAAAGGCATTGTGGTGTGACTGCGGGATTGCATTTTATGCTACTTTTGGTTGCCTGTTTGTATTCACTGATGCAGCATTTACCTCATATATAAATTATGTTTTAATTTTCGCTTTTTACATTCGTACATTTTCTTTTATCATTTGTTGCTTAATTTTTTAGCATGTTGTATATTATATTGCAGTTTGTATAATTCTTAAGTTTGAATAAGATTTTACAGTTGTTGGATTTTAAAAAAATAATACAGTATGATTCCAATAACCTATCTGTGTCTGAAATCCGTGCTCGTTTTTGGATGTAAATAAAACTGGTTTTTCAGAAAATTCAACAGGGCAAATTTAATGGCATATTTTCCTTACATATGTAAAACTTTATAACAAAATTACACATTTTGAAATTTATTTTATTCTTGAAATTATTTAGCATTTCTAGCGAATGATGAGTTTCATTATGTGGTAAATATGGATCACTAATTTGGAAATTTTTCATTTTGCATAATTCCTTCCATTCAAAAATATATTTGAAATTCATTTCTACTTAATATGGTTAGCATATGTATAGAATTTATCTGCTAACATTTCAAATCCTGAGTTCTAAGTTAAATGCACATAGTAGCTAGATGTAGGTTTGTTCATTCTGATCCATAATCAAACTTGTAAGTATCAAGCTAGCAGGTATAGCTGCTTGTTAAATTAAATAGCATTTGTAATGTTTTTATAGCATTCAAATATGAATTTGTAGCACTTTTTGTAAACAGTGCATTTATTTATTTTTTCTCTTATTTAAAAGTGTAAATGTTTTGAAAGTAATTTTGGTGATAGATATACCGGTGTTTTATGTATAATATTTTAATGCATTTTTGCCAGAGTTCTCTATTGAAATGTATATCCCTCATATTTTCCTTGTTTTCTCTTCTAAATCTCTGTGAAATGTATTATTTTCTTCGCATATAATTTTATTTTAAAAATTTTTTTGTTCTTTGAAACTTAAGTACTTATTAAAGGTATAGATGTATTTCAGTAGTTATGCATGTGCAAACAGTTAAATATAAAAATTTTGTTATTTTACTGTAATTTAACATGCTTTAAAGTACAACTGGAGATGTAATAAAAACTCAAAAAGATATGACATGTAATTTGCAAAAGTCTCAATCTATACCGTCTCAGTATGTATAGTTTATTGAAATTCTACCACAGCATAAAGCATTAAGTTATATGTCATTGCTTATAAATAATTTGCAGAATTCATTGCTTAGACACTCGCAGATTTCATGAATATGTTTTTTGTTTAAATTGCTTTCACATAGGTACCACAATTATTAAAGATTTTCCACACACTTTGAGGTTAATCAGCATTCCTTACTTATTTCTGCCATGTTGAGGTAAAAAATTATAAGGTTTTTTTCCCATTTTAATTTCCTGTCACTTGCTCAATAATATTAAACAAGAGCAGCTGAAACTATACTCACTTAGTTTTCTCTTTATGGAGAACATTGCCTAAAATGCACTGAAAAAGTAGATCAATAGTCCAGCCGTGGGAAAGGCAGGAAGACATAGCCATGAGTGTTAAACCTTAGCCCTCGGGCCAGCTTGAAACCTCTGTATGGCCTAGAATGCCTCTTTTCCAAATAAAATTCCAAATTTGCTGAAGAAGGTAGGAACCAAATTTTTTTGAGGGGCTAATTTAAAATTTTGGGCTTTTGAATTTATTGGTATAAAACTTTCGTCCTCATTGAATATGAAGTTTTTTTTAAAACTTATCCAGAAAGGGCTGATCTTTCTCAAATACTTAAGCTTGACAGAATAGCTAGGACAAATTATTTTAGGAAAAGGAAATGCTTATTTTTCTGTAATTTTAATATTGCTTTTGAATTTAATCTACTGAGATACATAGAATTTAAATTATTTATTTAGAAGTCGTGTATTTTATGGTTTCTTCTTTTCTGCAGTGTAACTAATTTTAAAGAACTCAACATTATTTCAGCATGCACTGTTATTTATTGTTTTTTGTCTCGATGAAGTCACTTTTGTTGTCTTGTCTGTGGAAGAATGGTTGCCACAGCCTGAAGGAGATTGGACTTCTACTTCTTGCAGGAGAGCAACCCGGGGGGAGGGTCTCCCACCACTGTCCCCTACCACTAAGCTACACTAGAGGACTTTCGGTTTGCCATATATTTAAGTGTCCCCATGTCACAAAGACACTATACATTTACAAACATTGATGCTTTCTCTGGGATTCGAACCTAGTCCGTTTGGTACTGCAGTAGGCCTTCTAACCACTATACCATTTGGGCAGCTAAAATCACTTTTCATGTAATAGTACGGGACCTATTTTACCTGTTTGAAACTTTTAGATGGTAGCAAGTTAGTTTAAAGTGTATCTAGAAAATTTTGGGTTCATTTGTAATGCCGTGTAATGTACTGTTTTTAATAAAGGAAATGTACAAAATAAATTATTCATTTTTTTTACTTCAGGATGATGATGATGATGGAAGTGATGAGGAAAATTCAGATGATGATATAGATGACACAATGGTAATGTCTGGTATTTTAAAATTTCTTTAATATACAAAAAAATTTTCAACTTTACACCTGATTTGTTATTCTTTTAAAGCTTGAATTGTTCTTCCATCTGCATTTTTTCTAAATGTTATGCTTATTTACAATATTTGCTTGTCAGATTTTTAAAACCTAATGGCCCCCATAGTAGCTATCTAAATATATAGGCAAATGATTGTCTTCCCAGTAAAGAACATAAGCAGCTATATAACAGTAACTGAAATTTTATTGAACCACTGCTTTTAGATGAATGTAAATGTGCAACACAAAATCAATGTTTTGCTAACTTAAACCAATTTACTGTTGGTCTTCACCTTTCTACATGCTGAATCAACCGACCTGTAAGTTTTCTGTCTCCTAAATTTGCACTTACCTATAAAAACAGGCTGTTAAAATTATGCCTAAATAACATCGCAAAAATTATTTCCCAATAGTGTCAAGCACTTTTAACCGCAGAAAGCTTAGTATTAGGTTTCTTTCAGAGAACTTCACTGGCACTAACTCTTATGGCATTTTTGAGGGGAAGCAGATTTATAACATATTGGTGAGTTTCTGTGCCCTATCATCACGGTTCTAGATTTTCATTGGGGTCTACTTAGAATAACTTCCTGTTTAATCATTTTTAAAGTGTAAGAACAGGAATATGTATGGAATTTGAAATGATTACTAACTCTTTGAGCAGTATGGCATTTTGGATGTACTCGTATCGAGCTGTGCTTAAACAGCATTCTTTAGTTACGTTTGTGTAAATGCTCATTTTTGTAGTTGTTTGAATAACCTTCCATTTATTAGGATTGCATTAAAATCATTAAAAAATACATTAAATGATAAGATGATATACACCGTATGACAAATCTCATGCTCAGGTAAAGGTGGTGGTGCCACTCAGAATCTTAATATAGTCTGAAATTGTATTAAGAAGGTATATTGTTAAATTATTCTTTCCTGTTTGCTGAAAGGAAATCTCCTTGCATACTTAATCATGTTTAAAATATATTTAAATTTTAGGCTGCAATGATGATTAACCAAGGTCAAGGAAGACATAAGTTACAATTCTTGATAGGAGAGAATGTTCTACCCTATAATATGACTGTCTATCAAGCAATCCGGCAGTATGGTAGTTCTGATGGACAGTGTTCAGATGGTCAAGATACTGATACAGATTCTGAGAATCCAATGGGATATACCAACATATGGGTCCAAACACACACTATATGGTAAATTTATGTTTTTAGTAATTTTATTTCACTTGTTGCATTTTTGAACTTCATGCTTTTAATTTTTGTGTTGTATAATTCCAGCAATAAATAATTTAAAGGTCATTGAGAGAAAGTCAAAAATAAATACCTTGTAAATTAACTTTTGGGGATTTTCTTTATTAGGTAATTCTGAATCAGTCCCAAGGAATTTTTATAAATATTTTGTAGTCTCAGAAATAAAGAAAATAGAATACAATTAATAAAATAAGTTAATATCGGAACATAAAACTAACTCAAATATGAACCGTGAAAAAAAGTAAACCAATTGTGTGCTGATAAAATTAAGTAATTGTCTCTTATTTTAGACAACATAGCAGTTTGGTGGTCATGAATGAGCTCATCTGAATGATGTCTGCCTAAATGGACATAAGTCCTAGGAGCAAAGCAGCTCCTTGCCACACTGTGCACTGGAAATAACTAAATTCTCTTCAGATGAAATATCAATCTGAATTTAGTGACACATGTGGTGTTAAAATGTTTTGCATAATTAAAAATATTGCTTTTAATCTATCCCCTCTCCTTCCTATTCTTTTATCTCATTACTGAAATCGTATTGCATATCAGAAATTTTATAAACTCTTTCTGATTAGTGAATTGGATTTTAAAATAGAATGAACGATAATAAATGATTATAGGACTGTAAAGTTTTCAAATAGTTCAAAAAGTCAAAAACTGAATGAAAAACGAGCAAAGATGGTGATTTCAACTGAAGCTGAAGATCTCATAAAAGTACTGAATGTTCTCCAGCTTCCAATCTGTTGAATTTTCCTGGTGGTGTTGGAGTGTAAGGAAAAATTTGCTCTTAGTGTAATAAATAGCTCTTTAGCAAAATTTGACCTCTAGCTTTCTGAAGTGTTGCTAAAAACCAGTACCAATTTTAAAGGCAACTGTGATGAAAAAAGCTGCCACTTCCAGTTGCTTCTGCTATGAGGTATTCTGCCTATTGAAAGAGCAATGACTGAAAAATTTGATAACTGCCACTAAAGAGTAGTTTTAATTGGGTATCTATCATGTGGGCAAATTGCCAATCATTTGGGATTGTCATTGCTTGCATTTTTATCAAGCTTGGGAGGGGGGAGTGCTGTTTAATTTGTTACATGTTTTTCTTCCTATAAAATTATGAGGGTACACTTTTAGCTTTTAGAAATAATTTATTTACAATCTTAGAATGTATAATCACAGAGAACTGCTATACCAGCATAGTTCTATTTTTTATCTCCGTATCCAAAGTGTTGCCAATTACAAGTTACTAAATGTTACATGTTACCATTTACAAATTATTAAATATTACATCTTCCGTTTTTTAAAGAGTTCAAAAGTTTTAACAGTCTTAAATCAATCCAAATATCTGGCCGGCTTTCTAATCACTCTCCCGCTTCTAGTTCTTAGCTCACCGTTCCTTGTTTCTGAGTTAGCAGAGTTTGGTAGTTGATCTTTTAAACTTTGCCCTTGAGAATATCTGGAATCATATCCTTTTACATCTGTTTTCTGTGTATTAACTCCTTGTTCTCTTCCTCTGATATTCTCTTCAACAGCTGAACTGTTTTCTCTAATATCTTTTCTATTTCTTCTCAATACTAATCCACCTGTTCTAAGTATATATGATCTAGGCGTCTTATGCACTTCTTCTACAACTGCTGGTTTCCAGCGATTATCTTGATATACCCGAACACAATCTCCTTTATTTAGCGATGGTAATGTTTTTGTATGACGATCATAATATGACTTCTGTTTAGTTCTTTCTTGGTTGATTTTTTCTTTTACATTTTTCACAACTTGAGGTTTAAGTAATTCTTCAGATGTAGGAAGAACCGTTCTTGTTCTTCTACTCATAAGTCGTTGAGCTGGTGATCCTAGCATCTCATTAGTTGGAGTGTTCCTATGAGCTAACAATGCTAAATAAGGATCAGCATGATCTGCTTGAGCTTTCTTTAACAATTTCTTCGCCGTTTGTACTGAACGCTCTGCTAATCCGTTCGACTGTGGATGGTATGGACTGCTTGTTATATGTTTAAATTGGTATTTCTTTGCAAATTCTGCAAATTCTTTACTTGCAAACTGAGGTCCATTATCAGATATCACTATCAATGGTATACCGTATCTTGCAAAATGAGATTTCATGTAACTGATCACTGTCTGACTTCGAGTATCCGGTAGTTTAGAGATTTCAAAAAAGTTGGAATAGTAATCTACAATTAATAAATATACATCTTTGTTAATCTCAAATAAATCTGTCGCAACTTTATACCAAGGTAAATTGGGAATTTCATGTGGTATCATAGGCTCTCTTATGTTTTTGTTCTGGTATTCATTACATATAAAACATTTTGAAATTGTATCTTCTATCTGCTTGTTCATAAGTGGCCAAAACAAAACATCTCTAGCTCTTTTCTTACATTTTTCTATACCAAAATGACCCTCATGAATTAAATTTAACATTTCCTTTTGCATAGATAAAGGAATAATTACCCTTCCTCCTTTGAAAAATAAGTCATTTTCCATTGTCAACTCATCTCTGTAGTCCCAAAATACTTTGACTTGAGGTTCTACCTGATGTTTCCTTTCTGGCCAGCCTCTCAGAATATATTTCTTTAAGCACTGTAGTGTAGCATCACATTCACTTTCTTTCTTCAATTCATAAATTTTTTCATCAGATGCTGGAATCAGTGTACAAATTTCTGTATCTTCATCATTATCTTCTGCTGTTGTATTCAAATATGCTCTACTCAAAGTGTCTGCTATTAATAAGTCTTTCCCCTTTTTGTACCGTACATCTAGATCATATTTTTGTAAATTTAACAGCATTCTTTGCAATCGCTGTGGTGCTTTAAAAAGAGGTTTCTTAGTTATGCTTTCTAATGGTCGATGATCAGTTTCAACTGTAATACGTTTGCCATATATATATTGATGAAATTTAGAACATCCAAAAGTAATAGCTAAAAGCTCTTTTTCTATTTGAGCATAATTTTTCTGACTTTTTGTTAGAGCTCTGGAAGCATAAGCAATTGGTTGGTTTTCTTGTAGTAAAACAGCACCTAATCCTTCAGAACTTGCATCTACTGAAAGAGTTACATCCTTATTAACATCATAGAATTTTAATACGGGTGCTTTTGCAATCAATTCTTTAAGTGTTTCGAAAGCTTTTTGATGCTTTTCAGTCCAGTGCCAGAGAACATTTTTCTCAAGTAACTGTCTTAATGGTGCAGTAATAGTAGTTAAGTTAGGAATAAATTTGGCTAAATAATTAATCATTCCCAAAAATCTTTGTAGCGAAGGCACATCTGTAGGTTCTGGCATTTTAACAATTGCTTCCACTTTAGAAAAATCAGGTTTTAGTCCATTTTCACTTAACTCGTGCCCTATATAATTCACACGATTAACTTTTATTTTACATTTAGCCTTATTGAACTTCAAATTATTTTTTCGTGCTCTCTGGAGTACTTTTTTAAGTCGTAACTCATGTTCCTTTTCATTAGATCCCCATATTAAGATATCATCTATAATACATTCAACGCCTTCTAGACCTTCTATTATTTGGCTTAATTTTCTTTGGCAAATTTCTGGAGCTGAACATATGCCAAAAGGTAATCTTTTGAATTTGTATCTGCCAAAAGGTGTATTGAATGTACACAAATTACTACTTTCTTCGTCAAGCTGGATTTGCCAAAAAGCACTATTAGCATCTAAAACAGAAAATAGTTTTGCGTTAGGCATTCTAGTGACAACTTCGTCAATGGTTAACATCGGATAATGTTCTCGTTTTATAGCTTTATTTAAATCTCTAGGATCTAAACATATTCTTATTTTGTTCGGTTTGACAACTGTGACCATTGAATTTACCCATTCAGTTGGTTCTCTTACTTTCTCAATAACATTTAAATTTTCCATTCTTTGTAATTCTTTCTTAACTTTATCACGTATAGCTATGGGTATTTTCCTTGGAGGATGAATGACTGGTGTTACATCTTGTTTTAACTGGATTTTATATTCTCCATTCAAACAACCTAAGCCTTCAAATACATCTTTGTATTCCTCCAGTAAGTCTTCAGTGTAAACAGACATTACTTTTTGAATCAAACCTAGTTGCAAACATGATTTTAATCCTAATATAGAAGGTACTTCTTTGTCAATAACTTGGAATTCCACAACAAAATTATTTTTTCCATATTGGCAGTTAAGTACTACTTTTCCTAAAGTATCTATTTTATTCCCAGAGAATGTAACTAATCTTTTAATTTCAGACTTTTGTATCGGAACATTCAGCAATTTCACTTTGCTTTTAGAAATAACATTGCACATTGCTCCAGTATCTATCTGCAAATTTACTTTACTTTTATTTACATTAACGTCAACAGTCCATTTCTCTTCCTTGTTATCTGAATTAAGGTTTAATGTGCCAACATAAAATTCTAACTCTTCCTCAGAGTCGTGATTTATTAATTTAATTTGTCTATCTTTTTTGTTTACCTTCACTGCTTCATTTTTTATTATATAGCTTTTACACTGATTCGCGAAATGATTTGACTTTTTACATTTATGACAGATTTTTCCATATGCTGGACACATTCGATAGTCATGAGATGTTCCACATTTAGAACAAACTTTTGTCTTTTGTTTATCGGTATTTACCTCTTTGTAGGTATTCTTATTATGTTTACTTAGTTTCTTTTTCACTAAGTTTACAGCAGTTTCCTCATCTTTTATGATTTTCATTTGATGTGCACTTATTTCAGCAGATCTGCATATATCAAGAGCTTTTTCTAATGTTAATTCTGCTTCATGTAACAATCTTGCTCTCACTACATCATCTTTAATACCACAAACAATTTTATCTTTTATTAAACTATCCGTTAACTGCGCAAACTCGCATGTTCTAGCTTTATTTCGAAGGTCAGTTACATATTCATCTATGGTTTCTGACGCGGTTTGATTTCTAGTAAAGAATAAATGTCTTTCATATGTAATATTTTTCTTAGGAATACAATATTCCGTAAATTTTGTTTTAATTTCACTTAATTTAATTTCTTTACCCTCTTCTATAGGAAATGTATTATATATTTCAAGACCACGAATTCCTATTACATGAAGAAAAGTATTAACTCTTACCTTCTCTTCTTTACTATGTAATCCACTAGCTACTTCATATATTTCAAATGACTGCAGCCATCTCTGCCAATTCGAAGCTAGATTTCCATCAAATTTCATCGGCTCTGGTGGTTTTAAACTTTCCATTTTGAAAGCAAAACACTCCTGACACCATATAAAATTATGAGGGTACACTTTTAGCTTTTAGAAATAATTTATTTACAATCTTAGAATGTATAATCACAGAGAACTGCTATACCAGCATAGTTCTATTTTTTATCTCCGTATCCAGAGTGTTGCCAATTACAAGTTACTAAATATTACATGTTACCATTTACAAATTATTAAATATTACACTTCCCATCATTCCATCTGAATGCTGTCTGTCATTTATTTAGAGCAGGTATGATAATGTATTCTTATGACAGCTGTGGAAAGAACTTTCTTTTTAATTCAAAAAATTGAAATCTGTTATTTGAAGAGTTGTAGTACTAAATTATTTTTTAGTATTCCCATTTCATAATTACTGTTACTTCTGATAGCAAGTCAAGCATCAAGCCAAAATAAATTTATCCAGTTAAAAATTATTCGTTGCATAATAGGAATGTGCTAATAATGATATGACCGCCTCATGATGTAATGTTATTTGTCTTAAGTGTTTCAGAAATGAATTTTTGTGAATGAAATGAAACTGCTACAATTTTCTGATGTGTTTAAAAGTCAGTCATGGCATAAAGAATACCATTGTTTGTGCTCTGGTTTCAGAAACGGACTTCAAACTGAAAATTTTGGCAGTGTTCACGTGCTCACCAGCTGATATGAAATCATTGGTTTTAGGGAAAAGTTTATATTTTAATTGCACTGAAATTTTTCATGGCCAACAAAATTTTAAATATGAAGTAAGCAAGGTGCAACATTTGCTGTGGCTTCAAAAATTCTTCCATTCATTTATCATATAAAGGTGAGTTTATCTGTAATGGGTTTTGACTCATGATAGCAGCATTGGCATTTGATTTTGACTTGCTTGACGCACAAATTTGTAAATACCTAATATATATTTCATGTCTATTGTTTTGAAAAGGCTGTTATGGTCAGTAATCATATATCTGGCAGATTTTACAGGCAGAAGAAAAGGGAAGACATTTTAATATATGGAAATTCTTAAAATGGTTTAACATTTTATTATAGCTTTTAATGTGATATTAACAAATAAAGCTAAATATTTAGATATTAGGATAGAGTCTTATGGTCTGTCCCAGTTGAGGAAAAAAAAACTGATTTGAGATGCTGAGATTAATGTAAATGTCTTGATGTGTCCTATTCTATCTAAAGTAGCCACTTCAGTGATCAAGTGGTTAAGACTGCTGAATACTGGGAATTCGACCTGCTTTTAACCCCAGATGAATATTATATATTCATTGGTTATATCATTGGTTTTCCCCATGCCTAACATGAATATGAGCTAGTTTTCCTTAGAAAATCTTCCACAAAGGCATCCCTTCCTCTTAGGCAGATAGCCCTTGCGTGCTTTGTTGCATCCAAATAAACCTAACGTAATGTCCAATCAAATTAATGTTCATATTTCATTGGATATTTTAACTATACATAGGATATCTAAAGTAAAAATTTATGTTAATTTGTATTTGGATTAATAAGTTGCATGCTTATAACTTTAGGTATCGGCCAATATCAGCTGAAGAATCAGACTCTCCGTTTGTAGGCAAAGCAGCTACAGTTTTAGCTCGAAATCATGCTCCTGCTTTGATTCATTCTAGTCATCGTGGTAAAGCAAGCACTTCTGGAACTACTTCTCCAAAGAAAAAGTCTGATGATGTTTGGAATGGTAAAAAGGCGTTTTTGATTTTACATAAAACAGTTTAAAATATTTCGAAATTTGTTTTCTGTCTGCTTTCTAGTTGTGTACATATTTAATGTTTCTGTTTGTATGCCATTTGATTATAATGAATTTAGTTATGTTGGGTTAAAGAAGTCTTTGGTAAAGACTTCATACTTTGTTCAATTTTATCCACCTTATGCTAAGAACAGACATTGAGAGAAACTGGCCAATGGTGGGGAAATAATTGTAAAATTTCGATAAGTCATAACTTTAAGTGAATATGCTACTAAAAAAAAAGTTCCGAATATTTTGTAATTATAAAAGGGCATTTTGTTGACTGAAAAAGATCATTTTAAACAGTGGGTGTATATGATTAATTTAAAAGCATATAAAGTTGTGCAAGAAACAGGTGCAAACAAGGTTTACCAGCTGTGATTAGCTTTGGTTTAAATCTTGCTCCTCAAAATTTTAATTAGAGCGATGACTTTTTATAGTCTGCAAGTGCTCATCAGTGACCTAGTGAATATTCGTTCTGAATGCCTACAAATTAAGCAGATTTCTTGACGATTGGCCTTCTTTCATTCAGCAGCATTTATTGCAGCAAAAGCAAACCAGAACTGTAACATATTAATAATGTATGTCACCTCAAGTGTCAGTGCGTGAGGAAATACATTCTGTTTTGGATGCATGCAAATAACTAATCATGTCCTGAGGGATGCCATACTAAATTCAGTGTAATTGTGCAGCAAAGTCAGATTTGTTTTGCAGTTGTTGCAGCCAGTAGATGACCACATTCCAAATGCATTTAGCCCACCAGCGGCAAGCAGTAAAATCTAGTAGTTCAGTCCAGGGTTAGATTCCAAGTGAATGGGTGTTTGCAGAGTTTTCCCCATGTGTAATGTGCATATGAGCCAATTTTCCTTAGAAAGGTCCTCCGCAAAGGCATCCCTTCACTTAGGCAGATACCCCTAGTGTGCTTTGCATAATCAACTAAACCAAGCCAAATGTATTCAATGGATGAGAGGTTTGATAGGGAAGGCCATGGCAGGGTTGCCATGTTGCAGAGAAAATGTGTAGCAACATGCTGCCTGAGAGCAGGCATTATGTTGAAAACATACCCTCCAGCATATCTGGCAGCATGGGTACTGCATCAGGTTGATTAAGCTGACTGGCTGTAATAGTCAGTAGTATGTGAGTCCACAACATAGGAACATAAGGTTGGCAGTATTGGTCTAGCCACCTCTGTACATGGATGCCTTCATCCATAGGGAGGCAGCATATTGGAAACCACTATTGACAGAAGTGTCTTATTGTTTCACCATTTTGATCTTCATGTCTGACAATCCAACTTTGGTTCCCAGATGAAGTGTTTTCTCTGGAACTCACTCAGTTGTTTATGACTTTGTTGTTATATCTAAGGTTTTGTTCATGGCTTGACCAGCTGTACTACCATGGAAACCAGACAGAATTTTTCAGTGTTTAAGAATGAGCTTTTTGTATTTGCTGGCTTGTTCCATTGCCAAAAGCAATATGTGCATTCACTGACTGCATGGTTAATGATGCGCATAGCTTGGCTTTTGTATATTTGCATGTAAATTTTTCCATTTTCGTTATAGCATGAAACTAAATCAAGCTGATTAAATATTTGTAATGTGTTACCTAAGTTTATGCAGCAGGACTAAGGAGGCTAGAATAAATGGATTAGGCATCCTCTGTATGTATGATGCAAAGAAAATGAAGCTATAAAGCATTTACAGTAGCATAAATAGTGACGGTTTGACGTCACTATTATGGCCTCTGCCATAGGTGGACTTCTGGTTGCTATTGTTTGTATTCTAATCACTGGTGTCTGCATGTTAGCTACTCATCCTTGAAAGCTTTTAAGTCTCCCATTCTGATTTTAATACTTAATGATTTTCTACACAGCATATAGAAAAATCACAAGGTTTGCAAATAACTGCTTCAAATTTAATAAAATGTAGGTACATGAAAATGTATCAATGGCAATTGTAAGAGAAAAGTATAAATGGGAAAACCTAGAAGACTAGTAAAAGTTTTAATGGTATTTCATAAAAAGTTTACCTAAAGACACATTTCTGAGCCTGTATACAGTGATATTTGCTCTCAGAATCAGTGCAGTTTTGTTTAACAGTATGTTTCATGGTATTATCTGTATGCTACATGGCAGTATGTTACACTTTTTTTATGTTTCCTTGTCTTGACTTCAGTGATGTCATTCTTATTCCATATATTCTAACATCCTTGAGCAGGACCACTAAGTGGCTGCAGCAAAGGAGCTGTGGTGCAGAATGAAGCCTCATGAACTACCGTACTTTCAAGTAGCCATCCAAAGTCTCTTCCATTCTTTGCCAAGCTATTTCACAGCAGTTATTGCCACCCGTATTGACTAGACAGTACTGATCTCTGCATGTTTTCTGTGCTTCTAAACTAGCTGAACTTTAAATCTATTTATCATTGTTGTATTGTAATATTTTTTATTGGAGTATTTGGAAAGCATTATTTTATGTCTTTTGCTCTTGATTCAGCAATTTTAAGATTTTACATTAAATGTTTTAAATGTGAAATCAAAAGTAGCAGAATAATAGCTTAGCAGAATTCCAAGCTAAATTATCTTTAAAATAATAATAACAAACTACAAACTTTTACATCAATAGAATTAGAAAATTTCACGAATGCAGATATGTATATATGTGTGTATGCATATATACAGCTGTACCTCAATAACCTGAATCTGAAGAAAGCAAAAAACAGTAGAGTAACTGTTAATGAGACTTTCAATATTTCGTGCATAAAAGTTGTTATGTGGTTCTGATGGAGAATCGGATAACGCATGCCAACTCAAAAATTGAGAGATTTTTAAAATTTTGCCATATATTTTTCAATAACAGAAATGCTATGTGAAAAGATCAATATGCAGCATAACAAAAATGATATTTTAACCTTTTTATTTCTTATAAAAAATATGCTGTTTAACATATTCCACAGATAAGTGTATAATTGAAACAGATGAGTTTGCTCCTCCCCCTCCCCTCAAAGTGCATTTCTATCTAAAATAAGAATGCATTTGCTTGCGATTAAATGGGCTATAAAATCACAATAATCATATATTTACCTAAGGGTTCTGCAAAGGAGGCATGACTTTGCAGATAATATTTGAATTTGGCTTATGGAGGGGAAATCCGAAGAAAGAACTTTTAGCTTCATATGAACAGTTAAAAAACATCTAAGGACCCAAGTAATAGAAGTTCATCTGTACTTATGTGCTGTTACCCTCTGTTCATCTTCAGGTAGAATTTGTCAGGTATCGGGCACCTTTGCTAAATAGCATTTTGTGCCAAACCCACATTTCCTGTCTCCATTTGTTACGGTTGCACACTTTGTTTATAAAGTCTGTCAGCCCCTTAATAGAGCTCAGGTGTAACTCTTTAGTATTGAGAATACTTAAAGTAGTCAAGCAAGTCAGGGCAAGGGCATCGTACTCATATGTAGTATGGCATGCTGTTCCTTGCTCTTCCAGCATTTCCTGTGTATAGGATGTTTGCTGAAAAAGTCCCAGAATATGAAGTTGTTTCCTGAAATAGTAGTGCCCCGTGACGAAGCCCACAGTTATTTATATCTTCGGTCTTGGGCGGCTAAGAATTTCAGAGGCAATCTATCAGAGGGTCTGATGATCACACTTTTAGCATGTTTTCGTCCAGAAAAATCAAGCCTAACTTTATTCATCTCTTGTTTTTCCCATTTAAGGATGACACTCTTTGCAGTCTTCATGTTCTTACCACAAAAGAGTTCCACACTTATTGGATTAAAAGATAATCCCTGTTTTGCAAGTTCATCTGCCTTTTCATTACCTACAATTCCCTCATGTCCAGGTACCCAGAATTACCTTTTTTCTGGTAGCCAGTTCTCATATTAGGTGTCCGCATTCCAGAACAATTTTTGATTTCATTTGAAATGAGTATAAAGCCTTTAGGGCTGCTTGACTGTCACGAAAAATGAGAATCTGCTTATTATCATAGCTTCTTCTTATATTTATTTTTAGACAGTTAGTGATTGCGAGAACGTGGCAAGGCAGTGGCATATCCCCCAAGACCTCTAAGGAGATTAATTGTGGGTGATACACCATGTACTCCCAAGTCCTGAGAGGTTTTCTGTCTTTGTTCCATCTATGAAACAGATTATGTCATTGATATTTAAATTGAACATGTCATTTCATTGCTCCCTAGTAGGAAAAACTACCTGAAATGGCCTGTCAAATATTTAAGTCATTTCCATCATATCTGAAGGCATCAGGAAAGTAGGATCGAAGCATGATTCCATATGCAGTCATTCTAGCGGCACTGCAAATGAAGTTGTCCAAGGGAATCGTATCTAATATCTCTAATGCTCTGGTAGGTACTGAGGGCATTGCACCTGTCATACACAGAACAGGGCAATCTTTGTGGACTTCCAAGCCTGCTCTTCACAGTTCTCTGCTCCACCTTGCACCACCAGATCATAGAGGCATAAGTAATTATAGGTTTGATAACTGCAGTATACATCCGAAACATCATTTTTGGCTGTGAGCACCAGTTTTTACCAAGCATAAATCTGCACGTTGTGATGCATTTTTTGCTTGATTAATTTTATAATCTACATGTTAATTATGGGTGAGCTTCTAGTCAAGGTATAATCCTAAGTACATCACCTCATAGGTCTTGTTGATCTGAACAGCAAAGAGTTTTGGGGGGGGGACCTATCTTATTTCCTTTTCTGTGGTAATGGCACGAGACTGGTTCTCTATGGACTCACCTTCAGATCCCTCTCTATGCACCGTTAACTTACGTAAGTTGACAAGTTATGTTAAAATCTTTACCAAGGATGAGTATCACAGTGTCATCTGCATAGCCTTATGTGTTGTAGCCTATGTCATTTAGGTGTTTGATAAGGCTATTAACTACTAGGTTCCAAAGTAATGGTGTTAGAGGACCTCCATGTGGACAGCCTCTGGTAATTTTTTTTTTTTTTTTTTGAGTGGTTCATCAAAGATGTTCATTTGAATAAATCTATCCGAAAGCAGGGTGTCAATCAATGTACATAAAAATATGGTTAATCCCTGTGTCCCTTAAAGCATTAAGGATTGACAGATGTGGAATATTATCAGAGGCATCCTGTATGTCAAGAAAGGTGGCCAAGACAATTTGCTTTCTGTCCAGAGTGTAATTCAGTATTAGAAACAAGCTGATGTAATGCTGTTTCAGTAGATTTACCAGGTTGATTGGCAAATTGTAGGTTATACAAGGGATTGTAATTACCCAGGTATTCTCCTGTTTGCCTGTCAATAGTTTTCTTCATAATTTTAAGAAAGAATGAAGAAAGGCTGGTAGGCGTAAAGGATTTAACCTGGCCATAGTTATTTTTGCCAGGTTTAGGAATGAAAACAATCCTAGTCTTCTGCCATATCTTCGAAATGTATCCCAGTACCAGGCTAGCTGTATAAATTCTAGTCAGCACTGGGATAATGATTTCCTCAGCATTTTGGATCATGATGGACATAATTCAATCAGGTCCCAGGGCTTTTGAGTGATTTGAAGGTAGATATAGCCTACCTAACATTATTATGATTAAGGATATTTTTAGCATAGGTCCATTGATTTCTCGTGACACTTTTTATGGAGCCAATGAAGTGCTGGCCTTCATTGCTCTATGCATCCCTGCTTCTGAAAGTAGGTTTTCGCCATAATTTCCATAACTTCTTTACCAGTGTTAGCAAAGTTAGAGGATGCCAACTAAAATTGGTTCATCCTTTCTAAGGATCCTTTAGAGTTTAGCTCCTTCAGAGATGGAATCTTATCTCTTTGCAGAACTTCCTCCAGGAGTCTTTAGTTTTTCTGATATTTGTTATAGTTGGTTAAGGCTGTTCTATAATTATCCCATTCACCATATTTCTCTGCTTTATTGAAAAGTTTTCAGACTACTGCCCTTTCAGTTGCTAGAGATTCATTCCATGAAGGACATTGGGGTTTTCCTCTCTTGTGAATTGGGCAACTGTTATTGTATGAATCTAGAATATCATTATGCAGATATTCTGCTGTAACTTCTAAATCATAATTGTCTGTAATAGGTTTTTCTCCCAGTTCAGCCAGCCCCACAAGTTCCTCGTGGAATTTTTTCCAGTCTGTTGTCATGGGGTCTCTGAAACTTCGATCTTGTCTTGAAAAAACTTTCACGCCCATCAGTTTTTGTGGATATGTTGACAACTTTAGCTTGTACTTAGTGAAGTCCGGTTTAAAATATATATCCTCTTTTAACAAGAACAGCTACATCCATTTCAGGCACACAAAGGTTTATGGTCTGCCCCGATGGGTCACTCTTAATATGAAGAATATTCCACTTGGAGTGAGCCCAATGTTCTGTACCTGTCTTTTTCATGACTCTTTGGGGTCCACTTTGCTACAAATGTTTGGGAGTTTATCGATAATTTTTGTGGTTTTGATAAGTTTCCTTGCCTAAACCACCAGAAGTTTTTGCTCTTTCATGGGGTTTATTTTACTGACAGTCTTGTTCCAGCCATTTATTTATACCCTCTGTTAATTATCTAGTTATTTTGTTTGTTCATTTTATTTGTTTTGTTATTTTAACTTGTAATAAATATTCACTATTTCCTCACATATATCCCCTTTTTTCTCCTAATTTCATTATCTGGAACATAAGTGGGGAAATTTACGTGAATAATTTCTGAAGGTCGTGGTGACAGTAACAAATGAAAAGTAGTTATGAAAAAATTACAGTTGACTATCACAACATTTCTTTAAAAGGAAACTTCATTCCGATAAGGATACATAGTGATATTGACATTACTATATCTAATATATCCTTATTTCTACGTCCCTGTAATTTGAATCTCACCCATTCGTATGGTTGTCTCTGCTGCTCTTTAGATCTCAAATCACCAATGAATAATTTGACATGGTGAATGTGCAGCTGACTCTGTGAAATCATGAAATGAATGTAATTTTATGTTTACTTCGCTGTTATGGATCGGTGGTTGTAGTAGGCTGGCATTCTTAAAATGTTACTTCCACTGATAGTTTGCAGGGATTTGTCTGTGCTAATAAGAAGAGAACATTTGCTATCTGGACAAATCTATTGTAAAATTTACGTGAGTTCATTCTGGACAACTCTGAGTAAGGCGAAAATTATAAGAATATTTTTTAAGTTTTCAAAACCTGGCTTTAAAATGCTGGGAGAGAGAGAATATGCAAGGAAATACAATATACTGTAGCACTTTGCTAAAGGTTTTGGCCTTTTAAACTGAAAAGATGAGGGAAAATTGAGAGGCATAAGAAAAAGGTTTTTGAAGGCTGTCTTTGAAAATGGCAGTTCTTAACTAACTTTTATCATATTAAATTTTTCTGTGCTTGTAATGAATAAAAGATATTAATTTATTTGGATCCCCCTTTTTTTATACAATGAATGACTGAATTTTTTTCAGATGGTGCTGTTCCCGAAGTTGTTTCTCCACTGTCTTTATATTTGGTTCCAAACCTTCCAGATTCAATAACAGTCCAAGATCCATCATTGGAAGTCATTTGTTTACTCCGAGTCATCCATACTTTGAGTAGCCATTGGGGTGCATTATATCAGGTAATTAAGTATTTTATAATGTAGTTTTAACTGCAGAGCTGTAGAATTTTTTTAAATCAGTATATAGACACAATTTAAAAAAGAGGGAAAAAACATGTCCATACAATTCAGGAATCACAGCATAATAATGTTATTTAAATAGCTTTGATGTTCTAAGAAAAATTTCTCATACATTTCACTACGATTCCTGAAATGCTGCGTTTTTTTTAACCTTTTCTTTTCCCAAATAATCCAGTATGTATATTATCTGGGGATTTAAGTTTTCCAATTTTAGCAGCCATTTCCTGTGGGAAGGGGGGAGGGTTCTGACATTCCATTCCACTTTGATTGTAAATTACTTTATGAACTCTAGGATTGTCATCCTGGTATACTGAATATGTTGTTTTGTTAGAATCGTGCAAAAAGAATTACATAAGTGAATAAAATTCCTTTGTAAATATGCTGATGCATCTATTTTATCCATTTCTCATAGCCTTAAAGTTTTGTGGTGGTATTATAGATCTATTTTCATTAGTAAGAACTGTCTGTTTGCACTCTTGTTTAAATGCTTCTCCATACCTCTTGTTGATCTTGTTTAACATAATTTTAGTTGAGGCAAAATTTTTTTTTCTCAAAGCATAAGACAGCCGTCCATGCTTCAAAATGTGTTTGTGTGCCCAAGCTAAACAAATTTTTTAAGACATGAAGTTTATATGGATTTTCGTCTTGCAATTCTGCTTCAGATATCTGTTGAAAGATGCTGCCTGTACCATGTTGAGCATTGAAATTTTTCATGGGATTTATTATTAGCAGATTAGAATTCACATCTTGTTTGAAAGCTTTCATTTACCAAGCGATAAATGTATAGCCAATCATAATTTTTTAAGACATGTTCTCGTTCAGAATTTTCTTATATTTTCAGTCCACTTTGGCATCATTATACGCACATAAAGGTGTGCTTTCGCTAACATCTTTGAACTTCTCCACTTCCTTGATACCAAGTCCTTTTGATAAGCCAAATGCTTTGTCACATTTTATTACAAATAACTTGCACATGACTTACGTCCCATTATTTTTATATTTCCGAAATTAATTTCTTTATGTGAAAGAACATACGCTTAATATATGTAGAATTATAATATTGTAATTACTTTTTTTTATTAGAATATTTCAATTCCAAGTATAACGTGAGGTTTTTCTCTGGTGTCGCTACATCATTTTACTCTTATTTTTGGTCAGAAAAACTACACCATCTCCATACAAAAATTTTCCATCTAAACTCTGCTGTCTAATAGCTATTAAAACTTGAAATTATTGTTGTAAATTTATTTTCATTTTTACTATTTCTTGTAACGTTTTATTAACTGGATTTTGAAGAAGCTTTGAAAGCTTGTTTTTCACCTTGCACTAAATGAATAGAAGCATGCTGTAGAATTTGTTACATATACCCCCTTGTTGTCTTTAAATTAGAGCTTAATGCTGTTATAATTGAATGTCTTTCTGCAACAGATGAATTCATGGAATCCTGCAATTTCACAAACAGAATTCTTGAACTCCAAGCTTACAGCTAAAGCTAATCGTCAACTTCAAGACCCCTTAGCAATCATGACTGGAAATGTGCCTGCTTGGTTATCACAAATAGCATATGTTTGGTAAGTAGGAAGAAGTTTCTTGTCCAAGGATAGTTAAAACATGAATATGAATTTGTATTTAAACATGTTTTAGTTTAGGGAAATGTATTAAAATTCTAAAGCTTAAGAAATTTATTCTGAGAATTTATTTAATTAGACTGTTAAATTATACTAGATTTCAATATTGAAACATTGTGTGAATCTTGTTCTTATGTTATTAACATAATTGCTCTAATTTGTTGGTGTAAAGAATGTTAAAAACTTTCTTTTTTTCTGATTCTGACATATAACTAATTCAGGATAGAAATTTTCTCCGCGGATCCCTGTATACTTTTCTTAGGTTATGTCTGTTATCAATAATGGAATGACTAAAGCCATCAGATAGAATGCATTTTGTTTATCAGATAGGGGTCCTTAGTCCATATTTACATGCAAGGGGAAAAAGGTCTGGCAAAACAGAGGTTTGGTTTGTTTAATAACAATCGATGGATAAAACTTAATCTTCTTCACATCGTCACAAATTTAGACAGTTTAGTGACACACCCTTTTTAAATCGAGTGTAAAGTCCTTAAATCTACCATTGTTAAGTCCTATCAAGCTATGCCCCAGAATGGAAATTATGAGATCTCTTAAAATTATGGAATTTAGCATGCCAGGCTTTGATTTATCATATGAGTTCCAGTACTAGAAGAATAGTTTGTAATTTTCACAGTAAAGCCAGAACATTCTCTCTCATTCCTGTAGTTGGTCACTGATCACCATTTCTTTTCATCAATGAATATCACTCATCAGGTCTCTGTACTTATTTTCTAGCCAGCTTGCCACCTGCATGAATTTCCCTATTTCTTTCTCCTATCATCTGAGGAACTACTTTTCCTTTCCTTTCCTTCTGCATCACTGTTCATTGGCTGAAGTCACATGGCATTCATTCTGTGACACCCCCTCACTTATTGCCTTAGTCCATTAGGGAGGAGGGGGACCAATACAGTTCCCGCAAGTTTCCGAATATGGTGTGCCATCATGCACCAACCTTTAAGTCACCTGACACAAATGAAATCCCACAATATCTGTACTTTGTATATCATGACAATTCTTGATTAAGATAGTCAATTTACTAAAAGTTGTGTATATTTATTCATACTTTTCTTGTTTACAGCCCATTTCTTTTCCCCTTTGAAACAAGACATCTCTTGTTTTATGTCACTTCATTTGACAGAGATCGTGCTTTGCAGAGGTTGCTTGACATGACACCTGAAATGAGTAACAGTGACAGTAGTGAACGTGTTACCCCTCGACTTGATAGGAGAAAGGTATTTTTTAATTTCAAATATATGTTGTTTCTTTTTCCGTGTTTAACATCAAAATATTCTTGGTAGCAAACTTTCAACTGGAAAGATTCATTTGCTGGTTGTAGGAATTAAAATATATTAATCTAAATATTTTAAACATGTATGAATCAATATAATTACTTTGAGAAAAAGAGTGTCATTTGATTAATAACTTACGTAGTTTAAATATGTATTGTCACCTGATTTGGAATTCCATTCTTATTCATAATTTTTTAGTTTGTATATGCTTAAACCATACATACTTCTCTTTTAAATATTTTCATGTTTTATACCAAATGCAGTACAAAGTCCAAAATCTGGAATCTTTAGGACTTCATTGATATTGGAAATTTTTGCATTTAAATCACAAAATTAAATCTGGTAAGATAAAACTAGTAGAAATTATAAAATCAAAAATTTGAATTGGTTATTTATGAATAGAAGGGACTCCAAATTTACGAAAACATTTATATTTGTTTTATTAAACATGTATGTCAGTGTAAAGTATTTAAGCTCTTTTTTTGTGTGTATTATTAGAAAGTGCGCATATGCTAATACTCTTTAATTTTGTAAATAGTCATAAATTCTTGTTCAATTCAAAGTTCCATTGTTCAAGTCCTGTAATTGCTGTGTTGAGAATTTCAACTAAAATGTCATTCAAAATCTTTTCATTCTCAGAAACCACTTGTTCACTTTCTTCATTATGCATAGCAATATTTTCAGGATTTAAAACCATACAACACTCATTGGGGCATAGTAATTACAGTGAAAGTTTTGAACCATTTTTTTCGCAAATTCCATTAACTGGAAAACTGCAACTTCTATAGCATTCAAAATATACGTCAGAATAAGGCTGTTTTGCCTAATTTTGAAATCGCACTTTCTGAAGCCCAAACTGTGCCAATGCCATTTTAGTTCACCAAGGCCGCTGTAAAAGGCAAGTACCAAATATGCTTTGCAGTTCCTGCTATAGCTCTAGAATTAGAAACTCATTTCTGCATAAAAGAAAATACAAACTTCAGTTTAATAAAATAACTGATAACAGCTTTATCAAATTAGAAAATTAAGGGAAGTGCAATTTGTTGTGTTAACCGAATAAATTCTTAAGGATCTAATTTACTTCCTTCCCCATTGCTATGCCATCAGAGGAAACCAGTATGAATAACATTGCACCCCCAAGCAAATATGACTTCACGGTTCACTTATTGTTTACGTCAGATAGATTAATATTAATCCCCCTTCCGAAGCTATTCAAGGGCCAGAAGCATGGTCATAGCTAACATCAATTACTGTCTTCTCAGTAGCCATGGTGTGATTCCCTAATCAGCAGATGTTTAAAGAAACATATAAGAAACTCAGCATAAAAATGGCTTTAACAGCATTCTCTCTCCCTATTTGTGTAAGTACTGTTTTTCATTCATAGACGTAACAAAAAAAATTTTTGCTGACTCTCCGGAGATCCAGATATTGGACATACAGACTTTAAACTTTGTACTCTATAATAAAATGCTTTCTTGGTCATATTTCATTAAATTTGCAGAGAACAGTTTCAAGAGATGACCTTTTGAAACAAGCAGAAGTTGTTATGCAAGATCTTGGTAGTTCTAAAGCTTTACTGGAAATTCAATATGAAAGTGAGGTGAGTAGAAGATTTAGCATAATAGTATAATTGTTTTACTAGTCTATATCTAATCATAAAAATTTTGAGTTAAAGGGCAAGTTTTATTGCTGTTAAAGTCACAGAAACATGCCTTGTGTGTTTTTCTGGCTTATGCCGAAACGTTAATGTGTGTCCATGTATGTAGTACAAACATAATAGTAAATTTGTAGGTATGTTACTGATTTAAATCTTGGCATTGTACATGTTAACATGTTTGACATCCAGGGAATAATGTACTACATTTGAACTTTACAAACAATGACAGTAATAGCAATTCTTTTACACTAACAAATAACATAAATGTAATTAATATCAACAAATTATGTATTGAATTTCATATTTTTGTCATTTCATTTTTCTTGCTGTTAAAACAAGATCATCTATAGTTTATTTTAAAATCTTAATTCATGTTGTCAGTAAGTAACTTTCTTTGGAAGCTTTCCAAAGCTTAAAGATGCAGCATATTTAAAAATTTATGATTATGCGTGTTGTAATTCTGATTTCTTTATCTGTATTCTCTATAATGTTTATAAGCATTCGAATCTGATGATCATTATGTAGTTCCTGTTTTTCAAAAAAAAAAAATTAAAATCTTATTTTTAAAATTTCCCGAGGTGCTTTAAAAATCTGCTCTTATAAGTTTATGTAATCTTTAAGGAGTCCTATTAGAAATTTTGTGATAATTATTTTAAGTATGCCATATAATGGGTAGCTTTTCTCTGAGATTCAAAAATAACTGTATGGCATGAATGCCGTCTGTTGGCAAATAAGCAAGTTTTCAGCCCTTTCTTCTGACAACAAATCCTGCGTGACTGATTATCTGTGAGGTTCAAATCAAGGAAATTTACTTGAAGAGATTTATTATATCAATTGTGCACGCCTAAAGTGTGGTCTGTAGTTTGGAGTGTCTAAAATAGCATTTTCTGTTCACACTGAAGATGATACACAAAAGAAGCACATTCATTCCAGTAGTACTATGTAGCCAATCTAATTTAAATAGTTTGCTATCTTAATGAAGAAACCAATTTCCCTGTAAAACAAATCATCAGGCCTCCCATCCCCAGGTTGAGCTTATGAAAGGCAGGAATTTTTTTCTATACAAGAGGTAAAATCTGTTCATTTGACTTCAGTTATATACACTGGTGTCCAAAAGTTGAGCATAAGTGATGCTGAGGTGAATATTTAAAGAAAGCCAAATCAGAATGGTGGGAAACATGTTATGCTAGTGTACACTGGTGTGCAAAAATTAAGGATGAGATGGTTTTTTCAATATAACTTTGTACAAAAGCTTTCCAAATCAACACATTTAATATCGTAAGATTCCGAATACATAAGGACATGAGTAATGTAAGCAACACTTACTAAAAGAGAAATCAGAGGGATAAAAAAGAAGCTTTATTGAAAAAGTAGCATGGAGCGCAATGCGACTGAAGGCCGAAACATCCCTGTGATGGGTGTCCAGCCAGAAACATCCGATCTTTAATAGGGGATATGATCTCCCTTGACTGCTAGGCAGGTTTCACATCATTTGTGCATGCTGGATATGTGGTTGTTAATGAGCTGTTGAGACACTGCTGCTCGTTCCTCTTGTAGCACCAATCGCAGTTTCGGAATCGTTACTGGCGATAAGTTACGTGCTGCCACGGGTCTCCCTAGTAAGTTCCGTACATGCTTGACGGGATTTAGATCCAGAGACCTTGCCGACCAATCCATGTGTTCAATATCTTCACTCTCCAACAGCTCTTCGACAGTAACTGTGCGATGAGGTGGAGCGTTGTCGTCCATGAAGAGGAACTGAGGACCCATAGCCCTTGTGAAAAGACGCATGTAAGGAAGAAGAACCTCGTTACAATAGCAGTCCCAGGTGACGAACCTCCTTGGGAGATATGAAGGTCGGTCCGGCTACCAAGCATTATGTCTGCTCGAACGAGAACTCCGCGACCTCCAAAACAGTCCCTTTTGATGATGTTGAAGGGGTTATTGCGTGTTCCCCGCTCTGTCCAGATGTGTATGTGTCTAGAATCGCAACTCAGACTAAATCTGCTCTCATCTGTAAAGAGTACTCGTCCCCATTCATTGTCTCTCCAATTCCGGTGTTCCCGGCACCACAGAGAACGCCTTCTCCGATGGGCAGGCGTTAGAGGTACACACCGTACAGGGCGTCGTGCAAACAGACCACCACCGTGCAGTCTTCTGGCCACGGTAAAACGCGATATCGGTCGTCCAGTCGCCTGTGTCGTGTGTCTAGCGATTTCTCCCGCTGTCTGCCGCCTGTTTCTTCTGGCCTGTAAGGCAATATACCGGTCATCTGCGGGTGTGGTTCCTCGTGGACGACCACTACTAAACCCCCGGATAGCTGTTCCTGTAGTTTGAAATTGTCTCCAAAGTCGTGAAACGATGCTGTGAGCAATTCCGAACTCTGCAGCCACACTTGTCACACTGCGGCCTTCCTCCAACTTCCCAATGATTCGACCTCGGGTAAAAGCGTCCGGATGTCGTCTAACAGATTGATTATTCGCCATTTCTCGCTGAGGCAGCAACTCGGTGTGATTTTAACTGCTATACGGCGTGCAATCTCTTTGCCAGAAATACTGATCTTACACCGACAACATGCTTTATACTACTCAGACACTCCCCCATTACGTGTACCTGCATATCTGTGCATGTGCTACCATACATCACCTTACTTAATCTCCTGATTGGTCTTTCTGTCCGCTCTGCCTCTTCGTTCAGCTGATATGCTAATTTTTTGACTTCGTCCTTAATTTTTGCACACCAGTGTAATACGATTATACCATAAGAAAACAATGCAAAAGAAGTAAATACTCCATACTTTTATTATGCAAAGAAACAGTTTGAAAGTAAAGAGTGCAGATCTCCAAATAACCTTTTTAGTTTAATTTTTCCCTCGAAAGTAATAGTTTGTACTTTCGAGGCAAAAATTTCCATGTACTTTTACATGGTACTTTCTGTGTACTGATCTCCATGTACTTTCGAGGCGAAAATTGAACAAAAAATATTATTTGGCAGTTTAATAAGATGTTTGGGGTGCCTCTGGTAGCCGTGCATGCTGCACAATAGTTGCCCATAAGTGCTATGTTGATGTGGATAAGCTTTGTCCTTGAATAATATCCTCCATGCATGGAGGATTTGTCCTTCATGCATTGAGAACTCTTTTTCAATTCTCTAACAGTTTTGTGGTTCCACAAGGGCTGCCATTTGTCTCCCATGCATATCCCACACAGGCTGAATAGGAACTGCATACGGTAGATATTTTTACTTTTAAAGAAGTTGTCGATGAGGATCGCAGAAGGACAAGGCTCATTATCATCCATGAATGGGAATTTTTAACAGTAATAGACCTTGTAGGGAGAGCATAGAGGTCTGTGTGCTCATCCAGCATAATGCCTGCCCACACAATGACTTCCTTTGAAGGAAAATATCTTTCGTGATGTTCTTGGGTGAAAAGGAGCTTCACGTTCTCTCCATGTCATTATCTGACGTGAATCAGTATTCAGAGTTAGCCTTGACTCATAACTGTAAGAGTGGGCTCATTGGCCTACTCTTGCAAACTCCAGTGCTGATGTTTCAAGCTCCAGTTTAAATGAGTGCATTTATGCACAGGTGTGAGATGAATGCAAATGGGTGGCATACAGACTAACGTGATGGAGTCTGCTATGAAGATTTTGCCTTGAAACTTGTACTCCTGTGCCGGCTGTTAGACCTAAACCGAGTTCTCTGTCATAACTATCTCTCTGACGTTGCCCAATTATTACCAAATACTGGTCTTGATGTATAGTTGTTACTCTTGGTTGACCTTGTACTGGTTGTCGAGTATCATCTTCTATATTGTGAAACCTCTGTCACTGTCTTGAGATGACACTCCTAGGCTCATTTAGAATTTGAGACACTTTGGTTTGAGATCGTTCACGTTCCAGCATTCCAATAATTGTTCCTTTCAGAAATGTCCCTTTGGTGTCTTTATGCCATCCTTCAGCCTTTTTGATCATTTAACACACTTCTCAGCACAGTATTTGCACAGATTCTTCCTGATCTCCATGTGGCTCGTGAAGTGGTTTTACAGTTTTTCTAATATGTGCACATGCCGACGTTGACTGAAATGTTTTGCGTATGCACACTGCTTCGCATTCAAACAATGATTCTCCACTAGTGATGTTGAATGAGTTAGTTAATATTTGCTCACATTCTTCCACATTTTTGTGAATTATGCTCAACTTTCGGATGCGAGTGCATTTCCTATGCAACTGCAATTTTCGTTGTTGCTTTGATACTAAGCTATGAGTAGCTGTTACTAAAGGCCTCGTACAAGGTCCTCTTTTCAGGTATATATGATGATGTCTTTTCAAGTAAGTAGTTTCATTTCCAATTTCTAAGAAGTGTGTTAATTTTCTGCATTTATTTAGTTGCAAACAATTAGCTCTCATAATGCATGACACATGTTGGCAGTTCTATATAAGAGTAGCAGTTCTGACTGCAGTTTTAATCTATGGTTCAAGTAACAGTTTGCATTTGGAAGAAGGTGCATGCAGATAAGGATTACTATTGCTTAGCCCTCTCAGTATTATGAATAGAAAACTCCATATAGAAGAGTGCCTTTCACTTTGCCAGCTTCTAATGTATCTGATTTTGGATTGGATGTATATTGGAAGATAAGGAATCAAAGTACAAAGTGAGAAAGTTGTTTTTTAATTAAGATCAAGAAAATACCGTTTATTTATGACATTTTGAGGAACTGGAGTTTCAGGTCTAAACCTTTAACACTCTGAGGATTAGAAGACCTATTGGAAGACATGCTCTGGCAAAATTGCAAAGTTTTAATTTCCTGTATGTGGTAGGCTTTGTTTTGAAAATGTTGATCATCAGTGTACTGTGTGATAAACTAATTCATATTTAACATGATTAGGGACTGAATAATCTGTAGTGTTATATCTTGGGAATTGATATTTTTTAAGTTCGATAAGTCTCATTTTATGTGTGTCATTACTAACCAGACATTGTAAATAGTCTCTTATATATTTAATTATTTGTTGATACTTAGTGTTGTATAGAGTAATTGATTTAAATGTTTCTCTGTTTTTAGGTTGGAACTGGTCTTGGACCAACATTAGAATTTTATGCCCTGGTGTCTAAAGAATTGCAGCGGGGTGATTTAGACATGTGGCGAGGAGACAGAGTTGTTGTTAATAATGGAAAAGGTTTATTTCAGTTTATGTTGTATATGTGCACGCGGGTGGGTGTGCATGAGCATGCGTATGTGTAGACTTGTGTGCTAAATTGAGATCAGCGGTTTTAGTATAAATATGCATTTCTTTTACAGATCAATCTGTTAGCTATGTTTTTTGCCCAAGGGGTCTTTTCCCTATGCCTCTTTCTAGAAGTGCAAAAGTTGGCTTAGTTACCAGAGTGCGCAGTAAATTTAAGCTACTAGGAAAATTTTTGGCTAAAGCATTGATGGATTCTCGAATGGTACGTATTTTCTCTCTAAGTGTGAATTCCATGGAAGTATGCGTCAATTATTATATTAAGTGCATAATTTTTTACATTATTTTCATTCATATTTAACTTAACAAGTGAGAGTTAGGACACACTGCATGTATTTACTCTGTGTAAAAGTTAATCTTAAAATTGTAATATATATTATGCAGAAAAATCTTTAATCTTTGCTTTTATTAATTACCTGAGGTATAATTTATACCACGGCATTATATTTAATCCCACAGCATGTTTTCATTTGAATGATATTTCCCTGTCTTATTTTTAAGTGAGATTCTTTTCTGCCAGAAGTGAGCTGTTTGTACTTGCATTCCTAAATTTTACTGAAATGTGTTAATCTGAATTATTGACTAAATTATTGTTGTTTAGCCCCCTGGAAGCCTCGGGGAAATTCAGCAGTAGTGGGCTACGATTCAGCTGTTGATGCCTAATGTAACAATGAGTCTTTGAAGTGTCTTATGAGGGGCAAAAACCATAAAACATTGGAACTTCACCTAACAGTTGAAGACAGGGTGCACAACAGTTTCATGGTTTTCCTATTATGATGCAAGTGTGGATCATTATCCTTAAAAAGAACTCTCCAAGAAGGCACCTTTTTCTTTGGAGAGGGGGAAAAAACTTGCATTATTTCTTGTAATAAATTAATCTGGTCCTATATGAAGTGACTTGCAGGTTATGACATAAAATTTGTTTCTATCATATAATATGTATATTTTTTGTGTTTCCATAACCTAGATTATTCAACATAAATCACAAAATTTTTAAATCCTAGAACGTATTAAATACTCTAAATGCAGTTCAGGCATTTTTTGTATGCATTATTTTACTCTAGAGCTAGATGAATATATTTATATATGGAATTGTTACATTTTAGTTGGATATCCCATTGAGTCTTGTCTTCTACAAATGGATGTTGAATCAAGAGAATAATTTATGTCTTGCTGATCTCAAACATGTAGATGAAAACGTAGCTCAAACTATCCTTCAACTTGAAAAAATAGCTGTAGAAAAAAAGAGACTTGAGAATGATAAATCACTTGTAAGTATGGTATTTCTTTGTATGTTCAATTATGCAAATAAATGTCTGTGTGTGAGGGAGTAATATTTTTATTTTTTTCTACTAAACATTTTTGAACCTGTCGGCTGCCAGTTGTTTAAGCCTATGATATATTAGTCACAGCCTTGTATTCATTGATGTGATTTAAATTATCGTAGTTCAGAACACCAGAGGGAAGCAAAAAATTTCATAAATTGTAAGTTTCAAAATGAAAATAAAGATGACAGCAGTCAGTTACATAGGTGAAATACGTCTGAAAAACATAAAATACTATCATAACTGATGGCTGTAATTAATACAAGGAATGGAACTGGTCGTTCTGCAACTGTATTTGTACTTTTAGGTTACAGGAAGCTCCCCAAAAATCAGAGCTCACAGCCTGATATGATAATCACAAGTATGTTGATATAAAATCTCAGCTGTTTATGGTCAGAAAGTATATTTGTAACCGTCTTTCTAAATTTCATTTCATTTTTGATTCCAGTGTTTACTGTATTGTCATTACTGATGGGCTGCTGTTTTGCACTTACAGTTATCAATTACCATGATGATAGTCCCAAAATGTAAGAGCAGTGGTACTACCACTGTTTGCAAGCTAGTAATGTACTGTTGATACTAGGAAAATCAATAACTATTTTTATCATTCTTTGAAATAGTATGTTATGCTGTACTATGCTAGAATTACATTTTTTTAATTTCTCACCTGTAATATCAAATTAAACTTTTAGAATTTTTTTCCGGTTGTAAAGAAATGTACCTTGTCCTGTGTATTTTATATTGCATCCTTTAGTAGTACAGTGTGTAATGTTTTGGAGTGTACATAACTTTTATTTTAATAATATCTTACTTGCATAGTTTTTTAATTAACAAAATAATATAGCTTGTGTGAATATCCTGTTTTATTTAGCATTCACTGTTATCCGCAGCCTTAATATCTTTCACCCGTAGACATGGAACCCTATTATCATTAAAAGTAAATAGTGTAAACTTTTCCTTGAAAGCAGTTTAATGTTGCAAAACATCTTAAGCTGTAAAACTGAAAAGAGACTATTTTTCGTATTAAACATGTAATTTTTAAAGCTAAATATGCTGGAGAGCTAAAAAACATTTCATTCTTGTAACTTCATGTTAATTGCATGCCAATTTCTGTTGGCGAGTTCGTGCTTGATAAAGAATCAAATGTTGACTTATTTTGGATTCACAAATATAATGTAGCTGTTCTTGTGTAAGTATAGATATTGTTGTGTAGAACATGCTGTTGCATTTTAAATGATCTCTGAACAACCTGCACTGAAATTGATGCATTTTGCATTTTAAATGTGCTCTTAACCACTTCCACCAAAATTAGATGTAATATATGTTCATAATTTTATCCTAGAGTTTCCTAGACCTATTATAAATATCAATACTAAATACTCAGCCAAAAAAGCAAGGCCATTTTTCACTATTTATGCATCAGATTCGCCTTTCTACTTTTGACCAATAATGAAATTCGCAGAAAAATACTATCATGCAAGTAAATTATGGAACATAAACTGTCTGGAAAAAAATCTGAGATTTACATTTATAAAGAACTTGTCTTAATTTGATGAATTCTAATGAAACATGAAATGCTGCATATTGTATAAAGCAGTTCAAGGTATCAAAAAAATATACTTTAGTGTAAAATTATGCATAACCTGAACTGGAAAATATGATGCACGTGTCAAGTTTTAAAATATTTTGATAGCAGTGCATTAGAAAATGAAATGCTTCCATGTCTAAGTTCTTAAGTAGCTTGTTCCTTAAGTACTTATTGCTTACGTATAATTAGTATATTTGTAAAAAAATTATCAGGTATATTTATAAAAACATGTTTAATTGTATGATAAACCTGCACATTTTCATCTGGTATAGATTATTTTATATTTTAATAGTGCATAGTTATCTGTTAATGTGATATATTATACAGTATTGATGCTATGATTATTTTCTCCTAAAATGGGAATTGGGGAAAGCTGAGAAAGTTCTACTTTGCATATTACTTTTGTTCATAAAGATTTAAATTTATATATTTTGTAACTGTAGTTATTGTCAAACGGATTGCGAGAATATCCAGAATTTAGGTTGCTTTTCATTATTTGGCTTTTAATATTTTTATTGTATTTTTAGTCTTCAACTGCTTTGAAAAGTGCCTTGGAAAGTCTGACTTTAGATGGTTGTCCTTTAGAAGATTTAAATTTAGATTTCACTCTTCCTGGCTTTTCACACATTGAGATGAGAAAAGGTGGTAAAGATATGCTTGTAACAGTGTACAATTTAGAAGAATATCTTAAGGTTAGTATTCATATATTTGTTTCTTGTGCTAAAAAGTTTACTAAAAATTTACGCCTAGCATTCAATCCAAATGTTTCTTGTATTATTTTGAAATTATATTAAGCAACGGAATTACTTGTTGCTTAATATAATTTGAGTAGATGTGAGATTTTTCATATGAATTGAGTTTTTGACAAAATTACAAGTCTCTTCATCCAATATTTTGTGTTCCAAATACTTACTAAGTATTTTTACAAAATTACAAGGGAAAGTCAAGTCATGTGTTGGCATGATGTATTTGAAAATAGTGGTGAGTGGTTTCCATGTTTCTTAATAGGTAGCAGAACTTTAATAGTTCGTGATCTCGTTTCGTTAGTTACTAAGTGCTAGTTGTGCATGCATACTTTTGTTTGAAAATGCCGTTGGAACTCAATGATGGTACAAAAGAGTATCAGCATGCTGTTATCCATTTTTAAGGGGGGCAAAAGGACTTTGTGCGATATATATCAAGAATGGCCAAACTACAAGATGATAGGAGCTGCATGGTAGATTTCATGAATGTTTGTGAGCATTAAGTCCAAATTTATATAGTTTCTAAAATAAACCAGATTTTGAATATTAAGAAATTATTTAAGTAACATTAATGAGAATTGCACAGTTATATGTGATTAACATAGTTATGAATAAATAAATCTCATATCTCCTCCTTTGTGGCCAGAAAATTTAATTTCAAGAGAATATAAATTTGTAACTCTTGTACTGTGAAACTGAGCATTCCTTCTTCAGGTAGAAAAACCAAATATGTTCTTCCAATTTCCTTTAACCTCTTTCATTTATAATTATTATTGTTTGATTTTTGTAAAAGTAAACTGAAAGCACATGCACTACAATTATGTAAACAGATTTTATTTGAGTGAGTTATAAATCATTATTTAAAAAATCGAGTTCCCCCTTTATTTAACTCATAAGCAGTCTCTTTAAAAGAATGAATTAAATGATCCAGGGCAACATACACTGTTAACAAAGAAACTGTTATTCAAGAAAGAAAAAAGTATTTAAAAATAAGCAGTTAACATTTTTAGGCTTTCATGTTAAAATTAATTTTGATTTTCTGTATAATTAACATGAGCACCAACATACTGAGATCAAATCTAACTTTAAGTAATTGTGTTAATTCATTAGACAAGAAATAGGTCATAAATTGCATTTTATCTTATTTTGAAACATTCAAATCCTCTGATCTCGGTAATCTTCAGAAAGATTTTTAATTCCAGCATTGGATCTTGGAGCTTTTTCATCTCTCGAATCTTTTGAGTCCTAACCTAAGAAATCGTTAAAACATTTTAACCCAAATCCTTCGAATAACTAGTTTTACTGATGCCCAGTATAGAAGAATCCATTCCAAAATGATCATTGCAATTTCAATGGTATCTGAATCGTCAGTATCACACATGACAGCCCTGAGTGCTACACAATTTCAGCATGGCAGCCAGCGAAATCTAGCAGAATTTTTAAGTAATCATCATATTTAAAAATTATGTCTATTGAAATAAAATTTTTCAGCTGTCTTTCAAATCATCCCAGTAACTCTGGACATAGATAAGGTATTGCTAATAAATCTTGTTGATAATCGAGCACATACGCCAACCATTTACTAATCAAACTTTTAGCTATAGCTCTTGAATTTTGAAGTACAAAGTAAATTAAAATTAATGGTACAGAATGAAAATGTACCTGTGACTAACTACTACAATGAATTTATTTCACAAATACAGATATAACATGAACGTATAACTCTCCATATTTCTGTGGACATCCACAGATGTTCGATGTAGAGGCCTTTTGTGATGCAGCAGACATCTGTTTGACAGTTCGGGAGTTCTTGCCAAACAGTTGTGTGGATCTACTTAATCCTAACTGTTAAGTATTGGACCCATAAATGCACTCAAATAACTTACCATCACGCCTTAAATGTCTAAGTAAAATAATTCAGAAGAAAATTCTATATAAACGTTTCTTTATTTTATTGTAAACCCATCAATGAAAAGCCAACTAAACCAGTTCAAAAATGCTACCAAAATTTTTCATTTGTTTGAATGTACAAATCCTTTTTTGTACCAATAAATCCCCAGTTTTTAGTTTACTGTATATTTAAAAGCTAATTCAATTTCTTTTACATACTGTTTTTTGCATTCATATTTGGTAAATCTTTTTTGTTACCTATTGCCTTTTGAAGAATTTTAAATAGAATTAGCATGACGAACAAGTTTCTTTCATGAAATCACTATTCTGTGAATAATTTCTGCACTTACTGTAGATAATTGTCTTTTGTACTGTTTTCACCTCTGTGTGATTGGGAGACAAATTGAACTGAGGAACTTCTTCCATGCTGATCAGGCATAGACTCCAACTATTACGGATTCTCCGTAGTTTCTACGGAAATTCATCAAAAACTACGAGCTACGAAAAGTATGGAAAAAACTACGGATTTTACAGAAACAAGAGCAGGAGAAGTAGTACGCAAAACGGAACCAACTAATTCATCCGATGATTGGCTGAATACTCGTGCTATCGTATATCACGTGTTGAGTGCGTTTCTGGTTTTGAAGAATAGCCAATCGTAGATCAGTAACTCCAACTGTTAATGACTTGTCAATAGTTCCCCCCCCCAAACATCTGTCTCCCAGGTTCCTCGCTGCTGCATGCGGCTGCATTGGTTAAATTACGGCGAGCGTGTGTCTTGTGAACTGTGATTCAGGTCGAAGTTTTTTTGTTAATAATGCTACCTCGAACGAAGACGCCAAAGTTATCAAAGCAAAAATTTAAAAATTCATATTCTTCAGAATTTCCATGCATTAAAGCATCCGAAATCTCTGTGAATCACGCACACTGCAGTGTATACAACAAAGATTTCTCAGTTGCACATGGCGGTAAAGATGACTGTAAACGGCATGTTTTTTCTCAAAAGCATATAGAACTTGGCACTGTAAAATCTAAAGAAATAACGAATTTCTTAATAAAAGATGATGAAACAGATCCTATAAAAGCCGAATGCTATTTGTTCGATTTTTAATTGAACATAATCTACCGCTTTCTGTTTCGGATCATTCCAAAGAGCTTTTCAAAGCAATGTTTCCGGATTCTGCCATAGCAAAAAAATTTATATATAATTGATATATTCATATGTAATGCATTCTGTAATGCTTGCTGTCTTAATAATACGTCATTCAAATGGGTTTTCTTCCGCAAAGCGCCCGGTAAATGTAAACATTGGCGATAATAGTTCAAACCTGGTAACCCGTCAGTTCAATTGCCACCTTCGCTGTTCGCATTTGCAGATTTAAACTTTTCTTCACGTATTTCTTATTATTTTTTCGGATTTTCACGTTATTTTTATGAATTTTTAACAATATTCATATAATATAATAAACATATTCATATAATTAGTGAAGTTTTCGGAGATAGATGCTTGTTCGCGGAAGAAAATCATGAGAGAGGGAATGATAATCGGAAACACGAATATTTTGATTTTTTTGCGCAATACATTTATAAAATAAAAAAAAAAATAAGTATGAGAAGAACATAATTTATTACTAAAAAAAACTTTCATGTAATCAGGCAGTTGCAATTCAGTTTCTATTTAAAATGAGAATATTTGCTGATTTCATTTATGTGTTGATAATGGATTTTCATAGTTTTGGAAATACTTTTAAATTATACAATGAAGATATTACCTATAAAAGTACTTTTTGATTTTATGCTTTTATAATTTCCTTAGAAACTGCACTGTTAAAAACAGGAATATTTTGGAATTTTATAATATTGAAAGATATTCAAAGACAGATGCGAATTTTACTAATTTTTTCCATTAAATAGATAACTTTGTCAAGAAAAGAGTTCATTATTACAAAGATCTCATTATTAGATTATTATTTCACTTCCATTAACGCGAACGGGTTCTTTGCCGAAGCGCCAATGGGTGCTTTGCGGAAGTGCTTTCTATTGTTAAAAAAAAATCAGACGCAATTTCGACCAAATTTAGGTCTTAATTAAAACTCTTAAAGCAGTTTTGATTGAAAAAATAAATATGCAGCAAATGAAGAAATGTGTTATAAAAAAACATTCTCAAAATCAGAACTTAAGCATGTTACATATAAATCTTTGCATTTGTAAATTATAAGTATTTTGTTTAATACTTATATGTATTATTCTTGGTTATTTAAATTTTATTTCCCTGTGGAAATCATATTCAGAATAAAGATATATGATATATAGATTCTGATTTTTTCTATGATTAGTAGTGATTTGAAATACTTGCTTTTTTCATATATTAGTAGATTTAGTGATATACATGCTTGAGGAGTTAAATGAAAATTTCTAATTAAATGTGCATATAATTTACAAGGTATATTTTTAATTATGCAGTTTTACATGCATGTGGATTTTAAATGTAATAAAATTGATTACGATTAATTAAAAATTAATGAATAGTTAATTACAACATGCGTTACGCGCGCATTTTCAAAGTTGTAAAAATGTCGTTCGCGCGTTGACTACTGACAAGGTTTGCTGAAGGTTGGAGTCTATGATCAGGTTCCTGTTTAAGTAGGAATTTAGTATTAAGAAATATATTTGCTTTCTTGCTCCTTTATCATGTTTTTAGTTCAGATATGGAATAGTGTTTCTGTATTTATGTACTGCCTAAATAGAAACAAAAATTTAATTCCATGTTTAGCATATTAATCTTGTGTGGTTTGTTCTGTGAAACATTTTGCAGCCTGCTCATGTTTATTGTGGAAGGCATTCTGTGCAAAGCATCATTGTAATGTTGCATTCATTATATATAGTAACAATAATTCAAACTGAATTTATTCTTCATATAGAAATTATGAAGATATTCATTATTTAAGGATTATTCACAAATATGCATTGATAACAGGACAGAACTCTGAATTGTGTATTTTATTTACTTTTAGCTTTTGAGATATTGGACTATGAATGAAGGTGTTCGCCGTCAGATGGAAGCATTCAAAGAGGGCTTTGAATCTGTGTTTTCTTTAAATCAACTGAGAATATTTTATCCAGATGAGGTAATTTTTCCTTTATGTATGGAATTATAGCCTTTATTAAATTGCTCATATGTAAAACTTGATTTTTTTCCCTTTTTTGTTTGAGATGAATTTTACATTAATAAATGAAAATTCTGTAGCTGGAGTACCTTTTTTGTGGAAGTGGACATAGTCAGTGGGATATGAAAAGCCTCATGGAATGCTGTCGGCCTGACCATGGTTATACACATGATAGTCGAGCTATTAAATTCCTTTTTGCTATTCTGAGCAGTTACGATAAAGAACAGCAGAGACAGTTTCTGCAGTTTGTTACTGGATCTCCTAGGCTTCCTGTGGGAGGTATTTATTTATTTTGATTTTTAAATGGTTTCATTCATGTGTTTCAAATTAAGTGAATATTTTCGGTTTATTAATTGCATCATTTACTTTGAATTATAGGATTTTTGTCATGCCTTTATAACATGTAATTAAAATCATTTTCTGTTCATTTTTTCTTCAGTCATAAAAATAAGTTTTGTGATGCTTTGCATATTGTGTAAGCATCCTTATTTCATCTATTAGCACCCCACCACTACTCGCATGTGCGAAATCACTGAGTATCGGGAGCTGGACTTGGATTCTGTCTTAGGTCTGGTTGGCTTCATGGTTGGTTTTCATGATTTTTCCCATGTTTAATATGAATACGAGCCAGTTTCCTGATGGAATCCTTTCACAAAGGCATCCTTAACCTTGGGCAGATAGCCCTTGTGTGCTTTGTCATATTTGAATAACCTTCAGCCGTTAAGCATTTTCTACTGTCATTATTCTTTATAAGCAGTAATGGAAAGCAATGGAATATAATTAGCCGATGTGGTGTAGAGATGAGTTTGACAGATAGTGAAGAAGAATATTCAATTTTTCACCTTCTATAATGTCAAAATAATTCTCATATATTCTGTGAACTGTGTTTGGTCAATATTTGATATAAGTGCATGTTTTTCTATATAGGCATTACCTGCTAAAGTCTTCTTTTTAAGTTGGTTAGTTTATCTTTTTGTTGTAAAAATAATTAAATGCTGATAAATCCTTCTGAAGAGTGTCATTTCAAAATTAATCTATCTCAAATATCCTGATGTTCTTTTAACTGCATATTGTCTTACTCACATCAATAAATATTAATGTTTACCTGCTTCTGTCCCTTTAATATCTAGTTTGCTTCTTCTCTTCATCACCACTTCTAATGTTATGAAATAAGAACTTTTAACTATGCAATAGCAGCCATACTTCTGCTAGTTTAGATATATGTGTGTATATATAGATAATCCTGTACCACAAATAAAACTGTATCAATCAACTATGACTGCATCTTTTCCATAACCATCTCGCTGTCATCGTCATGATATGTACTACTTTGAGAGAGGCAAGGCAGTGTCCTTAAAAAAATAATCATCTCCAAATTTTGTATTCAAATGATTAAATTTTCAAGGCTAATTTGCATCGAATCCTTTGTTTAAATTTTGGACAGTGATTCATTGGGAGCCATTGCATTGCAGAGATGCGCATTAGTTTTCGGGTGACACAGTTTAGATTCCAAGAATGGGATGTTGCCAAATTAAAGTGAGGAATTACAAAGACTTTGCTACATGAAAGTTAGTAATTCTGAATTATATATTTTACATATTTCCCCCCTTCAAAGAGAAAAAGGCTTGGCGATTGAAAAGCCTTTTCAGAAAAAAAAATTAGAGTTAGCTAAACAAGAAGATTGTGATTGTGTGAAAAATTAGAAAATTTGTATCTAAATTTTGAATGTAACACTTTTGACCAATGAATGCATATTTTGGATTTCTTTTGAAATTTTCAGTCCAGTTTTGAAAGTTTGCAAGAAATAATTAGAAAAGTTCACTGTCCGTGAAAATCTTTGCTTGAATGTCATAATGTAAACATTACAGTCCTTATCTTTTAAGTCTTTTGTAAAAGCTGTTGCAGTGAGTATAAAACCAAAATATTTGTAACATGTTCAAGAAATGCTTTTGAAATTAATTATTCACTCATTGTAAAACCTCATTTACTTTTGTAAATCAGTATAAAATGCACTTTGGAAATTAATAAACAGAAAACTAGCAACATAAAATGTGCATTAGAAGTTAGTTAATAGAAAACTAACAGAATACTATAACAAAGTAAACTGATGAAAAATGGGCATGTTCTGTACAAGGAAAACAGTGCAACTACTTGCTGATGGCTGTGGAGTGCTTAAATACTGTAGCACATAAAAACTTCCATTCCTTATGAAGGGTATCTATCTGGCTTTCAGCATTCTATAAATATTTCTATTCGATTTATGGCCATAAAATCCTTCAAATTATGCAGTTGAAATAAGAAATAAATATACAAAAATTCAAATTAAATCAAATAACTTGTAGATTCAAGTTAGGTTTTACAAATTAGTGAGTAAAATTTTACATTACTCTGCAGTAATAATTTTTAAAAAACTTTTAAGATGGAAAGAAGTGATATTGAGAGAAAATCAAATTTGGGAATAATTAACTACATTTTGATTTAGAATCTTAATATTTGCTTAGAAAAGGCTTTTCGGACAATATCACAAATAAAAAAATTTTGAGTACCATTATTTATTTAAATACAATAAATTTCAAAATTACATAACTAAAATTTTCATTGTTATAACTGGCATTTTAGCATAGTAATATTATTGCAATTGTATTTTTATTGCTATTATTACATTTATAATTTTTTTACTGTTCACAGAATTGAAAGACTACACAGCTTTCTCCAAATGTAAACATATCTATCTGTTGGGCAAATCCACATTAACTAATTGATGCATTAATTCAAAGGCGAGCTAAGCAGTTACTTATAAAGGCCTTCGTTCCTTCTAGGGAAACTGGCCTTTTTGAAGAGCACCAAAACATTCCATTATTAAAAAAAAAATTAATACCCCCATCCATTATAGATAAAAAATTAACAATTATCTATGAAAAAATTAATGTTAAATATAATGGAAGCTTTCATAGTTTATCTTAACATATTCTAGCTTTGCATGCAGTTATTCATTTCCTTAATTTTTTTAATATTTTTATATTATTGCAGCAAATGAATATTTTCTATATACTTAGACATTATTTTACATCAATTTTCAGTATTAATATCCAAAATTTCTTTTTCAGCACTAATATTCAAATTTTTTTTTGTTCACATTTAGCTCATTCTTAAAATAATTCAAAGGTTTTCTTGAACAGTAAATCAAAAATATGATTATTAATGTAATTTGCAATAAATTTCCTAATAAAATAATTTCAAATCTTTAAATTCATCAATTTTATTAAACATAGTTAGAAAAATTCAGTAATTTGATATTTTAGTAATTTTCAGAAGACATTATGGATTTTTATATATAGTAATATAGGTAAACAACATTACATATTTAAATTTTTGAATACCATTAATTGTGAGCACTTCTTATATAATGATACTGAAACATTTCTAACTGCACTAATTACTAACTTACTTCATTCATTAAAACACTTTTGGGAAATTTTAAAATCCATAGCACTATTTTGAGTTTCATTATGTTGAGAAATAAACCTGATTCTAAGACAACTTTTTGTTTGGCAAACTGTGTGATTAAGAAAAGTGGAGGTTAAAAATAAATTTTTCACATGCACACACTTTGAAGCACCTAGTATGAACAGCCTTATGATATTAGATTCGCAGTAATTCTGAAATGATTGAAGCGTTGACACACTGTATCTTTGAAAGCATTCATCAAATCACTTTTAAACTAAAAACTTTACTGAACTAATTTTTGAAATACTGGAGGATTTTTTCCCCCATTTCTGGATATTGAATAGATGAAGAGCGATGTTTCATGTAGGTACAGAATAAAATAAATTGTCAGAGCAATGCTTCAGTCCTTGTTGTTTGTTCACAGATGCGTTTGAATTTTGTAAATGAACAGCGTTTTAAGACAGGGCTCATTCTGCATAGATGAACTGAACTTTCAGGCAGGGACTTCCAAAACAGATATCTTTATCAACTAATTTGTGATAACTTTATGTGCGTGACTTAAAGGATTTCATGGACATTCTTGATAAGCCTAAACATGCTCATATATCATTTTGGGTGCAATAAGCACCTTCCATACTTAGATAGAATGGATCATATCATTAGACAGTGGCTGAAGCAGAGGAATGAGCATCGTGCATTTGCAAAAGGAAGACATGCAAGAGTATGCATTTGAGCAAAGTGTATTTATAGTGTTAAATCCTTTAAGTTTTGAATGGTGAGTGAACAAGAGCTGTCGCATTCCCAATGACATAATATGGATTAGTTTTCAAAATAACACTTAAGATTCCAGGAAAGTAATGCAGCCAAATTAGAAACTGAAAGGACTATTGCTAAATTAAAGTTAGTATTTTGAGTTTGTGTTGTATTTTACATGTATATATGAAGTAAAATGCAAAGTTTAGGTAAGTAATGGACATCCGGGGCTTAAATCTAGCGCTAGAGCGGGTAAGATTACTTTGTTAAAGTTTAGTTTTATTAAATCCGGATTATTTGTGGAAGAACATTTAATGGGAAAATGCTATTATAAAGTTAATAACTATTGTTGTACATAAATTAACTCATTTTCCTTAAGCTGTTTTCTTGTGGGTTATAAAATCTTGTATTTACTTAAGATGAATGTCCTTGTTTTAAGCATAACATTAATCTCAACAAAAATGTTGGTGTGCAAAAATTAAAGATGAAATAGTGGTATTAACTGTGGATGATGAAATGGTGGTATTAACTAAATAGGCAGAACCGCCTGAAAGACTAAAGTAGATCACTTACTGTAGGTATGGTAGGACATCTGCATATATGCAATGAAGTGAGTTGTCACTGTGCAAAGAGTATAAAGCACAAGGGCTGTGTATTCCGAGTGTTGTAGTGGTAGCTGTTCACATTGAACAATATTGAACTGAACATTTGAACAATGAATTGTTATCATAATGGGGTAATTCTAATATATAGTCCTGTAAATGGTATCTGGACAGCTTCAACCAAGACTGAATCATTAGGAAGTTGAAAGAAGGTCAAAGTGTGGCCAGTAAGATCAGGATCCTTCAAATGAGATGAAGCAATGACAAACAACTATTAAAAAATTAATAACTGTAAAACCACGAAAAACAATGATGTAAAAGCATTTCTTACTTGAGAGATTAAGGGAGTATAATTATTGTATTAAGTTTACAAATGGATACGTTAATTATTTAAGTGATAACAATATAAAAATAAACAAATTACATTTCACTGGTACTTGCATATATGTACTTGCATTTTCACTGGTATTTGTGTATGGAAGTTAAAATTTCACATGTTACTAAAGATTGTGTAAATTAGTATAAATTATAAAATATATAAATGTAAGGAAAATTACTATGAATTGAAATGTAAATTTAAGCCACACTGATTACACATTATCGGAAATAATAATTTTGTTTTAAATGACTGTATTTCACTTTTGCAAACAAGATACTCTGTTGTGTTATTATAAATTTTAAAATTACATCTAACTATGTCTAGTTTAATTAATGTAATCACATCTAGTTTTGTTTTGATGTGTCATTTTCGCAAATGGAGTATGAAAAGACATTAATTTCTTCAGTCATACTTAAAAAACTTAGGAAAATTAAGAAAGGAATTTGAAAATTTCACTTTGATAACTTGGAAATGTATTAGTTAAGTTTGCGACCATTTAGCAGAAGAAAAATTGATTTTAAGAGAAAATATAATTTCATGGATTCCTTTTTTTCCTTGGACAGACCTCATATTCTTTACCTCTTTCAAATACACAAGCAAATTTCTATTGGAAATTTATTTTTATCATAGAGCTAATTTCCTGGAGAGTCGGTCAAAGTATTTAAAACTCCAGATAATTATGCTGCCTGTTACTGTAGGACAAACAATGTAAGGGAAGGAGTTTTATACTTTTGTTATTTTGTTCTTTTAGTGAAAGTTATAAAATTTATGTGCTTGAAAAATGAAATCATCTTTTGCTCATGATACAGTGTAAAATATGCTTTGTTTCTGAGAAAATTGAGTAATTTAATTCCTTTTATTTTCATTAATACAGCCAATTTTCATTTGAACTAAAATAAATAAATAAATAAAGTTGCTTAGATTCTAAAATGAAAGACATGAGCATGTTTTACATTTACTGTACTGAAAGTAAATGAATTAATATCCGTGTTAAAGAAACTGTATAATCTATTTCTTTTCAGTTAAAAAGTATGTTTCTTTACTTATCGTCTAGTAACAAAATAGTAAAATCAATACTAAAATATACATTTTTGAATGTGTTCGGGTTCGTAATGGATTGAATGCAAACAGAGCCTATGATAGCTTGATAAAAAATCATTTTATTAAAAGAAATGCTTTACAGTTTTGGAAAATTTCACAGGAGTACTTATACAGTTCTTCTCAGTATCATAGAGCAGAATTAGTAGGTACACTTCAAATTACCAAGAACATTATAAACAGCACAATGCAAAGTGCATCTACATAGCAAATCTCCGTAAGAACATTAAAAACAGCACAATGTAAAATGCATGTACAGAGCAAAACTCACATGGAGATAGTCTCAGTACTCTGAAGTTGACTCTGAACTGAAAAACTGAGAGCTGTCACTGTCTAGTCTTTATGTAGTTTTCTCCCGGATGCTAAGAAATCTCTAGGACCTTTCACTTCTCGAAATTACAGGAAAGAATATCAGGGTGAAATTTGATTACATTTACATATAGAGAGCAATTGCATGCATTCTATTGCAATACCAATTAGTTATACAGGACCCAGATCAAAATGTTGCTAAATGTTAGTGAAGTTTGGTGACTTTTGATGATTTCTCGCCAAATTTGGCGACAAAATTTAGGGGTTAGAAAATGAAATTATACTCTACATTTTGACTGCCAGAATTTGTGTATACAAAAAGGAGGTCTTTAATGACCTCGTTAAGAACTTAAGTTCTAGCTATCTCCAATCCAGCTCTCTCGGTTCTCCAGAGTTCCAGCTCTCTAGCTATCTCCAGAGCCAATTTCTTGCAATAAAGTTAAAATTAAAGTGAAATTGTAATTTTTTTCATTACAAAGAGCTGGATCCTCTTCAAAGCTAACATTTCAGGAATAAGATCCTACCAGAACTCTGGAAAAAAAAGAGACTTTAGCAGAAAAATTCCAAACATTGCTTTACTTTATATTCTGTCATTCTTATTTAAACATTTCATTTAAATTTATAGGCGCTTTCATTCAACTCGTGTATTTCATGAATAAAATCTCTTCTCCCATGCATCTTCAGAAGACGTACTGTACAGATCGAGACAGTGTCTTTTGTATTAGTAGTACAAACGTGCCACCTAACCCATAACATACATGTTAGCAATTCTGATTCACCAGACCTCAAAGACACCATATTTTCATAACTGCACCTAATGTGCTAACAAAAGCATGCTGTAAACTTGAGTGTTGGCTGGACAGCCTAACTTTAACTCATGCAAAACAGGTAACCTTTTTCCTTTAATTTAAATTTTACTCTCTCCTGCTAGCCTGCATATAACATCTCATTCATACAATACAAATTTAATTCTTATAACTATGCAAGTCTTCATTTATTTAACACATATATTTATTTATTTTACCAATGCCAAACATTAGTGCTTTAGCCATTAGTTTACAGGCCCTCCAGTACTTTTTAACAATGTTCTTATACCAAGAAAGTGCAGTACAATTATTTAAATGTACAAAAATCATAGGCTGATTGGAGTCACACAAAATGCAGTTTGGGGTATCCACCACTCCAGTTCTGCAGCGGTGGTCTCTCAGAGTCATGTCTGGCCAGATGTCTAAGTAGGGCTACCGCTGCCTCTCTTGGAAAACTGGGAATGAAAGTTGTCTCTTCTCCCAGAATCCTCCAACTCTTATCCATAGCATGTTGAATCATATCCTGCTTAAGAATTCAGCTTAACAAACAATTAAGTCATATGAAAAGAAAGCAGTCGATTAATGCGTTGCATTATCAAAGTTCTTTTCTTGGGCAATGTATTGGCTTTTTCGTTTCCCATAATTCCACAATGGGCTGGTATCCATTGGAAAGAAATTCTGTGTGTTATTGCCTTAAGCAAAGGCCTAGAGTCTAAGATTCTTTAGGAACTATTTTGATTATTCAGAAAGGCTTGAAGTGCACTTTTGGAATCTGACAATATGACTGCCTTTACAAAAGAGTGGCTATGAATCGACAGTTGTTGAATAGCTTCGATTTCCCCATCAAAGGCAGTCTTTCCTCGAATTATCGAATCTAATAATTTAGTTCTTTTTCTGGAAGAAAAAGCAATTAATGAAGAAAGAAGTGGAAAATAAAAAACGGTATTAAAAGCCAAACAAAATATTGCAAGCCAAATAGAATTTTTTAAACAGCAGTTAAATTAAGAAATGTTAAGTTCTTAATAAGTTATAATAACTCAGGTTTTTAATTCAATTTAGAATATATATGAATATGCAAATATATGAAGGGTCTTTTAAGTATTTAATTTTTAAAGAAAAAGCAAAACTATGTATCTTCTGGGCAGGCAATACTCAAAAATATTTGCAATGTAGTATGCTTAGAAATGGACATATGATCAATTTTGATCACATATATATTGTGTTCTGCAGATGCGTTTATACTGTTTTATACAGATATGTAATAAATTGTAAATAGATCAGTTATATAACCTTAACAGTATGAGCTACCTTAATACAGTGAGAAAATGTCACATGAATATATTTAATATTTCCAATAATTTAAAAATTTTAAATGGTGCAGAAATATTGTAATATCTTGAAAAGTATAACTTCTTATTGGATTAATAAAACGTTGCAGTAATCTATATTTTGCTGAAAAAATTCTCTAAAATAGGAGTACTGTGATATTTCACTTAGTTATTTTAAAAAGTAATACAGTTTTGTATTGCATTTATTCTCATCTTTAGTGACATTACCTTCATGCCACTTCGTATGTTACACTCCTGTCACTCTTGGACATTCACATCAGCATCACAGTGTGACTTTGTGTTTACATCACATAAACATCATAGTGTAATGTCACGTAAACATCACTATGTGAAGTTGCAAAAACAGGACATTTCACATATTTACAGTGTCAAAGTGATGTTGCCCATGCTGTTAAGGCTAAGGCACTGGTGTATCCTGGCATCTAGCAGTCATTCCACCACCACCAAAAGTCACTAGTTTCAAAATGGTTGTTATCATTTAGAGTTCTCTAATCTTTGCTGGTCATATAGATGTCCAGATTTTCAAAGAAGGCTCAATCATTCTTGCCCGTTATTGTAGCAAAGTTCTGTTCTCTCGTGACCATCTTGTCTGGAGTGCATTAGGCTCAGAATTCGTCTTAATGAAAAATTGTTACATCTCATAATGGAATGACTTGAGCTGTGGGAGGGGAAGTTCATATTCACGAGATTTTCCTACATGACCCTCTGACCTTTTAGAGGTGCTGACAGCACTCTACCAATGATTCTGCAGCTTTCTTGCCTTACAAGAAGGGACTATGATACCTCAGATGTTTATGGGTGACATTGTATTTAGCATGACTTTGTTATACATATCCTGCATCACAGTCAAGACTGGTTATATTATTGAATAAGTACTGCAGTTTTCTTGCCTGCAACCTGTCAGATAGTCATTACTATCTTCTATCATATTATGCACAAAACCCTTTTTTGAATAAATGTCCTTTGCATTTTTTTGATTGGTAAGTTACCCTTCTCTAATTTTGCATCTTGATGCTGTTATGGTATGTTTTGTACTGATTTAAAAGATTGCCTGAAAATCTATTCACTCTTTAATTTTTGCATGCTAATGTATCGGAATTCAAAATAAAAATTGCAGGTTTATAGATCATGCACACCAAAGGTTTATATTAATTGATAATTTATATCATTTAAATGCTCAAAATTCTGTTTGTGTGAATTAAATATTATTTTCAGTGTTTCTTAATGATTTTTTTATGTTAATTTAGGTCTGAAATCTTTGTCACCTCCTCTAACAATTGTGCGAAAAACCTTGGATGGCAGTGAAGATTCAGATAGTTACTTACCGTCAGTCATGACTTGTGTAAATTATTTAAAACTTCCAGACTATTCAAGTATAGAAATAATGAGGGAGAAACTTCAGATAGCAGTTAGTGAAGGTCAGCATTCTTTCCATTTGTCTTGAGAAAATATGCTCATAGGTATGGCTGTTTTGGATGAACATTTTGCCCTCTGTAACCAACTAGTTTTTCTTTCCTAAGCTTGGTTATTGAGGTATTGATGAAAACATAATTTGAGCTTTCATGAATATTCTTAGCACTGGTGCGAAATGGGCGAATGCTTGTACAGCTTGTCATGCCACCGTCCCACCTACCTCAAAAAAGTGGGTTAGTGCTAATTGACTGAGGAAAAAAGTATCTTCAAATGCCATTGTAATAAATGTTTTAGTTATCATATCCAGTTTCACAGTTTTTATATGTAATGTGCTCATCTATTGTATCAACTAATAACTGATGTGTATTTCTGTGGAACAATTTGTATCTCAAAACATTGTCGATGTTTATGCACATTGAACATAGTTTTGTATTAGCAAGTGTATATAAAGACTGATGAAGGAATTTATATATTGTGAATAATGCAAGATAATTTCTTTACTTTAGTGTTGAACACATGCTGGGAAAAAATTTGATATCTCTATGTATTTCATCCCCACTACTCCTGTATTGTGCTTAGCATTTGTTTCTCATGCACTGAAATGAAATTTAAAGCAGTAAAGCTATGAATTTGTCGATTTAATTTTTCTTGCCTTGCCCTGTACATGTAGTTGTGTCAGTTGCAGTTGATGTTGGACACTAACTCAAAACTGTGTTCTGTATGTAGGCAGTATAGGGAAAGCTTACAAAATGTTATTTGTTTTTGAACTTCTAATTTGTTTCTGATTTCTTGTGTGATTATAGGTATCCGTTGTAAACTTTTAATTTCAATAAAATATCTGAATTAATGAAACTCTCGAGGTCTTTTTCATTATAGGTGAGATTTTTATATGTAATCAAGAAAATTTAATGTGAACACATTATAGTTATTTTCTTTATCTCCAGAGCTTGATAGTAAGGTACATGATGCAGTAAGGTTTTACAAATCTGATGAGCCTTAACATTTAAACTGTCCTATTTCATAGTTACACTTCACTGCCAAGTGTATACATAGATATATGAATTAATGCAACCAACTTAAAGTTATATTAGTGTATGCTTATACATGTCATATAAAATTCTGAATTCCCAGATGAAAAAGGAACTTATTTTTAATTGAATTTCCAAACTATAGGAAGAGCATGCAGTGAAGATCAAATTGTAATGCATTGCCCATTCATTTTAGAAGTCAGAAAAATAATAGAAATATGTAGAAACTTATTTCTTTGATGCAGTTATCTCCTGTCTTCATCTTTGTGACCAGAGATTGTGATTCATATGATCATGGTACACCAGACAGCTCTTTCCTCATTTATTTGTTTTTAAGTAATGTGATCCCATATATAGAACTATTAAAACTGATTTCTGTAAAAGGAATGTGTTATTTTACCTTAATAAACTGATGTGATCATTGCTAGTTACTTTTTGATTTATGAAAATTTTACACAAATTAGATGAGGCCAAAAAAAAGTTTTTCCCTTAAAAAGTAAAGAGTGCTTCTGTGTTAAATTAAATCTTGTATGCTAAAAGCACTTGTAAATATATTTTAACTGCAAGGCTGTGTAAATGTTTGCAATTAAATTTATGTTCACTTAAGTTAGAAGTCCCAGTGTATTAGCAGTTGCAGTCTGAATTGAATTATAATGGTTACGTAGATTGGCTGCATGGATGTATTTGTGATCCTTTCATATGTGTAATATTTATTACAAGCTGATTCGCTTTAGAATGGTCTTCCATAAAGTATCCCTGACATTTTTAGATAGTCTTTTAGTACTTTACTATAATCATAATTAAAATAAATTAATAACAACCATCATAGTGCAGGATCTTTGAAGTTTCTATCTTGGTCCTTTTTTGAATTACTGTGATTAATTTCCATTCCTTTTTTATTGCTATCATTCACATGTATGGCATCTCATGTTCTTTATCTTTAACACGTTGACTGCCACGGCAATGTTCAGAAATCTGGCCTAAAGTGACAATTTGATTTAATCACATTATAATATTAAAAACTCTAATTCTAGTGCATAGTTATCATCAAAAAGCATAAAAAATGTGTTTTTATTTAGGTCTTACGAATTATCTCATAGTTGGCTTCTGTTAAACACCTTCAATGAGTTAATTTGCACGCAGAGCACCTGTCGCAATGGAAAAATTTCTATGAAAGCGAATACAATTCGAGATTACAATAATGGAATATCTGGCATTGACCGACCAGATCAAAGCTTTCATACTACTTATCTCTAAGAAAGACTATTAGATGGCCCAAAAAGGTTTCACTACATATTATAAAGATACATATATATACACAATGCTCACAAAATTTTCAAAAAGTAACTTCTTCTACAATAAAACCATAAACGTTCAGAGAAGAATTCGTCGTCGCGTTGATTGGAGAAGAGATTCAACCAGTTTCGAAAAAAATTCGATTGCAAGATCTCCATTATTTAGAGAGTCTACCACCTACCAAAAAAAACAGCGTCTGACACAGTCATATCGTGTATGCACCCAAGCAAAAAAACGCCGAGAAACGTGTTATTTCTATCCAGCCTGTGAAGAGAAGCCAGCCCTTTGTGTGGAAGATTGTTATAAGAAATTCCACGAAAAATAAAATATTTTATTTCTTGAATTTTAATTAATTTTTATAATTATGTTTTTTGGTCATTTTTTAATAAATTTTCTGTTCATGCAAACCAGCATTGATTTTTTGTTCTTCTCCCAGAAGGCATCTATCGATATTAGCACTGATATATTCCGAGTTTAATCGTAGCTGCACAAAAATGGCAAGTAAACGCAGTACGAGATAACTCGCAGTTGGCGTCTTAGAAAAGAACGCAATCTACGAGTTCTCGTAGTTGGCAGTCAATGTGTTAATATAGGCATTATGAATGTGATTTGGGAATCGTTCATTTCTACATTTTCTGGCTTTTTAATGAATAGGCATACTGGGAAGAGTTTGTTAAAAAAGCATGGAACGTAAATTATTGTAAATGTGGTCTATAACATTGAAAAAGATATGAAATTTAATGTTGCGTGCAAATGGCATTGAGCGTTGAGGCAAAAGTGGTAGATAGAAATCGGACTTGATCATGGAGATTGTTCCTGGGCTGAATACTAAGCAAGAGATTTGCAAATACTGCAGCATGGTAATGTTAACCTAAGAAACTTTTATTGGTAAATCAGCCTTGTAACATTGCAGGTTTAATTAAGGTTTCTTCTAGCGTTGCAGGTTTCTGACATTTAAATTAGCTTTAATCCTATGACTAAATTTTGTTTGACTAAAATAAAACCAACTTATGTATGTTAAGTAAAAATTGTACACATGTTTACAGTAAAAACCTTTAAACCAAGTTCATAACTGTATGAATTTTCATATGTTGGAGGTAAAATCTAGCAGCTGATTGACATTGGCAATTTCTTTTAATTATATCAGTTTAAAGGCCAACAAAGGTGTACGAAAACTAAATGGCATTGTATAAAGCATCAAATTCTTCGAGTTCAGGCATCATTGTGTAAATGTGTTAAATTGTTACAAACATCCTCTTTCCCAACTACTGAATTTGCTTTTGGTTATAGCATGTATAGGAACATGTTTTGTCATTATTTCCTGAATAGTATATGCATAAATTCTTTTTGTAACAATTGTATGAAGTAAATTCCATGGCTGATATGAACAAACATTCCAATTGAAAATTTGCTGAGGGTAATGTACATTATTGAAAGCCTTTGTTTCATACTGTTACATGCGTACGGGTTCGTTATATATTGAATGCGCAAGTCGTAAAAAGTTAACAAAAATTTACTATTTCCACAAGAAATAAATTAAAATGCTGAAATATTTCTTCACAAATCTTCTCACAATATCTCAAACGTTTAGCAAAAACTCAGTTCAAAACAGATAAAATAGTTCTATCTCACAGCGAAATCGCTACAATCAATACAGCATTAAGTAAACAAACAGCATATTGCTTTTCACAGCTACAAGTATAACAGCAACAACAACAACTAACTGAGATGAGGTGTTTCACCTCGGCTTTTATAAGCTTTTTAATTATCAGTAGAACAATCACGATTTTTCTGGATGGCAACAGTAATTACGAGATATTTATGTATTAAGCATTAAATGCACGCGCTCTTTTATTTTTATTGTTATTTTTTTTTTCGACGTAGCTTTCTCTTCAAAAATCGTCTGCGTTGCTAAGGCAACATGAAGCAAATCTAATTACAATTCTAAATAAATAGCCAAATAAATGTGAAATTCGTAACATTGCCCCCTTCCCAAGGACTGCACGTCCCGGGCAGTACAATCCCTGGACAGGAAGCCAAACTTACAACTAAAGCATCAGTGCTATAATAAACATTACTTTATAATAACAAAATAAACAATAATTACAATAAGTGACTTTCAGCAAATTAAATTCTATCCAACGCGAAATACAATTCAAATACTAAGTACAAATACTATCAAATACAAATGCTATTAAACACAAATACTTATCAAATACTACTACTTAACAAATACAAATCAAATACTAAATACAAATAGGACCATGGTCTTATACTATGTACATTACTATTTACAATTATATACACTACGTACTATGGCCATAGTAATGAACTAACCTGTCATAATGAACGACTTTAGGTTTAGGGTTCGATGACTTACGGATCCGAACCACGACGTCGTTCAGCCTGTTTAGGACTGTGTAAGGACCATCCCAATGTCATTGTAGTTTTGGAGAAAGTCTATTCCGTCGAGTCAGACTCCATAACCACACATTGTCTCCTTCGTTGAAACGATGGCCAGTAGCTCTCGTGTCGTAGCGGGTCTTCATCTTTTTCGTCGCCAGGTTGACTCGCTTTCGTGCAGAACGGTGCTTCACTTCAAACCGGGCCTGGACATCTTGGATGTATTCCTCAGGCGATGAAGGCGCATCTGCAAGGCGGTCAGACAAGAAATCAGAAGGCAGACGAAGATCACCACCGATGAGCATCTGGGATGGAGAATTGCTGGTAGTCTTGCGTTTCTCTTCGACCCTAGTATGATTTCGGTAGCTTTCTGAGCAGGGTCTTTCAAACGAGACTTTGGCGTTTCCAGCTGAGGATCCCTTCTGTTGATCGATAGTCATGTCCTCAGATGCTGAAAGCAGTTTATTGTTTTTGAAGTCTAAGGAAAAATTGTATTTCCTTAAAAAGTCCAATCCGAGTATACAAGGATCTGTAATATCCGCCACATATGCTGTGTGATGGTAGGCGGCACTTCCAAAGGTGATGTTCACGTTTAACTTTCCTTCTACGTCGATTTTCTCTCCAGACGCAGTCTCGAGGGTAACACAGGATGGCGTCCAAATCAGTTTATCCTTGAATTTCTGAGCTAAATCCTTCCGAATGATGGTAACATTAGCTCCTGTATCAACGATCATGCTGCAAGGAACTCCGTCGATATGCCCATTAATGGATAGTCCGTTACTGTTGCCACTCGCTGCAGAAATCTTGTGTGCTTTAAAACAGGGTTTTTCACCATCATTCAATCTCAGCCCCGCGTTATCATCATTAATTTGCTTCCTCCGTCGTTGCTGGAAAATGATCTTATTTTCCGTGCTCTGGGGTGTTCTGCAGTTCCTTCGTACGTGGCCTTCAGCTCCGCAGCTCCAGCACTTTGGTTTCTTGTTACTCCTTTTCCATTTCATGGCATTTAATTGCGTGTTTGCATCATTCGTCTTATTTTCCGTGCTCTGTGATGTTCGGCAGTTCCTTCGCATGTGCCCTAACGCACCGCAGTTCCAGCATTTTACGGTCGGTATCTTATGACCAATTTTCCGCTGCAGGGCATTCAGTTGTCTTGTTAAGTCATCTAAACGAGTCATCAATTGATTCACTGGCTCGTGGACTCGCACAGCTCTGAGTGAGTGGTGACCTTTACGAGTTGCTTGCTGAGCTACTTCGAACTTCATGGCGTACACTAGAGCGCTTTTTATATCCTTCACATCTGCCATTCGCAGTGCTTGCTGTATTTCAGGATCCCGGATGCCGTCGATGAAGTATTGCAGGGACAGGATTTCTCTTGTTTCTGTCGGGCACTCCGAAAAGGCGAGGTGGGACAGCCTTTCAACATCCGTGGCGAGCTCCTGGAGTGTTTCCGTAGGCTTCTGTTGACGGGATTTTAACTGAAGCCTGCTGTAATCTTTTAAACACTTCTCTCCAAAACGCAGCTCCAATGCGCCGGACAGAGCTTCGAAATCTAGCCTTTTGTTTTCGGGAAGAGTCTGAAGGATGTCCGCTGCGTCTGCTCTCAGGGAAGCCGCAAGGTGACAGGCCTTAGCTTGGGAATCCCATCCATTTGCTTCCGCAACTATAGAAAATTGTGTCTTATACACTTGCCAGGAGGTCTTCCCATCATATGTCGATAGCTTCAGAGAAGGGCGAGCACTCATGGGTAGAAATTTGAAACTATCCGAATTGCTTCCTGCCGTCGCTACGAATTTCTTTAAAGTATCAACTTCTTTCGCAACCGCAGAAATCTTGTCATCAATTTGTTTCTCCACAGCAGAAACTCTTCCTTCTATTTGTTCTTTTACAGCAGAAACTCTTTCTTCAATGTGTTCAACTTTATTTTCAACAGCGGCGATTCTGCCTTCCATGGCCTCGAATTTATTTTCTATTACGCTGGTAATTTCTCTTTTCATTTCTCCTTGACCTGCTTCAATCTTTTCTTGAACAGCCTTCATTTCTTCCTTAACAGATTCCTCCATCTTTTTCTTGAACAGCCTTCATTTCTTCCTTAACAGATTTCTCCATCTTTTCTTGAACAGAATTCATTTCATCTTTAACAGATGCTTGACCAGCTTTCATCTCTTCTTTAACGGATTTTCTCTTCTTTAACAGAATCTTTCATCTCATCTTTAAATGCAGCAAAGGCTGCCATAAATTGCCTTAATTGTTCTTCCATTGCTCTGGCATTCAAAATACCCCACTCCTGACACCAAAAATTGTAACGTGCGTACGGGTTCGTTATATATTGAATGCGCAAGTCGTAAAAAGTTAACAAAAATTTACTCTTTCCACAAGAAATAAATTAAAATGCTGAAATATTTCTTCACAAATCTTCTCACAATATCTCAAACGTTTAGCAAAAACTCAGTTCAAAACAGATAAAATAGTTCTATCTCACAGCGAAATCGCTACAATCAATACAGCATTAAGTAAACAAACAGCATATCGCTTTTCACAGCTACAAGTATAACAACAACTAACTTCTACAAGTATAACAACAATAACTAACTGAGATGAGGTGTTTCACCTCGGCTTTTATAAGCTTTTTAATTATCAGTAGAACAATCACGATTTTTCTAGATTTTTCTGGATGGCAACAGTAATTACGAGATATTTATTTATTAAGCATTAAATGCACGCGCTCTTTTATTTTTATTGTTATTTTTTTTTTTCGACGTAGCTTTCTCTTCAAAAATCGTCTGCGTTGCTAAGGCGACATGAAGCAAATCTAATTACGATTCTAAATGAATAGCCAAATAAATGTGAAATTCGTAACAATACTTTAAAACCTTTAGATATTATTTTGCTGTGGTAAGGTTTCTCAGCATCAATGTAAGTCGTACATGTTTAAAACAGTTTTATTTTTATTTTCTTAAATTTTAATATTTACTTTTCATTTACTTGAATAAAACATGGAAACCATTATTCCCTTCTTGTGCTTGGTAGTATTTCCCTGCCTTTCCTTGTCTTTTTATTTGAATTAACTTGCAACCAGTGTCTTTGATTCTAAAAAGTGGTTTGAACTTCCCTGTCTGATTTTTGCAAAGCAATGTTCTTTCTATTTGCGTTATCTGTGCCAAATAAATTATTTGCGTGAAAATTTTGCGTGAACGGTTCTGCATGAAATGCAATAAACTTTTATGGCACTCAGAAATATTGTCTTTTCTGGCAAATTTTTCTATTCCACAATATCCTTTATAATTCATAGTTTTAAATCTATTGGAGAATATGTAAGGTCAGAGTATGACAAAATTAAACAAATTTAATTAGCCAAATTAAGGAAATTTACCAATAAACCTTCAGTACAGAAAAATTGGAGCTTTATTGAATTTTCAAATCTTTTCCAATGATTTTAAATGTTTTGTAAATGTGTGCTTTATTGGAAAGTTCTGTGTAACAGGCAAGGGAAACCTCGGTTGTATTGTGAAGTATTACTGTATTACAGGGAGTGGAGGGTGGGAAATTTCGCTTTAACCCATTTTATTGAAACACTGCACACCTAAATGATATAGCCTCTCTCCACAATATGTTAACTTGTTGAACTATGAAAATTTTTGAATGGTACAAATAGAATATTCTGCCTCAGTCTCAGCAGTCTGAGTTTAATGATGAGTTTAATAAACTATGCTTTTTCCATTGATTAGTATATATTTCTTTTGGCTCCTGGAAGTTTGAATGTAATAAAGAGCTGAATTTAATAAGCAGTGGATACTGTATTTCTTATGAAGTTTATTAATTTACAAGGAAATGTATATTAATGTTTATTCTGCAGAGTTTTTCCCCCTTAAATGCAAGACTGCATTCCAAGAATTGAGCAAAATCTAATATTCGAAAATAAGATTCAGTGATAATAAAAAAAAGGGCATGATTGATTGTTTGCTCATCATGGAAGTGGAATTCAAATTCTTCGTTTGTTTTAAACTTGTCATCGACTTTGAATAAATTGCACTGAAAATGTTTTCTAAATTTTGCGAATTTCTTGTAGTTCTCTTAAAATATCATCACATAATTAATATGATTTAGCAAGATCTATCGATTTCGACTGTAAAATCCTGCTTAATGGCAACATAAATAAAAGTATTTCTACAAATGAAAATATACACTTAAAAAGCTGAACATTCTGCAATAAGTTTAGTATGTAAGCCCAAAAAGATGATTTGTCATGCCAGTTCTCTATTATTTCTAATGCATAAACTAAAGCTTTTAGTAATCCATAGCATGCATCTCTATCCATTGAGTGGGGCATTTTTTTTCAACATTTCTGTTCTGACAGATGGGAACTAATTTGATACAATTTCTTGAAAAATAGAATTTTGTGTGGAGGGGAAGATTTCATAATAGAAAAAAAAAATTTCTATCACTCTCATGCAATTACATATACATTTAATGTGACAGGCATCAGAAACTGCCAATCTGTTGGAATGAGAAGCACAGTGCGCATACAATGTTGCAGGAGTTCCCTCTATCACTTTAGCTTGTACATCCTTGAATAGCTCAGACATAGCAGATGCATAACCATAGCTTTGACCTTTCGTAATTCCAATTTAAGCCTATTGATATCAAATTATTCATATTGGCTTTAGTCAGATCTCCTCCATGTGTAGACATTATGGGTACGAAGTGTAAATATTTTCTATTTAAATAGATTTTTCAAGTTCTTCCATGTATCTTACACAAATAGATACTTCATAATGTATGTTCAATAATCTTCTTTCAAAATTCTTTAGCTTCATGAGCTTAAGATATCAAATGCATCAACTAGACTGTTTGTGTCTAAGAAAAAGTGTCTGCAAGTAATAAGAAATGCTTATGATTTTTTTTTCCCTCCTAGGTTATGCAGTTTTGCATTACTTTTTTCCAATTGCGATTTCACTAATTTACCCATTGCTTGATTGTTTTATTAGCCTGCATATCATTTGGCAAACGTCACACAGCATGTACAGTACACTCCATCTTTAATTTTAAATTAAGCTACCAAGTGTATTCAAATAATAATGTATATTTAAAATTTCTGTTTACATTTTCGTGGCCAAATGAAAAACTTGCAAACACGTTCTTTGCTGGTGGAGCCCAGATATTTTCAAGAAAGTAGTTTCTCTTCATCTGTTAATTTGTTTACAAAATCCTTGTGGCAGATGTTAATTTCAGCAAAGGGTTCGCACAGTTATCTGAATTAGAGGCAAAAGTACTGGTAGAGTAGAAGTTTGTGGATGAGTCTTAGCATTCTTGAGTTGTCCCTTATCGCAGTTTGCGGCGAGTTCTGAAATAACTTGAACAAGCTTTGAGATACTTTGCATAGCATAATGGCCCAAAACATAAGTTTCCTACCATTCTACAAAAAATACCGGTGGGAACACTCCATATCATACTATAAGGTATTTTCTCCTTCCTTTCCACATGCCTTCGTGGTGTAATTGGCAGCATACTCGACGCGTATTCGAGAGCTCCGGGGCTTGCATCTCAGCAGGGCATTGCCCATTTTTCACGTCTCCTAGTTCCAAAAAAAGAAAAAGAAAACCTGTACAGACGTTAGGTAATTTTTTAAAGCAGAAGAGATGAAAAATGAGCAATGCCCTCGCCGGGACTATAACCACGGACCTTTTGAATACACGCCGAGTGTGCTGACCACTACACCACGAAGGCAAATTAATAAAGCGGGAGAATTACCTTATAAATCTAATGACCCTACAGTACAGGACGAGCTTCAATGTATTTCCAAGTTATGATATTAGTAGACTAATAGCTATTACACCAATAAACTATATTTTTCTACCTACTGCTAATGCAGAAACATTTCATCAAGTCATGCTTGCAGCTGTTCCGAATTTGGAGCCGGTCTCTATTATCTATTCAAGTGCCCACTAATGAAACAATTTAACTTTTGTCACCCATCACAGGTAACATCAAAATATGGAGCCTTCCTCATAAAAAGAAAAGACATAGAAGAAACGCCATCAAGATAATGAATATGGTTGGAAATATAGGGACAGATTTTTAATGTCATCTGTGGTGAACTTTATCTTCTGAAGAGAAATTCCATTATGCAAGCAGATTTTTTCCTTCTCCTGCCCTTTTGCCTCATGCTTTTAGCACGCATAAAATGCATAGTCATTAGCTTTCATTTTATAAGTCCTCTCATAAGCTACACTGCGTCATAAAAGTGTATTGGTTGACATGCATTTAAATAAGGGAAGTTTGAGAGGGGAGTCCATCCGGTATGAATCAACTCTGGCTGATGCCATATCAAACCACGAGTGCACCTAGACGGGCTCAGGTACTCTAAGGAACGGAAGTCGGCTTGGCTTAACGCGAAGTGTGAAACGGCCTAGAACTAAACACGCGCCGAAGCGGAACCAAGCCACTGCCGTAGCAAAGCGGTGCAAGAAGTCACGGTGAGGAGAAGCAGTAAATGCGCCTAGCCCAGCGTAAAAAGGAATGAATTGTCCAATGTCTGTATCGGTAACGATCCCGCAGTGCAAACTGCCTGGACAACGACCTGACTGCCTATTCCGCCAAGGAAGTGGAAAAAATCAAAGAGCATGCCAGTGGTGCTAAAAACGTAGGAAGCAATCGAAACAGCCCTATGACTCGAAGAATCTAAGAAATTCCGCAATTAGGAACTCTATGGGAAGCGATCAGGAAAACCTGAAGACGAGAAAATTCTAAGGTAACTTGAAAGATTTCTTGACAAGTTGGGCTAGAATGGAAGATAAGAAGCCAAGAACCAGTCAACAACCCCATGTAACTTTTCAAAAGAAACGACAGAGACAGTCGGAGGCCATAAAATACCAACGTCGATTCAAGAGACAGCGCAAGCAAGATGGAATGAGTAAGAGGTCTCGCAAGGATGAATGAAATTAGCTGCTAAGACGCAGGATACGAATTAACAAGTTGCAAAAAAATCAGGCAATCCTAAAGTAATGCGACTGTAAGCATTAGCAACTTGTTATATGAAATTTATACACTGCATACGTGAAATTAGAAATTTAATAAATCTAACGAAAGAGTTGATAAAAATGAAGTGCATTGGAAAATTTAGTAAATGTAATTAAAGAAATGATAGAAAATAAATGTGCTAGTAAATTTAGTGGAAGGCTTTCCAGAAATATTTCTCCTTGATATTAAAGTAAAATAAAATTAGACATTAGTTTAGATTTTGAAGTGCGGCATCGCTGAAGACTAGTGTGCCAAGTAAACTAACCTAACAGGAGTTGTGATAAGAGATATAATTTGCCCAGACATAATATAGACGCGACTGAACCCCGTACACATAAAATTGGAAAGTTGAAACATTAAGTGCGTTGAAGCAAATTTTTATGAAATACTTAATGTTGATGCAAGTGTGTGAAAAATATGCTTTAAAATCAATATTAAACTATGAACTATTATTTTTTAAAACTTCCCACTCACAGGCCAATCGTGGCATTTCGCTGTTGATTGCAGGATCACAAAATATCTAATCTTAATTTCTGCCAATAATTGAAGAAATTATTAGAAAGCTAACATGAGAAAAAACACTGGATAAACAAATCTAAATATCTGAGGGTTTAACATGGAGTTAGGAATAAACGGAGTCTCTCTTCTCCACGCTACGGTTGACGCAGTGCTACCGAGCTTTGGTAGCCGAAGTGGTGTGATATTTTGTCTACATTCCCAGAGCATGTTAGCTTGAGTAAGTTTGGTAGTACTTCCACATGTGACAGTTTAGCACAAATCGAAAAGCAGTTACATCCCTTCATAAAAGGAACGTTTATTGTTGGATGGGTGATAGCAATTTGTATAGTTGAGTGGCGTTTCCACACAAATCACGTATCTGTTATCTTTCGATAACTTGCAACAGCGATTTTGATTGGGAATTGGTTACTACAAAAATATAAATTTTATTGAAAAAGTTATGTTACGTGTAAAGAATGATAAATATCTTATGATACCTTTAAACTGTCAAAATATCGCAAAAATATAACACACCTTAAAGCTCAATTTCCTTATTACTAACTGGTATTAAGTGGAAAAATTTCTGTACTTCTTTCGAAGGCATTGATAGTGTATTTCCTACTTTTTTACGTTCCAAACATCTAAATGTTTTAATTTTTTTTTTTGGTCATGCGTATAATACAGTAATATGCAATACTTTTAAGGGAAAGGCACAAAAATTGCTCATATAATTTTATTTTTACATAATTGAGAAAAAATTTGAAAAAAAAAAATTGAGATTGAGTTGTGGTCTGAAAAAAAAAATCATCAGTGTTATTAATTGCTATATTATTAGTACATTTTGGATTTCCTTGCAGTATGTATATTTCAGATATTTGTGAATTTAGATCATTTAGTTGTTATAACTCTTTCAAAAAATGGAGCAGTGTTGGTATGCAAGGTAAAGCAATCAAGACTGCGATCTGCTAACAATAAGGTTAATGTTTAAGTGTGAAATGGGTAATTGTTATTCATTATATTGTTAAATTGGATAAAATTTCTAAGAGAGGTATTGAATTTTCTGCCAAAATATATTTACTAGAAAATTTGAATTTGATAATGAATGTGTCCAAAAATGTTTTTATGTCAAAAATTTGAAACTTGATGGGTTAATGTAAATTTAAAATTATGTTTGTTAAAATATTTGTAATTTGCACATAGGTCAGCTCAAGCTGTTTAATTAGGATAAAGAGTATAAGGGCTATCTGCCTAAGGGGAGAGATGACTTCGTGGAAGAATTTCGAAGTAAAACTGACTTTCAGTGCGTATTAAAAATAATGTTTGAAAAATTTCCGTTCAATTTATATTTATTGTTGCGTGCGTACGGGTCGTAATGGATTGAATGCACAAGTCGTTAAAAAGTTAATAAAATTTATTCTTTTCTCAAGAAATAAAACAAAATACTGAAATATTTCCTCAGATATATTCGTACAATATCACAGTATCTCACAGTAGTTATATTTTGAACTACTAAAACGTTAAACAATTCAAAACAGAGAAATCTAATTCGATCTCACCGCGAATTCTCTACAATCAATAACAGCACTAAGTAAACAACTGGAGTTCGCTTAAACAACTACAACTGAGCTGAGATATTTTAATCCGGCTTTTATAAGCTTTTTAATCAAGCACGAGATCATTCTGGTATTTTCTCGATTTTTCTGGATATCAAAACAGTACAATTACGAGATATGTATTTAATAAAATGTTAAATGCGCGTGCTCCTGTATTTTTACTTTTTCGGCGTAGCTTTCTTTTAAAACGCGTCGCGGGCTGCATTGCACGAGGCTATGAAACAATTTAATTACAATTCTACTAAAAAATAGCTAAATAAATGCAAAATCCGTAACATTATACACATTTCTTATGTAAAAAAATTATTATATATTCTATATTACTGTAAATTACTTTACCTTCAAAATATAGTGAATGCACAGAAATTAAAGATTTGCACATGCCGAAAATGAAAAATATTAAATATATAGCAGTATTTATGTTGAATTGACCGAAATTGATTCCATCGATAGATATACACATAGAGACCTTATAGAAATAATGCAATCACTCTTTAATATATTTATTTACTATAGCCACACAGAGGCGCTAGTTTCACTGAACAACGTTAAATCTTAACTACATTACAGAAAAGAATGCACAATAAAATATGTCACTAATGGATTATTAAATCATTACCACATGTTATATGCAAATACTATAATAAAAACTAAAACTATATATAACGAAAATTAAACAAATAAAAAAGAAAAAATTTTTCACAGACGATCGGCATTGCTTACAATTAGTGCCCTTGCGCCGATCTTAAAAGTTCTCCTCTGTCTGAGATCGACTGGTGACAGTATTTCTATGCTATTCCTTAACACACCCGCCGTTGACATTAGCAATTTCAAAACTACTATTACAAAGAATATAAACATAAAGGGCACTGTAATAAAATATTTAACGATAACAAATTATAACACTGAATAATATACATTTAAATCATTACAGCAAATATTTTTAGGAATTACCTGTTAACAACTAATCAAATTTTAGCAACAAATAAAGTGTTTGTAATAGAGATATAGAAAAATCATTCTACAGGAAGTAGCCAAATATCTCGAACATTCCGTTTTAACAAAATTTGACTAAAGAGTCTGTAGCGTCATAAGGACTTTTAAAGTAGGAAACATGACAAATGAGCAATGCCCTCGGCGGAACTCGAACCGGGACCTCTCGAATACGCCCGAGTGTGGTACCGTTACACCACTAAGGCATGCAGAATGGAGGGGGGAAATACCTTATATACTCCTCCTTTTAAAAAGCGACTGGTGATAAGGTGACCTAATGTCCAAATCCTGGTGGTGAAGAATCATCATCCACCACCTTTTAATTCGAACGCCACTGTAGAGTCATTATGTTATTTTGAAGCAGGAAACGTGAAAAAAGTGCTGTGCCCTTACCAGGACTCGAACCTGGACCTCTCGAATGCACGTCGAGTGCGCTACCACGGCTGCATGCCGCCTCGATGGCATGCAGAAAGGAGGGAGAAAATACTTTATAAGTCTTACAGTTACTACTCTGTTATCCCTACTATGAAAAATCTCAGCTGCTTTTCCCCACTAACCGTTTGGTTGAAGGAAAATTTTAATCTTTTATTTATACAAGAGTTCAAAAATGAAATCTTCTTTTAAAAATTCCACTTGTGACGTTCTTGTAAATTATTTAGATAATCACATTTCCATAATTTCTGAATTTTCTGTGTGTACTTAGTGATTCTTTACCATTTAGAAAGTCTGTTTTCATTTATGCTGGATAAATCTGGTTCAGCAAGAGTTATGAGAGGTTTACCGACCAAAAAGGGACCTGGGGTCAAAGTTTCAAAATTGTTTTAATCAACTGAAATGTGAATGAGAGGTCTTGAGTTCAATACTCCTTCAATTTCTTTTAAAATAGTTAAAAATTCTTCCAAAGTTAAGCATTGATTACCAACAACTCTCTTCAAATGACTCTTAAATGATTGAATCCCGGCTTCCAAAATTCTGCCTAAATTTGGTGACCTGGGAGAAACGAATTTCTACTTTATTATCATCAGTGGTATAAAAATTTGTATAGTATTAGTATTAGTATGAATAATATACTATAATAATTATAAAAATTAGTATGAATAAAAGTTTTAGAATTTTCACTCACTATTCTAATACATTTTCCCCTTCTAGAGAAAAACACGTTTTAAGCTTGCAATAAAAGATTGGCTGATTTGTTCTGTTCCAAAGTCTAAGTAAATGGCTTTTGTATTCGTATATACATATACTACGACGTAGATTTTGTTAAAAATTTCCTTACGTTGATTCTTAACCTTTATTGCAAATGGGCTGCAGAAATCAACAAGAGAGGTGTTAAATGAGTAAATACGCTCTTTGGGCAACTCAGCCATTAATTGTTGAATTATAATGAGTTTGTTCTTAAAACATGTCACAAATCTGTAGACGATCTTTCTAACAGGAGGCTAAAACCGTCACCATCGAGACAGATAGCTGCTACATTAATATGATATATACAAATAAAAATATGCAATAATTATGGAATGAGAAATACACTGGTGTGCAAAAATTAAGGACGAAGTCGAAAAATTAGCATATCAGCTGAACGAAGAGGCAGAGCGGACAGAAAGACCAATCAGGAGATTAAGTAAGGTGATGTATGGTAGCACATGCGCAGATATGCAGGTAGACATAATGGGGGAGTGTCTGAGTAGTATAAAGCATGTTGTCGGTGTAAGATCAGTATTTCTGGCAAAGAGATTGCACGCCGTATAGCAGTTAAAATCACACCGAGTTGCTGCCTCAGCGAGAAATGGCGAATAATCAATCTGTTAGACGACATCTGGACGCTTTTACCCGAGGTCGAATCATTGGGAAGTTGGAGGAAGGCCGCAGTGTGACAAGTGTGGCTGCAGAGTTCGGAATTGCTCACAGCATCGTTTCACGACTTTGGAGACAATTTCAAACTACAGGAACACCTATCCGGGGGTTTAGTAGTGGTCGTCCACGAGGAACCACACCCGCAGATGACCGGTATATTGCCTTACAGACCAGAAGAAACAGGCGGCAGACAGCGGGAGAAATCGCTAGACACACGACACAGGCGACTGGACGACCGATGTCGCGTTTTACCGTGGCCAGAAGACTGCACGGTGGCGGTCTGTTTGCACGACGCCCTGTACGGTGTGTACCTCTAACGCCTGTCCATCGGAGAAGGCGTTCTCTGTGGTGCCGCGAACACCGGAATTGGAGAGACAATTAATGGGGACGAGTACTCTTTACAGATGAGAGCAGATTTAGTCTGAGTTGCGATTCTAGACACATACACATCTGGGCAGAGCGGGGAACACGCAATAACCCCTTCAACACGATCAAAAGGGACTGTTTTGGAAGTCGCGGAGTTTTCGTTCAAGCAGACATAATGCCTGGTAGCCGGACCGACCTTCATATCTCCCAAGGAGGTTCTTCACCTGGGACTGCTATTGTAACGAGGTTCTTCTTCCTTACATGCGTCTTTTCACAAGGGCTATGGGTCCTCAGTTCCTCTTCATGGACGACAACGCTCTACCTCATCGCACAGTTACTGTCGAAGAGCAGTTGGAGAATGAAGATATTGAACTCATGGATTGGTCGGCAAGGTCTCTGGATTTAAATCCCGTCAAGCATGCACGGAACTTACTAGGGAGACCCGTGGCAGCACGTAACTTATCGCCAGTAACGATTCCGAAACTGCGATTGGTGCTACAAGAGGAACGAGTAGCAGTGTCTCAACAGCTCATTAACAAACACATATCCAGCATGCACAAATGATGTGAAACCTGCCTAGCAGTCAAGGGAGATCATATCCCCTATTAAAGATCGGATGTTTCTGGCTGGACACCCATCTCACAGGGATGTTTCGGCCTTCAGTCGCATTGCGCTCCATGCTACTTTTTCAATAAAGCTTCTTTTTTATCCCTCTGATTTCTCTTTTAGTAAGTGTTGCTTACATTACTCATGTCCTTACGTATTCGAAATCTTACGATATTAAATGTGTTGATTTGGAAAGCTTTTGTACAAAGTTATATTGAAAAATCCGTCTCGTCCTTAATTTTTGCACACCAGTGTATGTGTTCCCCCTGTCAAGCATTTTGTTAAAGTAGTAGGCGAAACAAAAATTAGATGCGGGATGGGAATCAGCGAAAGAGACTCAAAGACAGTACATAAAAGTAAAAATTTTTGTTACTTCAATTTTAAAACCAATTTCTCCTTCAAAGGAATGATTTGCTTTTAGCAACACTACACCTTTCTCAAATACTTTTATCTTGAAAATAAATAACAATAAAAGAAAATGAAAATATTTCATAGTCGTATAAGCTTTGTAAAACATTATATAGCCGCTTGTAATTTTGTTTTAAACTGAATGTATAGTATGAGATAACACTTTCATAGAATAGGTTTAGAAAAACGGTGCTTAGTAAGGAAGCTAGACTGCGCAAAGACCGGTCCCGTAGCAGAGTCCTTATAACTCAGCGCGCAGGCCTTATCTATCTCGACGGTGACCCTAAAACCCGCCGGGAACTGAGTATATTCTACCTATTAGAAGGGGCCGTTGCGCTGGGGACTTTTGACATTATTTTCTGTTTGCCAAATTCAATTTGTGAGCAAAACTAGTGTACGAGATAGTATGCCAAACTTGATAATGTAATCGCAGCTTCTTGGTTATGTTATGGAAATTATGAGCGCTTCTTAGGTAGAAGTAGTTCATTTTGTTTTGGTTATTATTTTGCGGTACTCATATAATTTAATATTTAACTTACTATAGGGGTGATAAGTCAAGAATGTACAGTATTTTTTTCCACTCAATTTGCTCTGTTGTTACCGACTTACCTTTTAATTTCCTCATACCCTTTATTTACTATTTATAAAAATTACTATATTATTGCGAAATGTATATGAATATATAAAATGTGAAATATATATGAATATATAAAATGGACTATATTATTGTACATTACTGTGAAATTTCTTCACTCTTTTTATATTTGAATTTTTTTTTCCGGTAAAGATGTAAACATGAAAAGCTAAATTTGTTGTTTTTCAGTAAATAAATTTTTCGTACTTTTAAACCAGAACATCTATAAAAATACTTCAGTTGATAAAAGAATGTACAAATATTTTTGCTTGAGTTCTGTACTAATGGTAGTAAATGAGAATATTTTCTTATTTGCTTAATTGATTATTGCAAAGCATAGAAATAGTACCTTCTTGAGGGAAAGAACACTTTCATTAAGTATATTTAAAACAAAATGACTCCCGTTCATGTAACACATGAGAAAATTCCCGTGAAGCTAGCCTGTGCACCAGGGTTCAAACTACCTTTACATTTTTCGTGGTCCCATAATGGTCTTCCTTTACACTATTAGGAATTTCGTGTTAAAGCCATCTCAATGAAAACCCCCAAATAATTTATTTTTATTTCATGCTTTAATGTAAAAGTTAATGCTTATTAAAGTATGGTTACAACATGCGAGACATGTGTTTTTCCTGGAATAAATTATAAGCAAACATTAAAGAACACGGGATTTGCTATTTTGAGACGAATTTTACAAACGGCTCATGCAAACCACCACTGAAGCCATTATAATGCCCTTTTTTTACCTCATTTAATGTTGCAAAATCCTAACATTATTGGTACTAAGAATAGGCTAAATAGATTTTACTTGTATATATCAGACCTACATTTGAAGATATTTAGAGAAATTTTAAGACACTCTCAAATCAGAGTATATGTTAAGCAAATTCCTTTCCATTGTATAATTGATGGTAATGAAAAAGGATTTCCTCAAAAAGAAGGAACAAACATCATGAGAGCATTAGTTTCCGCTTTGTAAAGCTTTTGACAAATTTAACTTGTAGATTTGTCATGCAGATTCATTGCAAACATGTAATAAAAAAAGTGGGATACTGTTTGTTTGAACGAATCCACCTGCGAATCCAGATTCTCAAAAACATATAGTAGTTGTCATAAAATTCAAAATTTTGATAAGCCATGAATTTGAAGATTAAAATAAATCAAAAAAGGTTAGATTGATGCAGAGTTCGAATAATTCTTATCAATTTCAAAGATTACCTGATATATGCACTTTAGAAACCCAGGAATAAAAACTTTTCACTCCCTTTCTTTTTTTTTTACTGAAGATTTTTTCTTTACTGAGAAGTTAATTCTTAAAACTGACACAAGATTTTATGCTAAGCTGCTATTTTTGCCTTACTTTAATTTTACACGTTTTTGTGGCTAAGTATGGCATACTTTTATCTGCTCTTGAAAGTCAGCAATATGAAGTTTTCCAGACCACGAATTGTATAAAAATGAAGTATTTTGGAAGTAGATTTATTAGATCAAATTTGTTTCACAGGAGATTCATAAGTATGTTTTACAAAACTATAAATTCTAATAGTATTGGAAGTCTATAACTTTACAATATATACCGACAAATGTTTCATATGCGCATATTTGGTTATATGGGATGCCTATCCTCTGCAAAGAAATTAACAGAATTTGCATATTTGATCTACGATCTCCAGAACTACTGGACAGATTTTAATAAAATTTGGTGTGAGCATAGGTTGATATAATACAAAAAAAAAAATAAACATTCAACAGTTGTAATAGACAAACTTATTCGTGTGTAACACTCATGGGAGTCTGAAGGTCTGAAACAGCGGTTGCAGAAGACACAAAAGAAATGGGTTTGTAGGGGGTATGGTCCCTTCTTACAGCCATACAGGACTCGCAGCGTGATGTCATACTGGAAATAAGACAGTTTATCAGTAAACATAAAACTTTTGTTTCTTCATAATTTGAGAAACTAATTATTTCATAGATATTATTGACATTGTTTACAGTATTTATGTATAATATTTTTAAAACAAAGGTATTTGAGATATTTTCAAATTAAATTTAATAAAGAATAAGTTAAATAAACCAAATTAATTAAATAAAATAAAAATTGAACAAATTGAAATTTGGTAAAAACATCATTTACAATTTTAACAAAACCAAAGTATTCTTAAGATAGATTGAGAATATTTTATTACTTAATTAATAAACGTAACGTTTTTCTTCTCTTTAAGCAGAACTAATTTATTAATTATATATCTTTTTTTGGGGTCGGGAGGGAAGGACGTGACTTTTACGGTAGTTTTTTACACCACGTATATGATGTAAAATTAAGTGCCCAACACACTTTTCAATCGGATGATCTAGCATATGGTAGCGTAAAGAAGTATAAGTATTTCTTTGGTAGGGTAAAAAATTATAAGTATTTAGTCCAGTCGGTGTGAACATAGGTTGATATACTACAAACAAAATAAACATTCAACAGTTGTAATAGACAAACATGTTCGTGTGTAACACTCACGGGAGTCTGAAGGTCTGAAACAGCGGTTGCAGAAGACACAAAAGAAATGGGTTTATAGGGGGTATGGTGCCCTCTTTCAGCCATACAGGCCTCGCAGCGTGATGTCGTACTGGAAATAAGGCAGTTTATGAGTGCCTGTGGCAACTGGTCCCACTCATTCAGCAATGCTGTTTTCAGTTCCTGGGTGGTTCTCGGAGGGGGATTGCGAGTTGCAATTGCCCTTCACAGAGCGTCCCAGACATGCTCTATCGGGTTGAGGTCTGGAGACCTTGCTGGCCAATCCATCCGGCGAATATCCTCACACTCGAGAAATTCGTCGACCAGAAGAGCTTTATGTGGCTTCCCGTTATCATCCTGTAAGATGAACTCGGGACCCACTGCACCCCGGAAAAGGCGAACATAGGACTCCAAGACTTCATCCCTATACCTCACACCAATCACGGTGCGCCTCTGTCAAAGACGTGGAGAGGTGTGCGCCCATCCAACATGATGTCTGCCCAGACCATTCCACCGCCATAATTGTAGATTTCGAGGACATTGTAGGGTAGGTAGCGAATCCCTGGCTCTTTCCATATGAAAGTACGGCGAGAATTGGTGTTTAGGCTAAAACGGGACTCGTCGGTGAACAGAACGGTCGCCCATTGCTTTGTATTCCAATCACTATGCTGCCTGCACCATGCTAATCGGACTCTCCTGCCCGTAGACGTAAGCGAGACGCCAACAGCTGGTCTTCTGGCAAACAAGCCTCTTTCATTCAGTCTTTTGGAAACAGTCACCCTTGTTACACGGGTTCCTGTGGCTGCATTCGGTCCCGAGGGAGCCGAGATGCTGTAGCCCCTTTGTTACGACTCCCGAAAATGGTCAAAGAGCGGTCTTCGCTGGTCGTCGTGTCTCTTGGACGACCTTGCCCAGGCTTTCTTTCGATGGATCGAGTATCCTGGAACTGTTTCCATAGGTTACAGACGACGCTGGGCGTTAAATTAAACTCTCTGCATATCTGGACTTGCGACTGGCCTTCCTCTAGCCTCCCCACAATTCGCCACCTCATTCCATCATCTGAACGTTGGTGGTTACTCATTTTTAGGGTTCCGATGTGAATTTAACCTATTGCTGCAAGACAACACGAAGAAATATGCCGAGGTGTGCTAGCTAACGCAATTCGTCTTACCCTCCACCCGCTTATAAAGCCAGTTTTTCTACTGGCTCCGCCTACACACACGTGTAGGCTTACGTATTTGCCGTACAAGATTTGCATTTTGATCTAGAACCAGTGGTCTTTCCTTCACTTCATTTCTTTTCATGCAATGCGATATGCAAATTCTCTTAATTTATTTCACCAGTGTACTTGATAGAGTACTCTAATTGAGCTGCTTTTGTAATACCTACAAGACATATAATAATTTCTCTGACATGTTGGTCTCTAATGCAACAGTATTTTTGTTTTGCAGATCAGGTAAAGTATTGTGTAGTTATGACACAAATACTTTGTTCTTTATTTAATATTTTATGGGAATCATCAGACTAGATGAACTCAGCAAAATGTATCAAAAAGCTAATTTACTTGCATTTAAGACTAGTTATCAGTATTCAGCAGTCTTATCACTCTTGTGCCTCTTTTTCAAATGATTATGAACTGCATGTATATATATATATATATAACATTATAAGGAAGATTTCCACATCTGTCTATTTGTTACACGCATTAATCCTTTACGTACTTTTTATGTTTATAAAAGTGTTGCAGATAGTCTTTTATTAGAAAGCATTATTAAGGAAATCAAATATAAATTCATTATTTAAATTACACTAAGATTCAAATATAAAAATTTGAAGACTTTTCAAACATATTATGTACATTCCTTATGTGTTGGAACTGGGAAAGAATTCCAAATTTTATTAACTAAATAAATAATTTTTAAATTTTATATTAACCTTTTAAAAAATACAGTATACTTGAGATTTTTACAATCAGTTTTATTCAATGTGTTAAATTCAAAACCAAATATTATACACAATGCAACACATTTTAGGAAAGTGTTAAAAAATCAAATTGTAATTTGTTAGCATTTAGAAATTTTCCGAAAAAAGTGTAAGCTTGAGGGCTTTGATTCACTAAATTTCGGTCCTTAATATTAAGAAAAAAGTAAAGAAAAAAGAAAAAGCAATCTACATGCGCACAGTAAAACTCCAGAAAGAATTTTACATGTGCATTTGTTACTTATGATCAGAAAATAAATCCTGTCTGTAATTCTGTCACAGAATGTAGTGGAACTTTCGAAGAGGCATACCAAAGAATAAATTTTGTTTTTGAGATACAACACCGTAAAAAGACGCGGGGATTCATTAGTACACTTTATGGGGGTTTAAGATTTTATTGCATATTTCACACGAGGATCCTCCGAATTTTACATATTGACTCCGTTCCCTTTCATAAACGTAAAAGTTAGAAAATAATTACAAATCTAAACGAAAAAGATGAAATCAGTAAAGGTACAAAAAGATGCGTACGAGCGGAAAATGAAGCAAAAACAAACCGTATAATTGTTGGCATTAAAAAAGTGGTCGCCAAAAGCGATCTCAGGCGGTGGCTTATTCCGATTGGTTGAATTTCTTCAGTTCCCGCCGAATTTTAGCCGCTCGCATCTTTCTACAATTGTTTCTGCCATTAAGTTGCTAGAATCTTTGTCGTATCTGATTTAGCAGAGATTGCGATCCTAAATGAAAGTACTACAAATGAAAATGCTTCCAAATAATAGTAATTAAAATATGCTTAACCTGGCAAAACAATAGTATTTTTAATACCATCGGGTACGTCCGAATGCGACAACTGTCCACCCACTCTAATTAGTCCCATGTTATCATGAAAGTCATTCAGAGACGTTAGTTTACTTTGGTCTGGTTTATTGAGATTACGGTAAAGCGCACTAGGGCCATCTGCCTAAGGAAGGGATCCCTTCGTGGAGGACTTTCTAAGGGAAACTGGCTCGTATACGCGTTACACGTGGAAAAAACCACGAAAACGCCCATGCAGCCAGCCAGTTCGCGGGATTCGAACGTCGGACCGAACTACCAGTTTCAGCGACTTTACCGTTCGGCCGCTGGTGGGCCCGTTTCCTTTGGAGATCAACGCACTTACCCCTTCTTAGTTGATTTATTTCTTCTCCAAATTCACTTTTTTGAGTCTCTAATAAAATCCATAACACACTTCCTTTTATCTCTTGTAAAGAAAATACTCCTTACCTCGTTACTTTGGTATTCTTACAATTATGGATAAACCTGAAAATGAAACTTGCAACACGAATAAATTTAGTTAATTAGCGGGCAAATTTAGAATATCATTAAAAAGGTTCTGTTCACTGCATGAAATTAAAACTAAGTTAGAATGGTTCATTGTCCTTTTTAAGTTCGTTTGGACACACTTCTTCATTATACTGAACGGGTGGAGCTCTGTCCGCCCGTTCAGTATAATGACTTTCCAGACGATAACTCCAGGACCACGTTACGGTCTTTTTCCGTGACGTTCCTGGGATGAAACCGTGTCCCGACCTCTCTTCAAATCAACTGGCGTTGAGAATCGCTTGTGGCACTAAATCGACTCGCATCCGTAAAGAGGACACGACTCCATTGAGGAGATATCCAATTTTTCTCCTCTTTTCGCCACTCTAAACGGTGTGGCCAACTTTCAAAGGAATGTTCAGGACGGCGGGCAAATAGGCCACCCTCGTGAAGTCTTCTGGACACAGCAAACCGCGACACTTGTCGCCGCATTGCCGTACACAGTTGCTGAGCTATGGCGCTTCCTGACTGGTTTCGGGCACTTTTCGCCTGCCGGACAATATATCGGTCATCCACTGCAGTTTTTTCTTCGGCCGGCCACCACCAACCTTTCTAACAGCTGCACCTATGGTTTGGAAAGCTTTCCATGCGCACCCCTCCTCCAACTTTCCCACCATTCTTCCACGTGGGAAGTCATATAGGTGACTTTTTCTAGCCATATTTCACGAAAGAACTCACGTGCACTTGCAGAGAATGTCTTTAATTGCATGTCTGTTCTTCCTTTAATTGCAGTGTTGAGTTGAGCTCGCCGATCGCACGCGTTTTGCGTACGCTCACGCCGCCGCTGACGCTTTGTTCCTGACATTTGTATACGCATGACCTTGTAGAGACATTAGGTTATTTCGGAGCAGGAGACATGAAAAATGAGCAACGCCTTCGCCGGGAATCGAACCCCGGACCTCTCGATTACGCGTCGAGCATGCAGACCACTACAACACGAAGGCATGCGAAGAAAGCGGGGGAAATACCTTATAACCTTTCTACTGCATTGCATGTTCATTGTACTGGTCACAAGAACCCCTTTTCTGCAATGTCATGGCTATCTGATTAAAATTTATACTGTTCCTTAAGTTTTGCACACCAGTGCAGTAATGCTTCAAGTAACTCAAGACAAGGTCACGTAACTCTTTTCGAAGGTGCAACACGATATTTCGATGCAACGAAGCTCAGAGAAAGTTGCTCTTTGTTTACGCAATCATACGTAAACAAGAGTACCGTACGCTCTCTGACTGGCGTCTGAGAAGCAATGGATCTCTACAGAATCGGCTTCGGGATTCAAAATAAATCTAGGATTTTAATCTTAGATGATGACACTCACAACACCACTTTGCCCACTCTTGACATATCTGTAGATAGTTCATTATCCCACATCAATTTTCGAACGCAAAGTTTTTTTAGTAAGAATTTTAGTCTAACAGTAAGCGGAGTTATTAACCCAAAGGGATCAAAAATCTTCAATGCAGTTTTTAAGATGAATCGTTTTGTATTACGCTTACTTTTAAGAAATTCGATCAAACTAGTTATGCTCAGACCGTCTTTTCCAGTATTCCAGAACGTTCCTAAAATCTTAAATGTGTAGTTTGAGTCACTGACTTTATGTGAAGGGATTTCGAACCCTTCTTCTTCCCATCTTTTCATCAGCTCAGGATCATTAGACACTCATTTACGCAAGTTCATATTTGCTTCACTTTACGTGATAAGCTTAGAGCCTTCTCTACACTGTCATATCCTGTAATAAAGTCGTTAACCTAAATACAAGAATTCAGTGTTTCAAATACATCTGGCTGCTAATCTCGATATTTTTGTATGCGTTGTTTAATTGTTGTAGCCAACAAGAATGGGCTTGACTTGATTCCAAAATTTGCACGCTTGAATCAGTGTATCATAATTATACATAATTTAATTGTGCGTTTTCCACAAACCGGAATCGCACTAAATCTTGATTCTTTTCTGCCAAAGGAATCTGAAAAAATGTTTTTTCCACATCCTCTGAAATAGCAACTTTAATTAATTAGAAAATGGAACGTATTGGGATTCAAATTTGTGCCTGTCCATAGACAATCGTTCAGAGATAACTGCCCCAGCTGATATAAGCTGCCATCAAAGACTACTCTAGTTTTCGTTGTTGCACTGCTTTCTCTAAATGTGGTAGGTAAAATATTGGTTTACCCACAGGGTTATTTTTATCTGACTCTTTCTCAATAATACCTTGCTTGAGATAATCGTCTAATCTTTCAATATATATAGAAAACAAGAATATATAGAAGTTTTATCATAATTCATTCGTTTTAGAAGAGTTTTTAACTTGTTTTCTGCTACTCGGTAATTATCAAGTAATTCATTCTAGTTCTTTCTGGAAGGCAAAATAACCTCGTAAAGACCAGCTTTAAAACAAACTGCTTTATTAAATATTTCCAAAGTCTTGTCTTCCTCATGGCAATGAGAATCATCTTTAATTCCTAATGTTTCTAGTTCGAAAAACATTTTTAATTCCCCATCTGAATTATCATTAATTAACCCATAATGCGATAAATTATTTTGATGTGAATCATTTGTATTTCCACTAACTATATATCCAAATACAATATTTTGTAATATCAAGCCTGTGTGATGAACATACACTGCTCGACAATGAAAATGCAACACCAAGAAGGAGTGGTCAGAAAGTGATGAAATTTGGAAAAAACACAGAGACAGCAATAAGTGATCTTTATTTCAAAAGGATAGTCAGAATACAGAGCGAGAACGGCGTCGGCTCAGTAGGATAAGCGATAAGCGACGGAGGACGTGGGCACTGTCCCTTTACCATTATGGTTAATCAGTATAGCGCCACGTCCACCTTTATCTAGAGAAGCCAGTACATTTATATGATACATTATGATTAATTTTGAAAACGTTCTTTCGCCTTCAACTTGCGTTATAGATAGGATGAGCACAAACTTATAAGCAAAGAAGACATTGGCGTACGCGTTACTATATAAATTATATTTCAAGAGTAATATATATACACATAAGAGGCAATTTTTGCAATGGATAAATGCTCATTAATAGATAGAGCACTCTCTGCTTCTGACTCAGTATCAGATTCAAAATAATGATTTTCAATTGAATTTTTTAGTTTTTCCCATTTACTTACTAGGTCCTGATATTCATCCTTAAGATTATCAATTGTTACACCTTCATAGTACCCTAATAATGTAGATAAATAGTCGAAATAGTTCGGCGACAATGGTTTCAAAACGTTTTGGGGATCGAGAAGCGATATGTCTTCATACAACTTCCTATGCCCTTTAAACCTACTTTCCATCGATGAAATGGTGTTATCCATTATAAAATTAAAGGCAGTAACTTCAAATTGTTTGATAGGGCAATTGAAATTATAGTCGGACGACTCTTCGTAGTCCATTTGTTTCACTTTTCGACATTTTTTAACAGGTAATTCATCTTCTATAATTATACCACAACACAGCCTTTCTAGTTTATTATTGCAGTCCGTTGCAAACGATTTTGATGCGTTAAATATTAAATCAAAGTTTCTAGAAACGGCTTTTAAAGAGCTTGTAGCCTCCCTAACCATATTATATACTAAGATGGAATTTAATCCTTTAGTCTGCAAATATTTCATTACTGGCTCAGTATATTGAAATATTTTCAAATATACATGAGGAGACAAAGTTATTCTAAAAGTTGAAAGTTTGTCCAAAATAGATTTCCCATTTGTCGTACCTGTGCATTTTGTATATCATTGGAAGCAATACTTTTGAGTGAAAGTATTAATTCTACGTACAAACAATTATCCCTGCAATCGAACGTGCCAAAAATTTGTTTTAGAGCGTAGTATTTCGACCTCCATCTAGTTTCACCGACGAGATGAAGTTTCCTAGATTTGGTTTTTCATCGATTCCTCTCCACACATCTATTCTTAGATGTGATTCTTTAAAGAATTTGCCACACTCATTTATTAGGGAAAAAAAGAGATGTTCCTTCTAAAATGTTATTCGTAGAATCTAACTAAATTATATATATACTAAATTTAGAGCATGGGAGTAACACCAAACATGAATTTTGTGAGGTGATTTTTCACTCAACCATTTAGTAAAACCATTGTAATGACCTCGCATATTTGACGCGCCATCTGTAGAATTGCCGATACATTTTCTCGCATCGATATCAATGCTCTCTAAGAAGTTGATGACCATATTGCCCATACCGAGTTCAGTGGAATCTGTACAAGATAAAATACCTATCACTCTTTCGTATATATTATCTTTATAAACATACCTAATAACAACTGAACATTAGTCCATTTGATTTATGTCAGTAGTAGTATCAATTTGAAGTGAGTAAAAATTCGCTTCTCGCATCTCAGCTAACATTAACCGTCTCATGATGTTCTTGATGCTAGTTATGACATAATCTATCGTCATTTTGGATAGCAATGTTACACTACTCCCTCTACTTTGACGATCAGCACGTTTCGTTATAACATTGATATGCCTCTGAAGAACAGGTTCGTATTTTGAAAGTGGTAGTATCTTATCCAGAAAATTTCCATGATCAGCATTAACATATGTTAAGCTTGGAGCATTTCCATTCCTATGACTTCGGAAAGCAATTCCACTTTTTCCGATAAATTGAACAACATCAATAATTACCTTCAACACTCGCTTTCGTTCTATTGCACGTTTTTGACGAATTGTCGACGTTTCTGAAAACAAAGTACTATGTATGCCTTTTCCTTTTACATCCATAATATGTGCTGAAGACAAATCGATTTGGCGCGCAGCCGCCCGATTACGCAAACATAAAACTCCCATTCCGCCCCTTCAAACGGCCGATGGCGCACAGATGGCCTACACAGACTCAGAAAAGGCTGAGGTTATTGCTGACAGCCTTGCAACACAATTCACTCCAAACCACGACTCCTACTGTAACCGACCGGTTACACAGAGGCGCATCCAAGCACGGATTAAAGATTTTTTAACACAACCCATCACATCTGAACTCCGACCTACAGATCCTACTGAAGTTATGGTTTTTATTGATAAACTGAAACCTAACAAGGCACCTGGCATAGCTTCTATTTCGAATCGCATGATCAAAAACTTCCCCCCAATGTTTATTATATGGATTACTGTACTTATTAATTTAATGCTCAGGAGAAGCTATTTTCCCGACTGCTGGAAAATTGCAGCAGTCGTTCCCATTCCAAAACCGGGACAAAATTTAAATTTACCCGTCAATTACAGACCCATAAGTCTGTTATCTTCTCTCTCAAAAATCTATGAATTTGTCTTACTTAATCGCCTGAATGAATTCTGTCGGGATCAAAATTTATTAATCCCGGAACAATTCGGCTTCCGACCTAAACACTCCACGGTACACCAGTTACTCCGTGTAGTGGAATTCATTCACGAAGGCTTTCGTAAGCGAGAGAAGACTGGTATCGTCTATTTAGACGTTGCCAAAGCCTTTGACAGGACTTGGCATGACGGAATTATATACAAGTTCATGCGGCTTGGTTTCTCGGCTCACCTTATTAAAATTATTAACTCGTACTTGACAGGACGCAGTTTCCGCGTGCGAGTTAACCACGAATTCTCCTCTCCCCGCCCGATCTATGCCGGCGTAGCCCAAGGTAGTCTCCTAGGACCTTCAATCTTTAACCTATATGTAAATGATATTCCTAAGGCCCCAAATATCGATCTTGCATTATATGCAGACGATACAGCCATCATTTCACAACACTCCAACACCCTCCAGGTAATCTCGCAATTACAGAGTTACCTTTCAGCCTTAGAACTCTGGCTCGGTCTGTATAAAATCAAAATTAATGTCGCAAAATGTGCTGCCACTATGTTCATCCGAAGAAATATCCCAAGTCTACCTAATTTAATACTCTTCGGTGAACCCATTCCCTGGGTGTCTTCGTATAAATATCTAGGTGTTTTACTAGATTCCAAATTAACTTGGCAGCCTCACATTCACAAAATAATAGCGAATGCAACAGCTGTCAAAACCAATTTACGCTCCTTTTTCGCTTGGAATAGCGACCTGTCACTTGATAACAAGATCCTGCTCTACAAATCTATGATAAGGCCTGTTTTAACATATGCATGCCCCATCTGGGGCCCATCTGCACTGACTAACAGAAAACATGTTCAAATTTTTCAATCAAAATTGCTTCGGCAAATACTTAAAGCTCCGTGGTTCGTAAGGAACGAAGAAATTCATAACGATCTCAAAATTATGCCCATTAATCGCTTTATACAGCGACTTTCGGAAAAATTTTTCAAAAATATTCAACATGTTGCTAATCCTGTACTACATATGCTACCCGTATATGATCCCGCAGTTGCTTCTTCCCGGAAAAGGCCGCGTGCGGTCCTTAATCCGGAATATTCAAATATCCCATTTCAACGGGCTAGGTATGAGCACACGGACGTCCATGTGAATAACTACCTCTCGTTCCTTAACCCCCCCCGCCTCTAGAGTTCTTTAATGCACACAGCATTAACCTGAGGAACCACCTTTTTTAAAGTTTCTTTAACAAGAAACATCACAGTCTAAGAGGACTGAATTAATATTTTAAAATAAATTCAAGTAATGAGACTTAAACTTTATTTCTTTAAAGAAACAAATAACTCTTTTTATTCTACTTATCAGTTATAGAGTGCGCTTAAGAGTGCACATGAACTTGAAATTCACTGATAAGATTCTTATCTTCCTTAAAGAAGGAAACCTTTGAGACGTTTAACAACGTCATTTTCGACCCTTTAAACACCGCACTGAATCGTCACCTTCGAGATCGTCACCTTCGATTCTATCTCGACGGTGACGACTGAATAGCGGTCCAATACGAAAACTTCTCCCTCCCAGCTGATCACTGGCAGAACTACTTTTTCGACCTGTAACCAAGTCCCCCCTTCCCTCGCTCCCAAAGGACGCGTAGCGGAAAGGGTCTTTAAAGATCCCCCCCTACGTATTCTTTACGCTGACGGTTGCTATTACACGATTATCAAGGTTCAAGGAAACTTCACCTTTTATTTTTCTAGTCAAAATTTTTATGATGACTGCCCCTATTCTAAATTATTCTGGTCCTTATTTAGGCTCAAAATTAAAACCTTCATGAGTTTTTACCTTTTTTCTCAATGCGAAGGCATTTTTTCCAAGTCTTTCGGCTTACCAAATTTTTACCGTATTAGACAATCCCCTCTTTTTGATGATATAAATTTCTGAGATGATGTGGAGGTAAAGGCGTAATTGCCTATGAACTCCGTAAATTGCACCTCCTTGATCCTTGATCACCTTATTCGTCGACTGATGGCGGCCATTTGATTTATACTTTCGCTTTTTGTCCATACATTTTATTTTGTTTTACCGATGCTCTTCCCCAGATGCAGAGTAGAAGGAAGCAAGGCTTTCTGAAAATCTAATTCACATATGAGAAGAAGAGGCAAAGTTTTTTTTTTGACTTCGTTTAAAACATTGAAGATATCCATAAGAGTAGTAGGAATGTTATCCGAGTTTTTCTTTCTTTCTTGAGGTGTTAGGCTCCTTGGGTGTTTTGTTACGAAGGGTTTTGCTGCTGTTCACTTCAGGTTTATCATTCCACCAAGCAGAAACCTCCTGACTTTCCGCATTTTCCTGCATGGCTGAGTCTGGCTCGTAACCATGTGCTTTGGAATTGGCTTGAGTAGCGGCAAGAGGATTTCCTGAATGTTTTCTTTGTGTATTTTTAAGATTTTTCGGGCATTTAGAATAGTTGGCTGCCTGACTTCCACCAAAGTTACAACAATCTAACTAGGAAATCCGCTTAGCTTGACACTCAGAACTCTTATGAAGAAGTGAACATTTTAAATACCTCGGCGCGAGTTTATACTCGTCCGAGGAATGAGAGATACTGACAGTTGTGGGATTGAGCCACATGCGCCTTGAATTTATACGCCTCTATAAACACAGAAAAATGCAGCAAATTAGTAATGTTATAAATGTTTTCAGACCCAGGTTCTTTCACTAATTGAATCTGAAACCTAGGTATCGGTACCCTACTCCTAAATCTAATCATTTGTGTTACCTTAATAACATTGAAACCTTCACTCATCAGTTCTCTAATTCGGCAGGACAACACGATGGCATTCCTTTAATAACAGCCTTCAGGGATCTCACTTTCTGTGCCTGCACAGCATAATATTGTATTTGATTCCTAGATAACTAATCAGTGATAGATCTGTGATCATCCGTATTAGTCGAAAATAATTTTAAAAATTCATCAGAAATTCCGACAGTATACCAAGTGGAAGTTTTCATAACCAATTTCTTCCCATAGTCACTAAATTTTAACGGAGGAATTACCACAATGGGTTTGATTCTAACCGCATTGGGAGCGTCTGCCGCCGCAGGGGCATTGCTTTGATCCATAACTTGAACAGAATCCGCATTATCTTTACAAATAACATCAGATTTATTACTAACATCTATGTCCAAAAATTCTGCACTTACTTTGTTAGGTCGAGTAGTTTTTTTAGGGGAAATGAAACCTCTTTATCTTGCACCTCCTGAGAGAGCTTACTTAAAGATTTATTATCTGTTACAGAATATTTTGAAATACTAGAAAGTAATTTAACTAGATTAGAACTACCACAAGTTTTAACAACATCAGCATACAACACACTTTTGTCATGAACATCTTTGCTAGTATTAGATTTACAAATTACGTTATTAATTTTAGATTGACTGGCACTAACATCACTTGCAAGACAAACACTAGTGTCATTAAGAACATGGTCACCAACTAAAGAATCACATAAAGACTTGTTGTTAGCCCGAAAAAATTCGCCCTTAGCTTTCATGTTGTTCATCTTTTGGGTCATTTCTTCATTGAGCACACACCATCTCACAATGCAAATTCACGTCCTTGTCCGGATTTTCCTTAAGGAAGTTATCGATAGTGAGTATGAGTTTATAGCCGATCGAGTTTTTCAGAAAAGCAGCACCGTTAATAAAGTCCACTACATCGTAAGTCCTTTTAGCGAGTAAATCCGAAAGAGTTTGATCTTTATCCGAATCAATATTTAAGTCCGTATCCTCAGAATCATAGTCGAAATCACCTCACGGTCTTTTTCAATAATAATAGAATGGAAACTTACAATTCACAGCACTTCGAACACAAGATAACCAACACGTGGCCGTAGGAGCAGCTAATCACCACAAGCGCCTGCCCCCAGCCACCACCCCTGTTCTTATTGGTTGCCGTTTATGACGTCAGGTTGAAGAGATTTTTATTATCGGTTTCGTGTAAGTTAGATGAACTTATACTTTTTTGGTCTTGTTTATGTTTTGTATAAATGTGAATTTGTGGAATGTAACAGAGTACTTGCAATTAAAGCAAGCTTTTCGCGCGCAAAAATGCCGCGGAGAATTCATTTTGTCACTCTATGACATCACAAGTAGTGTCCAATAAGAGCTTGGGGTGGTGGTTGGGGCCAGGTAGAGCTACTAGAGTACTAAACTACTTACTAGAGTACTAGCTACTAGACTACTTTATAGTAGCCTTAGGGCCAGGCGCTTGTCTAATCACCTATCCTTCTCTGACGGTGTCCAACGAATGAATAACCCTAAGTGATGTAAAGAGGCCTCCTGCTGCTTTACCTGTATTAAATAATATAATCTGTTTTTACATTTCAGCTACAGATTCATGATTATAAATTTTCAGATGTACTTGTAAACACTCGTAAAGGTTTCAGTGATTTTACAGCATGGAAAGGATTGTCTTAGTCATAAATACTAAGCGTTTTGAAACCTCCAAAGTTACCAGAGCCAGACTTGACAAAGAATGTTCCATACTGATTGCGTAGGGGAGCAACGAAAAAAGTGCAAGAGTAGCTCGAAAACATCTGAAACATATCCAGGTTTTCAAACGCTTAATGATGAATGACATTCAAAATGTTTGTTATAGACAACTCTGGAAGAGATTGAAAATAAGATACACCTCCTTTTTTAAAATCTGTTGAAAGAAAATTTCAGACACAATGGCATTACCTAGATAAACACCCTAAAGTGACTGTTCAATGGATATGTACTGAATATCTAGCATCCGAATACATAGAATCATATCTATTACACATTCCTTATATTATCATTCTAGAATATGGATAACTGGACACGAAACGAATATGCGACGTATATTTTTTTCTTGAAATGTCACAGATCTCATTTATATATTCAGAGCACTTCTAAAACTCTTTGGAGCCCTAAATGGAAAATTCTTCAAGTCTCTTTATCCAGTACCTTAAGCAAGAACAACTCAGGTCTAATGACTTTTAAACAAGTCCATTTTCCGTGTTTCTATGAAGAAATCATAGGATGATTTTTGAGGCCTTTGTCCAGGAGCTTATGGATATTCATGATAATCAGGCTCTATAAGTCTCTTAGAATGTAATACAAAAAGCTTAATAGAAATTCCTCTCACTCTTCCTTCTGAGCAGTCAACACGCTTTCAGTGATAATCTTTTCGGGATATCTTTCGAATCCTTGCAAAACTCTATAATGCAAAGTAAACTAACTAGTGCCTTTAAAAGTATTAATCTGCACTTAAAAATTCATTTCAACTGCACATTGTGTTTTCCAATGTTAAATACCCAAGAAAATTGGGAAATTAATTAATTTCAGCTGTTTAGGATTTCCGGTTTCAAGCAGTACGTGATTCGAGGAAAAAGTGTTTTCGAACGAAACACTCTGGAAAAACGAATCGGTCAGATATAATTTGTTACTTTTAGAGTGTATTTGACCGCTTTATAACTCCGCGATAGAGTGAGTAATAATCTCAGCTTACCAAAGGTAATAACGTCTGAAATTTTCAGACTTATTTGCTTTTTTTCTTTTCTTTTCTTTTTTGTCATTACATGTAGATAATATTAGATGTTTTGTTGCAAGAGAAGAGAGGTCAAGTAAAACACGAACAAGGTTTCTATTTTGCATAAAGTTATCAAACACAAATATTTTACGAACTGTTTATTATGTGTAGATTTTCGCGGGTGGTAATGTATCTGCGTTGATGATATCCGTGTCACTCATTTGTTGACATATGTTTATATTTACAGATTTCCTGAAAACGCCGGATATGTAGATGGCCTTTCAAATTAAAAAGTATTTGCATTCAAGTTATTGCATACCTGATTTTACCTAAAAATGTAAGCAAAACATTTCATTTTTATAACTGTGTTTCGATTATGTAATTTTTATTTTCATCGAGAATGTCAATACTGAGTTCAGTTTATGGGAATGGAGATTTTTATATTATCTTTTTTTGTACATATAAAGTCCATTTAAATAATTTCATATAAATTTAACATATTTAATTTTTTTTTT
>KK115327.1:244399-258152 GCA_000611955.2 Stegodyphus mimosarum | reverse complement strand
TTTTTTTTTTTTTTTTTACTGAAGTTATAAGTGCATGAAGTCAAATGTAGGTAATTTAAAAGATAGGTATTTTATGGGGGGGGAGAGGATCTGTATATACTGAGCAAGAAAAAAGTAGTCTTCATTTCTGTTATTTTTGTGCATCTTTATTAGATAGTATATCAGAATTAATCAGTATCTTCTATCTTCCCGGGTGGGGTAAGATAATTATAATCTGGCAATGTGTAAAATGAATCATGGTGTATTACGATACTTCAAAGTTTTCAGAAAGGCAGTATTTTACTGGATGCATCATTACACTTCAAGGGCAAAAAATAGCTAAAAAAAACATGTACTATGTACAACGCTATGAATCCATAGCTGGAGTGCATGGGTTATGCTTAAGCACACAAGGGCTATTTGTTTTATGAAAGGGGTTTCTTCATGGAAAAACTTTCTTAAGGAAACTTTCTGATATCCATATTTATTTGTGGTAAAAAGAAATATGTTAAATTTGAAAACTGGGTTCCTCAAATTAATTGCTGGGAAATGGTAGTTGTTATATTAAAAATGATTATTGAACTAGTTAAGCCAATCTATTATTTTATTTAAAATCATTAACATATGAAATAAATTAAAAGTAACTGTTAAAAATATATATCTTTACTTAATTTAATTCTATGTCACAATTAAAAAAGTTACTAATTTTTTTCTTTGTAATATAACTCGTAACAAATTTTTATCCTAAATTTGAGTGTGTGACTTGTCATTTGAGTGTAATATTATCTGAGCTTTAATATGTAATACGTTGTCAAGTTATGAAATTGTTATGGGTGAATAGGATTATGTTACTGGTATTTAGTAGATTTGGTGCATATATTGTATATTTAAGGTACTAGTAAAAGCACCATTTTCTAGAGTATTAAAGTAATTGACAGGTTAGGAAAACCTTTTCGAAATTAAACTGGAAAGTTTCTTTTCCTTTTGCTGTCTAGGATGATGATCTCCAATGTGCATATAAGTTTTTAAATTCTTATTGTAATTAATGAATGATTTTGAGAATATATTGGAGCTGGATAAACAACTAAGCAATATATAAGTGCATGCTTAGGGCATCAAGGAAGGGGACACCAAAAAAATTTTTCATTGCAGATTTTACCATGGAATGCATGGTGCAGCTAACCAAAACTGAGAGAGCGAGAAGGAATGAAGAAAAACTACCCTAAACATATGTGAGGGCACCAAATTCTTTTAAATGCTTAGAGTCTTAAAAGATCTTTATCAGGTCATAGAGTAAGTAATGGTAAGGAATCATATATGTGCTAAAGAAATTACATGATCCACTTTGTAGCCAACCCTCATGCCTTATCTCTTTATTAGATGGAAAAGCAGGTTTGTGCAGATGTTCCAAAAGGAAGTCGGCCTCAAAGCTCAGCTATCTTTAATCCATTTTAGGGAAGGTGGATTTTTTAAAATTTTCAACTTCTGAGGATAGGAGCAAATGGATGAACGAATGTCTAATGTATTTTATGCTTCTAGAGCCTAGGGATCTTAGCTGATACAATAAACCATTCTGTAGAGGGATGTAAATAGTAAACGTCTTAGTATTATTTTCCCCCAGACATATATGTGATAGAAGAATTGTTGAGAAAGTTGACAAATTTTCTATTTGTTGTTGAGAGAGAAAAACTAGTAGAAAAATTTTGCGGGTAGTGCTGCAAAATTGTTTAAAGCTTCAGAACACTTTTCCATTGACAAGTTCTGTTTGGAGCTTTAAATAAATAAAAAAGATTAACTTTGGTTTTCACTGTTTTTGTATTTTCAACTTTTTTTACTTTTTCTGTTCCAAATGTATATTATAAAATTTGCAAGTTCATAAAAATGGAAATAGGTAGATCATGGTTCTTACAATCCTTAAGTAATTCTCTCATATATTTCATTTCCCATATGTGATAGAAGAATGGTATATGAAAATATTTTATGTTATGTATGGGTTGCATTAGACTAATATAGTTACATACTATTTATGCATGTAATGTACTATTTATATTTTTAACATACCATTTTACAAATAGGAATGATTTATAATCAAAATGTTAGTTTAAGTGTTGATACATATATTTTAGCTGTAGAATTTTAATGCTATCACTGTATTGTTGCTGATGTACAAATTTATGGTAAAAATATATTTTAGGGTGCCCCTTGGCGATTTTTGGTACTATTCATGTTTACGTCTAATGCCATCCCCAGTAAAATGGCGTCCCAAACATAATGCAGTAAAAAATTGTTGGTTGGAATGCGCTTTAGCCCACTGCTTGGCGGCTATTGTTTTTGAATGAGCAATAAACGCGCCAACATGGGTAACTCCGTATATCCGCGAACATGGCTAACTGGGTATTTTGAAGCTATGGAAACATGTAGCTTTCGCGCATGCGTATTTCCTATTTTATAAAGAACGGTTTTATTGGTAATGTGAGATGACGTAGCGGTTTATTCGAAATTCTTACGTGTTAATTTGAGTAGTTACTTCAGTTCTCGTTTTATTCTTTGAATGCGGTGTTTTTCTATTGAGTGTTTGCTATTTTCGTACGTATATTTCGCTAAATACCAAGTCGCTATGGATTTAGCTGTGATGCTGAGAGAGGTGAGTGAATGTACATGTACATTTATTACTTTATTGGAAGTGCAAGGGAAACGTGATTGATTGGTGTATGAAAGCTGGTTATTTTGTTGATTTGTGCATGTTGCGTACATTGTGCAATTCGCTGAAGTATTTTTTAAGTTGAAAAGGAACGCTGTGCACATGGCATTTTCTTGTAATTTATTTTCGTTATTTTAGCTTATTTCGTTCATTTGTGTACGTTGCCTACATTGTGCAATTCTCAGATGTTTTTTTTAAGTTAAAACGGAACGGTGTGTACATGGTATCGTTTGTAATTTTAATGCCCTTTTAAAAAAAATTCCTTCTTTCTTGGATGCCATTTTGGTTACGTTTTCGCGGAGCGTGTCGGGAAGGTTATGTAACGGCATAAAATGTGTAAGTATTACAACATAAAATGTAAATAATTAATTTAAACCTAACTGGCAATTATTTTAATGATCGTAATGTTCGTTTTGCATATTATTTTATTATCTTTTTGGGGCAACAGTTTCCATACTAATTTATGCTTTAGAATTCTATGTTTTGTTTACAATAGGTTTTCGCGGAGCGTGTCGAGAAGGTTGCAATTAATTGCAAAGACGTTTCGCAGAAACGCGCCGAATTGTCAATTTTCAAAACATCGCCAAGTAGTGAGCTAAAGCGCATTTTCACCAAATTATTAAAACAAAAAAATATATGATATCAATAAACTGCATTTTAAACCAAACAAGGAAATAATATAAGAATGGGAATGCATGTTATGTGTTCTATGCAATACAAAAAGGAAGTATTACCTTATTTAAAAATTTCTGTTTCTTCAGTATGTGAGATGCAGAATTCCTTAACAGCATCCAAAAACTGTTTAAAATTATCTAAACTAAAATCTGTATACTGCTGTCAACGCATAAATGTACAAAAGTAAAATATTTTCCATACTGTTGATGCCATTTCTTTTGAAAATCCCTTTCTATTACGCCCCACATACCTTCCTTAGTGTTGATATGAGCTCTGTTTTCCAAATCCTTAAATCTCACTGCTGAATTTACTGAGAGGTGAATGAAGCCATTTCAATGTTCATATACACAGCAGTCAATCAGTGTTTTCTTTTTCAATTGTTCTAAAGTGTACAGAAACTTCAGGTTAGTCGTACCACCAACAGGCATTTTACAGTGTAAAGCACAAAATAAGCAACGTACTTCATAACCAAAAATCCAACACATAAATAAGCCCTTACAGATATTTTTCCATCAATCAAATTCACTGCAATCACATAACCAATCACGTCATAATAGGGTTTCCATAATGTTCAACTACTCAGGTTATCATAAATGAAAGAAAAACTGGGCAATAATCCAAGGGGTACCCTAAAATATAGACCATAGGTTCCCAACCTTTTTCGAACTGGTGCCCCCTTTTCTAGTGAATATTTCAATACCGCCCCCTAGAGAAATAACAGCGTACATAATGCATGGTGAAAACAAGAATTAAATAAAAAAAATTAGTAATAGATAGAATGTTGTTGGAATTGAAACACTACTGAATTTCTTCGTTATTTAAAAGGAAAAATAAAAGTTTTAGCTTACCTGTTATAAGGACAGGCAGGGGTTTTGATGATACGAAATAATCCATAATAAACTATTACTTTCTAAATAAATAAATTGACAGTTTCAGAAAACACTCAAAAGGCATACTTAATTATTATTAAAAAGTATTTTTATTAAAATTTAAAGGCGTCGAATTTCTAACTTAACTAATGAGAAGGCTGAATTTGATGCATTTTAAGAAGCTTGTTAATATCAGGCTCAATTTTACTTAAAAACAATCGTAAATCGCCGCGTTCAGTAACATGGAGCCGATTTCTCTTTTTCGTTACCAATGTTGCTACAGCACTAAATCCACATTCTGCTAAATATGAAGATGGGAATGCTAGCAGAAATCGTTGCACAATCAACCATAATCTTGGATACAATTGCGAAATCGACTTCTGCAGCCAAAATTCTTGGTAGACATTCTTGAATTTAATTTTTAATTCCTCGTTTGTCGTCAGTTCTATCAGTTCTTCTTCTAACTGAGATGGTCCTGCTGTGTTGACATTGGAAAAAGGATCCAAAACCCAGTCTGGTATGTCCATGTTTAAAATGTCCTCGAATCGTTCCTTCAAGTCATTGTAGCGGTTTTCCAAGTGCTGACAGTAAACAAGCAAGTCGTCGTGCTTGAATGATACTGCTGATAAACATGGGAAGGTATGGAATTCACGTCTGCCTATATTTCTTTTATATAATAGCAGTTTAGACACGAAAGCAGCAATGCTATTTTTAGTCTTAATCAAGTTTAAGTCTTCTCCTTGAAGTTGGAGATTGACATCATTAAACAATTTATAGAGGTCTGCTAAGTACGCAATATCGTTTTTTGATGCGATGAGGTTGTCGCGCAATTCCGTGTCTTTGTTTCCTAGGAACTCTATCACAGATTCAAACAGATTGTAAAATCGAGTCAAACAAGTACCTTTTGAAAGCCAGCGCACCTCTGTGTGAAGCAGCAATCGGTTGAAATCTTCATCATTTGCAATGCAAAGCTGACTAAATAATCTGTCATTCAACGAGTTACTTCTGATTTTATTAACTGCTCTTATAACATATTGCAGTGATGTATGGAGACGTTCGCTCAAATTTTTCGCAACCAAATGCTGTCGATGAATTACGCAATGCACAGCAAGCACGTCCGGAACTTTATTTTTTAAGCATGCTATGAAGCCTTTGTGACGCCCTGTCATAGCCGGTGCGCCATCCGTAGCAACCGACAAAATATTATTAAAAGGAATTTCCTTTTCGTCAAAAAACTTTTGCAGTGTATCAAATATGGTTTCTCCTTTTGTATCTGTTTCCAAATTGGTAGCAAACAACATTTCTTGACATATTTTTTCATCTTTGATAAACCTCACGTACGACAATAACAATGCTTCATTGGTTGGTAAAGTGGACTCATCCAGCTGAATTGAAAATTGACAAGTCTGCAGATAATTGCACAACGATTCTTCAATGTTTTCAGCCATCTCATCAATTCGTCTTTGCACAGAATTATTGCTCAAAGGAATTTTTCGGATAATATCTGTAGCTGGTTTATGGAGCACGGTGGTTATTACTTCTTTAACTGCTGGTAAAATTAAATCTTCCCCAATAGTATGTGGCTTGCCTGTTTTAGCAATCAACAATGAGATATTGTACGAAGCTCGAAGTCCGTCATCGTCTTGTTTAGAAGCTGATGAAAATAATTTTGATATAGTTGGCTGATTTTCAATCTTCTTTTTTATCTCTAGAAAATAGGTCATATCTCTGTCTTTCTTATCCGGATGCATTTTATTAAGATGATCTTGAAGCCTAGAAGGTTTCATCGCTTCATTCGAAAATGTTTTTTGACAAATAAGGCACAATGGAGATGATGGATTTGAGGGATTTTCGATAAATCCGTATTTTATATAATCCGCACTGTACTGCCGCCTCTTCTTTTTTGCTTCCGACATGGGTTTTTCTTTACTTATACTTGATCCAAGTTAAGGGAGCTGCAAGGGATACTGCCGGTTTAAATAATATAAGTTGAAGTAGCAAAATATTAAGGCAACGCCGTTTTCATCGTACGCAGTACATGCTGCGATGAACGATAGATAGTGTGAGCCTGAGTCTGTAGCATTCTGCGGGGCTGTTCTATTTTTAGCTACCTACAATTTTTGATCGGGTAAACCACTGGCGACGATTTGTCTACTCCGCCGCCGCTTATTTCGGCGCTCTAATTTTTTCCCGCGTCCAACGTCGCCTACGCACTTTTACAGACTCTCTTAGAATACAGTTTAGTTGGAGATCTCGCTATCGTTGCCGCTTGTAAGTGGCATTTTTTAGTCCCAGTGACATTTTTTGTAAATGTTACGGCCAAAGCCCGAAATCGGCCAATTCGCATTTTGGCCAACGTTGCTGTAAACTTACCGGCGAATGTCCAATCTTTTTGTTGATTTCTGGCTTTGACCGGCCAATTTGGGAAAAAAGAAATCAAGGGCAGATGGTTTTACACACTGTTAAAAATGAAGTATTTAAAAATGAGTACTTCTGTGAGTTCAACGAGTAGAAACTATTCAGTGAACGCATATGCTGTAACAATGTGATAGTGTGAAGATTAGATTTGCGCCCTTCAAAATGACGAATTATATCTTAAGCAAATGCGTTGCGTATCGAGTATGAATACAGAGGCAAATTGAGTACTCAATTTGTCAACTACCTTTAAGGGTGATCCTTAGTCTTTTTCTGCTCCATAGACTCAATCTACCATTATCACATCAGGCTTTGGCCAAGAATTCCCAGCCACTTCGCGAAATGGCCGGCCAAAGTATAAAATACAATATTAATTGCAAGTATTTCGGACTTTGGCCAAACCTCCTGGCCAAAACGCGAACTGGCCGAACTTCGGGCTTTGGACGTAACATAAATATGTACATAAAGACAATAAAGATATATTTTTGCACTGAAGGCTTTTCCTTCTGATATTATGAACTCTGGTTCTACTGCTCCTTTCACTAAAATGGTGACCCTTTCAACAAAAGTCAACAGTTTTCTGCGACTTTTTGGAGTGCATCTCGCCAAATTGGCAGGACAGGATGCTAGGTTTAGCACATGCAGCCTCAGAATCGTACATACTAGAGAGGTATGTCTTTCTCTGAACAATGAAGTCTCATATCGAAATATGTGAATTTTCGCACACGTGATACAAATGAATTATCAGCGTGATTTTAAAGTCTTTTTTAGACTATATTTGGCTAATCTTCCAACGCCCCTCTGTGCCATATCACCGCCCCCCTGAAAGCCTGAAACGCCCACAAGGGGGCGTTATCGCCCACGTTGGGAACCTATGATATAGACTAACCAAATTTATTTTTAAAATCCATTTTTAATGTGATTAAACTGCTATTCATATTTTAAGAAAGTGAATAATTTTATCGTAAAAATCATAGCAGTTCAAACTGTATAACATAAAAATGTGAAGTATTATATACCTGGATTTCAATTTTCTAATCATTTTTTTATTTCAATTTCAACATTTGTCATATTTAAATAATTTTTAAAAAGCTATTCAGTTACTTTTGTAACAAACAGATTTCTGAGTATGTCAATAAAAGAAGATGAGATTCATTTTGTGTATTTTACTTCATCTTGTATATTTAAATGTTAGTCTAGAAATCTGTTTTTAACTGTTTCATCAACTTTATAAATTTGATGGCCTTAAATTGGTATCACAGTTTATGTATTATTATTTGGTCCAAGGTGATTTTATTCTTCTTTATCTTTAATAACGATTTCATAATCGTGTTGCCTGTTAACAGTTTTGCTGGATTCAGGTGTGAAAAAGTTATGTTTTATTTAACGAGGCACCAGTCATAATTGTGTGCTGAAGCATCAAATGTGATTAGCTTTTTATTTCATCTCATGATGAAATGATATGGGCTAGACTGTAGATTATGGGCCAGTCGCCAAATGAAGCAAAATCGTGCCAAATTTGGTAACCTCTTGGCGTCATGAAAATCGTTAGGATTTAAGGTTACAGTTTATAGCACTCAAGTGGGCTTTTTGAATTTTCGCCATTTCACTGTGCTTCTAGTAAATTGGGTAAGCAAAATGGCTACCGTCGAAAGAGTTGAACGTGTGGATTTTACTTATTTCATTCGGCTGCAAGATAAGGGCGAATGATGTGTGATAGAATGGTGCATGAATTATGGTTTGATTGTGAATATGTATGAATGTCCTAAGTGTAAAAATAGTATGAAATTACTTGAAATGAAAGATGCGACAGATTTGTGTGAATGGAGGTGTGTCTCCATTATATGTGGTTAAGCACATGGTTGAAATGAGCCATAGAGTCTGTGTTGAATGAGCATGCCATTTTGAAATTCATCTCCATTGTATTGTTACATTTTAGTATGGATATAAACAAATGCAAGTTTCTACTATTTATTATAAATACAAATTTATTGTCAAAATATAAATTACATAGTTAAAATTGTTTAACTTTTTTTTTTACTATACTATTAACTCATGTTTCAGTAGATCGAAATTTTGAATTTTATCTTTTTTTTTCTTCTGCATTTTTTTTAAAGTTTTAAATTAAATATGAATCAATGCTTTCCGATCATTTATTGCTCATTACAATTTCTTAAATTTCATGCTAAAACGTTTTACTCCATTTTGCTAGTGTCTTAAAAATGGTATATATTATGAAAAGTTTTAATATTGTTGATGCCATAAAATACATAGTTATTAACTTTCAAATACTTTATTGTTGTTTTTCTTGAACTTCTGTTTTAGATATTTTTGCATGTTTACAGGTTGTTTAGATATTTTTGCATGTTTACATGATCAGTTTTTTCTATGTTTACAGGATTCATTCAGATTCGCAACCATCTAATATGGCAATATGATGACTTAAGAGATTTTCTAAAACGTGCGAAAATAACCGATTTGGCAACTTTTTGAAAATGTGCCAAACTGGCCCATAATATGCAGTTTTACCATGATATTTTGGCAAATCAGCAAGAAGAATGAGTATTTATCCAGTAGTTTCCCCTCAAAGATTTTCCGTTACTTTTTAATTGAAATAAAAATTTTTGCTCTAATTTATTTCATTTAAAGAAGGAATCAATATGCATTGCAGAATTTGAAATTTTCCAAATGACAAGCCTTCACATTTGTTTCCAAGAGAAAAATATAGTTTGAGAAATCGTAAAACAAAATTTTATTCATATACTACCAAAGCACGAAAAGGAAGATGAATTGGAAGATCTTGCAAGTATAAGAAAGTTTTACGGCAATAATACTGGATTCAACGTGTACATGTTCCTTTTCTGATAGCTGTTTGGTTTATTTATTTCTGGGTTCAACGGCTTTTATTGATAAAGTCTCTCAATTGAAAGTGTAAATGAATCACTCTATAAACTGATTGGAATAATTACATGCCTTCTTATTTGTGAATTTTCTATATTTGTCTTTATTTTGGATTTAATAAAATAGCCGTTCTTTTTATGAAATTATATTTCAGTAGAGTTGCCATTTCTTTCTTTGTTAGATTTCATGCCATCATTTACATTGAGTGCTAAATGGCATCTCATAAACTTAAATGCTTTTAATTGCTTCTGAGTCCAAGATCGTATGCATAGCCTCAGATATGTTTTACCTTTCTTAGTGTATTTCATGTGATAATATTCAGAATTATAAATTATGGAACATTTTTAAATTCTTGATTTTGTTGAGATATAAAGGTTACTATATCATACTTGTACAATGCCATGGAAAGGGTGGAAAAAAAGACTTGCATTTTTTGAAATGCCAGTCAGTTGTGGATTCAATCAGATGATCCTTAAAAAGCAGTTTTTTTTTCTTTTTTTGCTGTCTTGTGACTTTTTTTCATTTTCTTAAGTCTTGTAAAAAAATGTTCGCATGTTTTATTAGCCTCATATCATAATAACAAGATTTTCATAATTTTGAAACATCATGGTTTCTGTCACTACCCTATAAATGGAGGAATCACCTTTTGCATTCCATCTGTATTTGCAAATGGTAAAATAGTGAGGCTATCTTTACTTTGCTCAGTTCAGTTATATTGATTTCCTTAGACTAGGGTTCTTACAGTGAAAGAAGAAGTTGGAAAACAATTGATAATCAATATAATCTGTACAAACTTTTTTTTGGTGACTTTTTATGACAGTTTCCTTTGGAAAAGTCCTTGTTCTCGTAGCGATTTTTATTACCATCATTGCTATTTTTTGGTTCCAGCTCATTACAAAGTTGCAAATTAAGGATTGTCTTCTGTCAGTTTGCAGTTTATCAGACAGGCTAAGGGAGAAAGAAAATCTATCATATTACACAGTTCCTTGATTTTTATTAAGTAAGGTTATAAATGATCTTAAAAAATTAATCGGCCATTGAATGGATTAAGAAGTATAATGAGGCTTCATTCTCAATGAATTTAGTTTCAATTCATTGTATAGAAAGCCATCCATTAAAAGATTTTACATAACATAAGATTGCTTTTTAAATAAATTCATATACCTTAAGTTAAAGTGAACAAACATTACATAATTTTGTTTCGATATTTTTTGGATCAAAGTGTTATTAATTAAGGTTTTGTTAGTAAGGAATGGGCTATGATTCTTATGCTCACTAGAAACATTATAATGAAAATTTTTATTTTTTACTTAATGAAAGTTATATGTCAGTTCTCCTGCTGATGCTTAATTCGTCAATGCATCTTGTTATCTTGAATTTACCCTCAGAATAGTCCAGTTTTTTAGAACATTTAAATGGGCTGAAATTAATTAACATAATTAAAAAATGATTATTTTTACATCCGTGTAGGAAATTAAAGATATATTGTAATAGTGAAAAATTTCAGGTATCATATTTCCATGGAAATATCCATTTTTACCTTTCTCTAGTTGATTTGGAAAATTTTTTGTTTGCATGACATATGTGTGTACAAACAGAATAAATTTTTTTTTTATGAAAATGGATTCTAAAGTTTTTTTTTTTTTTTTTCTCCCCACGATGTCTCTCCATAGCTATGTATGTGTATCTGTATCTCTCGTAACTAAAAAAATTATTAGTGTAAAACGTTGAAATTTTGTTTATAGGACTACTCTAATATCTAGTTTTGCATCTCCTTTATCTTACTGCAATCAAAGGTACCAGATGTGTGTATGTCTATATTATAGACAAAAAGTAAGGAATTTAGAATCAAATTCACAAAGAAATGAAAGTCAGTACCAGCAGAATCCAAAATGTCCAATAAATATGTAAAAAGTATCATCCGATTGTCATCAAACCGCAGGAATTTTTGGAAACTACAGATATGGGAAATACAAAATTTAAACCGGAAGAGGAATACAATCCAAATCTGATTCAACGTTATCAAAAGGAGATTGATCAGATTCAATTGAATCTGCCCTCCAAGAAAACCACTGTTCATCCAGAATTAGTTGATGAACCATTCTAAATTACTTTAATATAACAGTTCACCCAAAAGTTCCTAATGGCCCCTTCTGACACTGAGAAATTCTGAAAATGAAATAAAAATATACAAAACAAATCCATATGAAATAAATTCAATGTCCAATAAAGTAAAAGGACATTGGTAAGACATGTGTTTTGGAATTAAAATTCAAATTATAATGTAATAATACAAAACATTCAAAAAAATTAACATTGAACCATGATTTCAGAACTTATGGTTGACCTATCAAAAGAACAATAAACAGAAATTCAAAAGTAGATGCCAGTCAGGGCCGTTCCAAGGCCATTGGCTGCCCGCATACTTTCCTAAGATTGCCACCCCTAAATTTAAAAGAGAAAGAAAAAAAGCTCAATGATTAATAAAATTCTCATTTAATACTCACTAAATACTTACATGTGACAAATTGTATAAAAAGTACCTACATATGACAAGTACTTGCAATAAATTTAATGAATTTTAAATATTTAGGTATGGTATCACGAGTCAGGCTGCCCCAGATTTTGGCCACCCGCATACTTTTACGCACTGCACCGCGACTAGGAACGACCCTGATATCAGTGGTTGCTGTTGGTGTCATTGGTTTTCAATTTTTTTAGGTTTGGAAAGCATTATAGTAATGCAAGAAAAAAAAAGGGAAAAAAGAAAGGTTAGACAAGAATAAAATCTTCATGTCATGGGTTCATCATGACTACTTAGAATAGGCCCTCTAGTAATAAAAGAATAATCAAGAAAAATTGTGCAGTAATACAAATATATACAGGCCCTCTGGTAATTAAAGAATTGTCAAGAAAAAATTGTATAGTCATACATATATATGCAAAATATATGATAAAATCCATTTAAACATCCTTCTTTATTTGAGCTTTCAGGTAAAAATTTCATTAGTTTAAAAAATTTTATGGGATGTAGACCACTCCAGCTTTTTAAAATAGATCGTTAATGAAGTTAATTGGAATAGTATTTTCTTGTAAAATTTTAGTAAGAAGAATTTCTTGCTACTGTTTTTCAATTTCTGTGTATACTTTGGTGGTCTACACCCTATGAAATGTTTTACAGTAATGAATTTTTTTTTTATCTGAAAGCTCAAATAAAGAAGGATAAAAAGAATGTTTTAAAGGATTTTTAGTATATTTTGTATATATTTGTATTTAATGTACAATTTTTCTTGACTATTCTTTTATTAACAAAGGGTCCTCTATTCCAAGTCATTGTGATAAGCCCATGATGTGAATATTTTATTCTTTTCTAACCTTTGTTTCTTCCCTTTTTTAAAAAAAAAAATATTTGTTCTTTCTTGCATTACTATAATGCTTTCCAAATCTAAAACATTGAAAATTACTTGCTTTAAATTCACCTTTTGGGAGATCTGAAACTTGCCATTGCCAGTTTGTTTTGGCAATGATGTCGTATGGCAACCATTGGCATCAACTTTTGAATTTCTATCTATTGTTCCTTTGTTTGCTAAATGTTAAGTTCTGAATTCATGGAATTTCAGTTCTCTGTTAATTTCTATGTACATTTTATATTATTGCATTTTAATTTCATTAAAATACTTTTCATTATTGTTCTTTTACTTAATTGGACATTGAACTTATTTCATATGGATTTTTTTTTATTTTTATTTTATTTTCGAAATTCCTCCGTGTTGGGGTTTCAAAGTTTTCGGGTCAACTGTTGTAATTAAATAATTTAGAATGGTTCATCAGCTAATTTTGGATGAATAGAAACACAGTGGTTTTCCTGGGAGGAAGCATTCAGTTGAATCTGATCTACCTCTTTTTGATAATGTTGAATCAGATTTGGATTGTATTCTTCTTCTGTTTAAATTTTCAATTCCTCTTTTATTTATTTTTGTATTTCACATATTTTTTTTAACTCTTCTGGTTGGATGACAATTGGTTGATATTTTTTACATATTTAATAAGAATTTTGGATTTTACTGGTATTGAATTTCATTTCTTTCATGTGGTCATGAATTTGGTTCTAAATTCCTAACTTTTGTCTATAATTGATTAATTTTTCAGCAGCATACTGCACAGAAATAATATTGGGATAATTTTGTTTTAAAATATAAGTTTATGATACTAT
>KK115327.1:203915-244342 GCA_000611955.2 Stegodyphus mimosarum | reverse complement strand
AAGTGTTTTAAATGGAGAAAATATTCATGTTTTGCTCAAGTCAAAATTTAAAACATTAATTTTTGAGAAATAACAAAATCTAACTACATATGATAACAATTTATATATGTAGTTAGTCTAAAAGTAAATATGTAACAATATTTAATATCAGTTTATTATTGTTCTGAAAAGAATATTTGATAGGCCGTACAAGGAAGTCGGGGATTCCACATGAGATTTTTTAGTATTGTCACTGAATTAGCAACATTAATTTCCTTGTTATTTTTACCACTGTATTATATTACACTTGACTTCATAACTACATCCTTTCTGTGCATGTAATGACCAAAATTTCTGTGATCATAGGTATTATTATTGTAATTAATTTTGAGCTTTCTTCTCTTTTGTACATTAACCAGATATACTTAATTTCTATCTGTTTTTGTGCACTTTTGGTGGACAGATTTCAGTAGAATATATGTTGGCAGTATTTTCTGCTGCTGAGCAAAAATGTTGCTAACAGGGATTGTATTACATGTTCCAAAAGTGATTTCATCAAAATTGGTGCTTTTCAGTTAGTTAACATGCCACTTTATTCCTAGCATAAATGTTGGTGGCTCCCAGTCTACTAGAGATGAGAATGGCAGCTGTCAGGAAACTAACATGCAAACCTTTGAACCAGCATCTGCTCAATAAACCTTTCTTTTGACTGCATGATTATTGGTTAAATCTCCATTTCAGTGTATTGGTAGTAAAATAAAATTTTATTTGGGGGGGGTTGGAGGAAAAAAATTCTTTCTCAGTATATTGAAAGAGTCATGAATGTTTGAAATTTGGCTATTATCAAATCATGTAATCCATTTTGATTTGCCCCCTCTCAAATCAGCACTTCAGCAAGATAACAAGTGAAAATCTTAGGAAACTATCCGATTGACACTTGTTTCCCACTTATTTGTAGTGATATGATTGTATAGCTATGCATGAGGTTAAACAAACAAATTAAAACATCTGGTGCATTGAAGCACAATTACAGTTGGTGTGCCATTAACCGAAACGTACGTCAACATAAAAAATATTTTCAGCTGATATTTATCTATTTTTCTTGTTAAATTCTTGAACCATTGTTCAACAGATCATCTGGGACATACTGAATTCTCTGCTTTTGACATGAAATGAGATTCCATCTCTATTTAAATTTATGTAGCCACATAATAAAAAAAAAACTTTCTGAATTTTTAATTGATGCACTATTTCTTTTGCTTGCTGAATTAGCAGGTGGCTGTTCACTGATGTAATTGACTTGCATTGAGTAAGAAACTTTGCTTTGTGAAGTTTTCTACTTTTGGCACTCAAATTCTTTAATGCAAATTTTATGTTAAACTACTGCTCTTTCTTGGATTATCTTTTGTTAAAAATAGTCGTTTTTGGTATTGATATAGTAGTGTTTCAGCTTTTTTATAATTCTGTTTTTGTCCATGCTTGCAGAGGATGTTGGTTTGAGCATCATCTTGGAGGCTGATATTTCCAAGCTTTAACTACTCAAACCACCTCTGAACACCTCAGAACAGCACTTTTCCAATATACAGCATAAATTTTATGAGCAGTCTGGATTGCATTTTTTTTTTTTCCTTTTCATCTTTCCTTCTCTTAGCACTGCACTGAAACAAAAAAATTAATGCAAAAAACTACAGAATTATCCAACATGAGTGCAAAAGACCATATTTGAACCTCTTCTTCAATTAAGGTTACTCCATATGAGCAGTAGCAAAATAATTAGAACAAAGCACAGTTTGATTTGAAAAATTGCAAAAATATTCTGGGATAACCCAATAATAATAATACTAAATCATATCCATTAGTTAACATGAGAAACCCCAAAAGTTCTTGTTAAGACACAAATCTGCCACTATTGACTTCTATTTGTTCTTTAACCTAATTTACGGTTAAAATTTCTAAAAACTGGTAGGCGCTCTCATTAAAAGATAAAATTGAAACTTTAAGAGATTTCAGAGAATAGCAAATAGAATTATAAAAAACCAGAATCTTTTGGGGACTACTTAGCGTCATGCATAAGTTGAGCACCTGGACAGATGATACAAAACAAACAGGCAGTGCATTGAATTGCAGTAAATTTTGCATATGTCCTGTTCATTATATTACAGATGCAAGTGGTAGGATTCAATTCAATTCCTGACATACTTCCACACATTGAAGGAATACTACAGGAGAAGATGTGATATCAGTGAGCCAAATTAAGATGGTGACAAGTTATTCAGAGTGAAACCACTAAAATGCTGATTGTTTGGATTATCAGTTCTATGGCTTTCATTTTATAAACCTCACATGTGTGATTCTGTTTAATGCCTTAGTAGGAATTTCTGTCATCATCTCGATTTTTATTTCAAGACCTCTTGATATGCTGATGACTATTACTTGAAAAGTGTACTTTCAGTTCTTAATGAAGCTGTTCAACATATAAAAGTGTATAATAATCCTATTTGTAAAACTTTTAGGCTGCTCTGTGTAGAGTCTTTTCTTTAAGTGGACCTGAGAAGTGATGAATGATATGCTTTAAGTAGAAGGTTAGAGCAAAATCGTTCCACTATTAGATGATCAAAATTCAGTTTAGAAACTATAATCTGTAGGTGATTTACCATAGAAAGTTATTCGATAAACCTCATATCTGTGGTTTGTCATAGAGTTATAAAATTGATGCTACTATATATATTATTCTTTTAAATTTTGATTAGCTATAAATATGGTTTGAATTATAAGTTTTTTTCCCTTTCTAGTGTTTCTGTTTTCTGTGTAATATTTGATTTTTCAACTTCGCTGGTGTTAAAACTTAATAGTTAAAAGTGATTACAGCCTAATTCTTTTGTATGTCTGCTATATTTATTCATATTTTGTAATGAAATATTTTCTTTTCTCTTTCAGCTATATTCTGGTGCCTCATTCATGGACAACTCAGTTATAGCAAAAAGTGGATGGCTTTCACGTCAGAGTGAGTTTCTCTTTTAACTATTAAAAAAGACATTAGTAGCATTTATTCAAAGAAATACCTGAAAGCATATTATTACACTTAACATATTATTGCAACCGCCTCAGAGAAAAGTGCCGGATTTTCAGAATCTGCAGAATACTGGCAGCCATGTGCATAATAATGTTTCAGACAACCGTGCTCATAGCATGAGTGTAAAATTTAGTGGGTTTTTTTTTTTTTTAAGGGAAAATAATTTGTGTAGCTGAGGCGAACAGCACAGATATATATCAGAAGGATTTCACAAAAAATTGAAAATTTTTATTTAATAATTAAAATTTGTATTTTAAATGTTTGCCAACTTACAATAAATACTGGTAGTTTAGAGATCATTTTTTAAAAGTCACAAAAATTGCTAACTTGTACCCAAAAAAGTAAAAGTTACTTTTTGATTCGAAAAAAATTGCCAGATTGTGCTGAAGTGATGTGTTAACATGTAAGTACCAAAATATTCAATTCTTCACAATTATTCATTTCTTCCGTACATTAAAGAAGTACAAACATCCTTCCGTCATTGAAATATCATGACGGAAGGATGATATTTTCAGTTCATATTTTTTCATTTGCTTAAAATTATGATTTATGTATTTCCTTTTTGTGGTTGTTATAACTAAAATGTACTGCGACTAACAATATTAATTTTATCGTATTTACTAAAATCAGTACAGAGCCAAGAAATGCAGTTTCATTTGTGTGGATTTTGATTCTGCATAGTAATCTAACAATTGACAGTGTTAGAAATGAGGGATGAGTGATTTTAAGTTGCAAATTGGCAATAGCTCACCTTGGGTTCTCTTCCTAGCATTGGAATCAACTGGCTGTGTGTGGTTTTTATAAGGCTTTTTCGTAGTTTCTTTGTTTTGTTGTATGCAGTATAAATACAGGTTACTTTTCTTTGAAAATTCTGTATAAAGTCATCTTTCTCAGTAAGCACAAATTGTAATATAGCTATTATATGTTTTGCCATAAGCAAATAATCTATATAATCTGTTGAAAATGTATTGAAAATTACTTTTTTTTTTTGCTTTAATAGGTAATTTTAGATATACAAAAATACGTTTTAGTTATTTGAACTGAACTGTCATAACCCTTTTCACAAGATAACTTAATATTTTTCATGGCAGCAAACGACAACTTCTTCTAATTGCTTTATCATATGGATTTTCTGCTAATAGTATTTTGCAGATTGAAGATACTCATTTCACTAATTATACTGCAGTAGAGATGCTGCATGGTTCACTTTATGTATATTGATAGATGAATATTCAGTAAGGTTTAAATGCTGTATTTATTCTACATGATGATCTTCAGCTTAAGTGTTGTTAAAGAATAATATGAAAGATTTACTTAACTAGCATCTAAATATGAATTTCACCTAAAAATTTTTTTGAAGTCGTATGAGAATTGCTGTATTATGTTTCTGTGATGAAGATAGCAACTGATTATGAATAAATCTAATGAGTTTTAGGCACTGATATATCAATACTTGTTAACCTTTGGATATTTAATGACATTAAGGATTGCTTCTTGACTTGAAATTTCATTTTTATGTATTAACATTGAAAAAGGAAAGAAAATTAGTTACTTAAGTTGTATATTTCAGGTAAGCAATTTTTTTCTGTTACAACTTTTTCAATCGAGATTTTTGATGAAAACTACTTTATATTTATTGCTTTTTGTATATAATTTGAATTGTTCTAATGTGTGTAATACTTATGTACCTAACTCAAATTATATATTTCTAGCAACTATATTAAAAAAATGGAAGAAAAACTGGGTGGAACTATATAGAGATGGTCATTTAAAATATTATGAAAATGAATGCAGTCCAAATGCTGAAGACATAATTTTTATGCCAACAGAATGTTTGGCTATAAAAGCAGGATTGCAGGTAATATATTTTTGCCATGAGAATAATTATGTGTGATGAGCTTTAGTAATTATTAATGAGCACCAGTTTTTTGTTATGTTAGAATTATTTAGTTGATTATTTTGTATACTCACCACCATAAAAATTTGCACACCAGGAAAGATTTGTCAGAATAGAATAAAATTTTATGTATGTGAGTGCAGTTACTGGGGAGGTTAAAGCAACAACCATCAGCATAATATTCATAAATTTGCAGGACTTGAAAGTTTAAATATAGAATCTCTTTCTTTAGTTGCAGAAGTGCAATTGACAAAAGAGAAGCCAGCAATAAGATAAGGTGATAAGAATGAGAAGTAGGAAGCTACTGACACCACCTATTGATAAAAAACGAAAACAACTGTAAAATAATTTCCTTAGAAGCTGAGGGTAAAGATGGAATGGATTTAGAATTGTTGACTAGAACTAGAAGATATTTATGAGTGTAAAATAACTAGTAAATCTGTCTGCCAATGGAAGATGTTTTTTGTATAATTTTGGCTGTAGAAATAGAATATGTGATTTTGTGACCAACAGTATTGGGCAACAGAGGATTCATATGTCCCCCCCCAACATATGCCTCATATTTCGTAGTATAAAATTTTAAGGCTGTTTGAGTTTGACCGATGCAAATTAAACCACATTGACTAGGAACCTTGTATATACCCCAGGAGTTCATATCTAGGTTAGGTTATTCAATTATGGCAAAGCACACGAGGGCTATCTGCCTAAGAGGAGGGATGCCTTCGTGGAGGACTTTCTAAGGGAAACTGGCTCGTATACACGTTACACATGGGGAAAACCACGAAAACGCCCATGCAGCCAGCCCGTTCGCGGGATTTGAACCTCGGATCGAACTACCAGTGTTCAGCGCCTTTACCGCTCGGCCGCTGGTGGGCCCGTTCATATCTAGAATGGGGTCTTTAAGTATACAACTGTGAATTTTATTGACAGGAGAGAAAAACGACCCAAAAGTTGATTTTCTGTAAAATACATGCAATATTGTTATAAGTAATTAACTACTAAATCAAATCCAAAGCAACATCTAGTACAGAAAAAACTGCAGATAAAGGGAGGCTCTAGTAACCTGTTGGGCGATTCCTAGTCTGAATACATGATGCAGTCTGGGCAGCCATTGAGGCATACAGGTTTGATGTGATATCCTGCAACGTGTCATTTCACAGTTATAAGCATACCCTCTAGATCGACCAAATTTCTATGCTGTACAACTTGCTGTTCGAAGTGATACAAAACATGTGGGACCAGTGACAAATTTGGGTATCAGGCAAGGTTAGGAAAGGGTGGTAATGTGGCTCAGACATTTCTGTGACATCCTTGCTGTGTGTGACCAAGCATATTATAGATCAGTGTTAGAGTTGACCAGTTGTCTTATTTGATGGCATTTCATATCAGGACACCAGCTGTTGGGGCACTGTAAAGGAAAGTCAAGATTCAGGCTCTTATTGTATTGCTTTCATACATGTATTTGGTTCTCATCCACTACTCTGTGTGAATCTCATCTCATTTCTGAAGATGATCTGGTTCCATTCAATTGCAGTTCATTCCTATTGAGTATGATACCACTCAAAATGGAGGAGACAGTGGGTGTCATTGCAGATTACATAATGGGCACGGGGGCCTGTATTGAAAGTGCTGCCTGTCTTCAGATAGCAGATAATAATGCTGTTGGCTTGATGTGTGTATGCTAGGTGATGTCACAGTCTTCTAGGCTATTAGCCTGCCAAGAGCATCCTGAGGCTGGCCACCATTTATGCAACTGGTGTCTTGTCCACAGATCCCAGCATCCTGTCACTGTAAAGTTAGAATGGCCTAAATGATGGGTTACTCATTGTGCTGACCACCCAGCTTCTGTTATTCCAATGATTCTTCTAATCACAGACACTGATAGCTGATCCTGTTGTCTGTACATTGTCTGTACAGATAATGTAACAGTATTCATAGTGAAAAGGTGTCCCTCTATGACAGATTAAAAGTACAGGTGAAATCCAGATCTCTGCGAACCTTTTTTATGCATCAGAGTGACCAAAGTTCAGAATTCTTTGGTGGTATTCTGCAATATGCAGTCATGCTGTATTTCTATTCATATGCATATCTGCTTATCGTGTACTTTCATGCAAAGTTTCATTAGGATCTGACAATTACTTGGTACAGAAATTTTTACAGTAATGAATGTGTTTCATTTGTTATTCATATCCACATTTTAGTGCAGCAGTATCTGTTGTGAATGTGCATTTTTGGTATTTGAAAAAGAATTAAAAAAGTAGTACTAATTTCTAACATAATAAAATTGTATCATTTTATATAATTTTTCACAGATGATTTACAAACAATTGCAAAATATGTGCATAAATAAAAAAATAGATTATCTAATTCTCTGTACTGTCCTCATGATCGTGAAGGATACATTTTGAATCTGTGCATAAAGTGTTTGAAATGACAAAAATAGCACTCCCTTTTTGACAAATAAAAGAGTGATATTTGTATTGTGAAAAAAATGAGAGATTCAAACCATACTTTAATATCCAAACCATAGAACATCCCACCTTATCCACTGTTATGTGGAATTGTATCTCAACTAATGGAGCCAGTAAACTTGTATATCTTGAAAATAAATTAATACAGTAAAATCTCTGGAATATACATTTCTAATGTTTTATCTGTAAATGTGATTTGTTATCTTGATATTGTTTTAGAAAGCATTATGTCATTCTTATAATAAATTTTTAAGATCATTATTATCTGTGATCACAAATATTTGTGATTATTGATGTGACACTCAAGTCATTTTTTAAAACTAATTTTTGGTTGTAAACCGAAAGTCCAACTCTCCTTTGTGTCCAGTTTTTTTTTTTTTTTTGTCTTTAGTCTAATTTAAATATATGTCTTTCCAGTTTTGTTTCCATTTTGTTTTTTATGTTATTCTGTGCTATCTGGGCATTTAACAGCCATGCAGCTTGGTGAATTAGTTTTCAGAAGTGCTGTAGTATGACATTCTGTAAAATCTTTAACTCGGCTTTCATATTAAAATGTTTCATAACTCTCGGCTTTCATATTAAAATGTTTCATAACTCTCGGCTTTCATATTAAAATGTTTCATAACTGTAACTGTATTGCTTAAAAGCAATAGACATATTTCTTAATAACTTAAATAATTATTTATTATTATTATTTATTTGTAATTTATTATTATCTGTAACTGTGTTCACATTTTAGTTCAAATTTTATTTTTTGTAAAAAAAAACATTGATTTTCTGCATACTGTTTAAAAAGATTTCCTTGACTGGACTGAGTGGTGGTGTTAGAAGAAGTGATTTACAAAAATGCAATGCAGATGACTCTAATACTGTTACAAATTTTGTACATAGATAGATGATTTTAGTGCAATTATATGTGAAATTGTTGTATTTTGCTGCAGAATGTAATGTTAAAACTCTTAAGAGAGAAGCTAAGTAAGAATGCAGGGGCAAGTCAATTTAACATTTAGTAAATGGGTATCTTGTTAAGTTGGCGAGATATCACCAAGCTGGCAACGGTTGTGGTGACTGTTGTCAAATTTGGCAGGAAATTTGTCAAACATCGCCAAACTTGGTGATGTTTTGGTCCAGTCCCTGTATCACCATAACAGGTATTGTAATTGATTAATTGTACATTAGCTGTAACCACAATTTGACCCTCATATCGCTTTCCAGTAATTATGAGAAGCAGAAAGTACTAGAAATATTCCAGTGGCCTGTTGAAAACTATGTAAGGCTGGAGAGAGAGCATCTTCTGCTCTGAGTCGTTTACTTATTGTTGTTGCGAGTTGTTAGTTCAGTGTGAATAGTTTGAAGTGTAACTACTGATTGTGCTCTGTGATGGTGTGAACACCTGTACGCGGATTTCTGTGGAAAATTCCAGGACCCATTCCTTTTTGAATTTTATTAACCAATATCAGATCTGTGTGCATTCTGTCTTACGAACCGTATGCACACAGCCGTTTTTGGTGTAAAAAGTGGCATTGAATGCCAATGACAATAGCCATGGAAAACAGTTAAGGCAGTTGGTGGCAGCCTTTGCTGCATTCAAAGAAGAGATGAAAGCAGGACAAGAAGAGATAAAAGCTGTTGAAGAAAAGATAGAAGCAGGTCAAGAAGAAATGACAAGAGAAATTGCCTGCGTAATACAAAACAAATTCGAGGCTATGGAAGGCAGAATAGATGCGGTCGAAAATAGGGTTGCAGAAATTGAAGGAAGAGTTTCTTCCACCAAAGAACAAATCGAAGGAAGAGTTTCTGCCATTGACAAAGAAGTGCGTAGCGACAGCAGGAAGCAATTCTGATCGTTTTAAATTTCTACCCATTCCTTTTTGTCCCTCTCTGAAGCTATCCCCACAGGGTAGGAAGACCTCCTGGAAAGTGTATAAGACACAGTTATCTGTAGTGGTGGACACAAATAGATACGATACACAAACTAAGGCCTGTCATCTCGCTGCTTTTCTGAGAGCAGATGCAGTGGATACCCGTCAGACTTCTCGAAAATCAAAGGCTAGCTTTTGAAGCTCTGTTCAGTACATTGGAGCTGCCCTTTGGGGAGAAATATTTAAAAGACTACAGCAGGCTTAATTAAAATCCTGTTACCGGAAGCCCACGGAAACACTCCAGGAGCTTGCCACATATATTGAAAGGGTGCCTCATCTTGCCTTTTCAGAGAGTCTGACAGAAACAAGGGAAATTCTGTCCTTGCAGTACTTCATCGACGGCACCCAAGATCCTGAAATAAAGAAAGCTCTGTGAATGGTGGATGTCAAAGATTTGAAAAGCGCTCTGGTCTATACCATAAAATTTGAGGCAGCCTAGCAAGCGACTCATAGAGATCGCCAATCAGAGGTGCTTAAGGCCAAATTATTGCCAGGTGGCTACAGACTCCAGGAATATGTCATCGCTATCCATCATCGAAAAGGATCACATGGAAATGCCAGCACCCTGTCTTGAAGACCCTGCTTAGAAAGCTGCTGGTATTGTTCCAGGGTTAAAGTGAAATACATCCGGTCACATGGCAAGTTACAACATCAACATTGGCTGATCAAGATCCATAGAGTGACAAAGAAGTCCGGAAAGACCAGCTGGAAGACGGCGACATTAAACCTATAATTGACTTAATGGAGGCTTCAAACAGAAAACCTACCCGGGAAGACATTTCGATCTATAGTTGTATGATAATACAATATTGGGTTCCCTGTGACCACCCCATATTCGAAATGGTGTTTTGTACTGAAAATTCTAATCTGATGATGGAAAGACTATCCTGTAGCATCTGATACTTCCAAGTTCCCAGATGCAGGCCAGTGCCGAGCCTAATTGGCACCGTCGTGCATATGTCTAGCGAGCACCTTTATGCAGTAACAATATTAAAGGGAAATTGCTTATGGATAGTACTTAAAATGAAACATTATTAACATAATAATATGAAAAACCAAAAAAAGTTACATTTTATCTTTTAATTTGTGTAAATATGCAAACATTTTATGTTTTGTGAAAACCCGCACTCAAATATGTTTATTGAAGGATTATACATATAATTAAGTTATAAAAAGACGCCCAACCAGTATAGGGGTTAGCATTTCTGACTGCCATGCCAAAGAGCCCAGGTTCGAATCCTGCAGAAGGCATAGATGTTTGTAAATGTATAGTGTCTGTGCAGCATGAGGACACTCTAAATATGCGGCGAGCCGAAAGTCCTCTCGAGAGGTTGCTGGTGGGGGAAGAGGGGTGCAAGATTCTCAAACCCGTCCCCGCCGGATGTCCTTCAAAATTGGGGGCAAAACTGAGCTGAATCTCACTGTCACCTGTAAGGGGCTCAAGGCTGTTGCCAACGATAGCTGTATCTTAAGCTCCTTGAAGCAAGGAATTTCTTGGACTTGGGCTGTCTGTAGGTCAGACGAGTCAGCATTAGTTAACAACATGTTATACAAAAGTAACATTGCAAGCGAAGCGAAATACAGTACAAAGTCAGATCCGGACGTCCGATATCCGAAATCCGTACCTTAAACCCACCAACAAAATTTTTTTTAGAAACTTTTTTTTTATGCTATGTGCATTTGATTTTTTTCCCGTAAGAAAACATGGAGAACCCAGTTAATTTCATTTTAACACTAAATAAAACACCTCATTATTGAAGAAACAATCATTTTAGCATAAATTTGTGTGATCAGTAACTTGGCTGTGTAGCTGCATATCTTCTTGGCATGCATGTCAAATATAATCTAATATTTATATCCATGATGTCAACCTGGCAAATCATTGATTATTATATTTTGCTTTCAGCACCGTGTTTATCAACACATGATAATTTGAGTAATGACTCATGCAGTGATCCCTAAATTTTTTTTTTATATTAGTAAATGAATAACAAAAAGTATGGAAACCTTTTATGTTGACATTACACTTGCCGATGATTACAGATTTAAGCTAAGTGCGCTGAATGTTGACAAGGAAAAATTTTAACAAAAGTTTCTTTCCATATGCTAAAAATAAATTTTGTTAATAATATTCATAGGCCAAAAGATTACATTTAGGGCTATTTGAATTAAGAATAACTAATTTTTTATTCACATAAACCCAGAACTGGCACCAGAGGTCGTATAGCCGCACCGAGTGGCATAATTTAGGGAAGACAAAATTTATAGAAGCATCAAGTAACAAAATTAAGAGATGATAAAGTTTTTAGAATTCAGAGAATTTAGGGAAAGCACTGGGACCTAAAAGTAAGGGATGGCAAAAATTTAGAACTTCGGGAGACACTTGGTAGTAGAATTTAGGACCCGCGGAGACTGCATCAGGCGGCAAAATATCTAGCACCCTCCCTCAGTAAGCTTAAGTATGTGTAGGAATATATTTATTCAGGACTCAAATAAGTCTTAAGCATGTGTAAGAATTAGACATAAGTATAATAAATAACTGAATTAAAACAAGGCAGGCTTAATAGTCTCAGTGCGGGATAGAAGCAAGGCAGAATTTAACTGAACATTTTGTCGCCATGCTACATAGCCAATCATATGTAGCAGACGCTGTTAAACTAGACTAAAATTAAACTTTACTAATTCTAAAGAATTTCAGTTAATGTAGCAGCTTGAACTGTTTTTTAACTTTCTGATTTCATCCAGTTTATTATTTTTTGTATTCTTTTATAATTACAGCAATTTTATGAAAACTAAAGTTTGAACTTTCGATTATGTCAAAAGGAGTTTCTAATTCTAGAGCTTTAACAGGATCTGCAAAGTGAAAGCATGTTTCGGTGTCCATTAAACGAAAAGTGGAATTGCCTCAAAAAATGGATATGAGTATATCTGTCTCAGAATTATGTGAGGAGTATGGCATTGGAAAGCCAACTGTATATGACATAATAAAAAAAAGGAACTTAATGAATTTTTGTAAATTCCGACACCCCACTCGCAATGAATAACAGAAAAATTGTTTGCTATGCTAAAAGTGATGATGATGACAAAGTGATGATTGAATAGTTAGACAGAGATGCAGTGAAGGCATGCCATTGATGAGTCCAATGCTAATGGCTCAGGCCAAAATATTTCATGAAGAAATGAACTTAACTAAGTGCACATATTCGATAGACTGGTTAACCAAATTTCTGTCGTATAATGCAATTAAAAATTTCAGTTGAAAATGTTTCAGATGATACTGAAGCTGCTGAACTATTTTCATATGAATTTAAAGGCTTATCCTAAGTTTCTAACAGTTAATTTTTAATTAAAGCTACTTTACTATCTTTCCTATTTTCAGCTTACAATTTCCTATCAGAATGTGTTTTCAGAATCGCGTTTAACCCCTTCGCGCCGATTGTCACGTCTACGTGCCAGTAACGAACACACTCACTTCCCGGCCGACACGCAGGCGTGCCGGAGCGTTTTCCTGTTTAGTCCCGACTGTCACGTATTTGTGCCAGTGTCCTGGAACGTTTTAAAAACTATAATTTCTACCACAAGATGGCACTGTATGTCCATATGGTTTCAGATACATGTACATTAGACCTTCTACTCGAAATGAGAGAAGCATGACTCACATACACGTGTTTTTGATTATATAAACAAAAGGGGAAATAAATGTTTCCGAATCGCGTGCTTTATGACGTCTCTTTAAATTCGCACGTGGTAGTTGTTTATTGTAAGTAGAGAAGTTTTATTTTCGCTAAAGCGTTGGGTATTTCGGTTTGCAGTTCAGTTTTTAGAAAATAATTAGATCTTGTTAGACGTAAATTCCTTCTGTTTTTACCGTTGCAATGTCGAAGCGTTCAAAATATTTAACAGAGCATGAAATAGCAGAAATGATGCAAAATATTTCAGATATTGACCCTAAAACAGATTCTGATAGTAGTGATAGTGATACTATGATATATTCTGATCGTAAAGAATCTGGCGAATCTAGTGATGATGAGGACATTTCGGACATATGTATGCCGAGTATGTCGAAAGCAAGTACTCCTCCATGGTCATCCACAATAGAAAATTTTTCGGAATTACCGCTCCGTCATTATTCTGTACCCATCTTTCAGAAAAACTCTGAAATGGTATAAGAAGCTTTTATTCAATATCATGGATATGGCTGTATTTAATGCCAATACTCTTTTCAACAAAAAAGTAAAAAAAAAATCCTGTCCTGAATTATCGACTTAATTTAGTTAATCAAATTATTTATCGGTATTCCTCTAAAAGCACCAATGTTAATATCACACCAAGATCAGCAGAATCATTAAATCCGCTCAGATTAACTGAAAGACATTTTCCAAAACTTTGTTCAGAAGAGACTGATAAGAAAACGAGACGACGATGCTTCGTTTGTTCACATTCCCGGAAAAATCCTCCAAAACGGCAAATGAGTTATTACGAGTGCAAGGAATATAACGTAGGACTGTGTGTAGATCCCTGTTTTAAAATTTTTCATACGAAAAGAGAATTTTAAGTAATATATTTAGTTTTCGGATGTATAATGTTAAAAGTCATAAAATGGTGAGGAATAAAAAAATGTGTAAAATATGCATTTAAACAAGAAATAAGGTAACTAAAGTATATATAAAAATATCTGTAAAGCGTAAGCCATTTAAATACTCTATAGAGAATTATTAAACAATGCGTTGATACTTCGGAAATTTCGTGGATTTAGGCTTAATAGCAAAAAAGCCTCCGGCCCTGGACAGACGCTCGCATAAGACAATGCCGGCCTCCGCGATAAGCGCGTGTTTGAGCTACCCGGCGTGAAGGGGTTAATGCAAGTGAGTAAGAGTAGTATTTAAGTCGATGTTCCACTGACTTCGTTAGAGCCAGAGTTTCTGACTAGCACATGTTCTCCTTTTGGTTATGTCTCTCTCTAAGCTATTACTACGCTCAGCCATACTTCAGGCCCTTGATAGCTTTGCCAGCTTATTTGAGATTTAGGGGCCAACTACTTAGAATCTTGATAGCTTCAGCTATATCTTTTTAGGTAAGCATTAGTTAAGTTTTAGTTCTTATTATGTTGAGTTCAAGCCCAAGTGGAGGCTTTGCTATACGCTCTGAGAAAGGAGCTGACTGTTAATTCTTATTTTGAGAAATAAAGGGTAATTAACCCTTCTTGAGTCTTACGTCTCTGTTCATGAACTCAAGTGATTATTTGCTTGTCTGTTCGCAAGGTTCCTCACATTTAGCTGTTAGATGAAAGGTTGGAGCCCCACAAACTCATTATAATAGTGAAACATTATTTCCAAGACAAATTTATAACGTTCATGAAACTGGTCTTTTTCTGGCAAAATATGTACTGCGAAATACCTTGGCAACCTCTACAGAAAAGGCTCCAAATGGTGTCAAAGATTCCAAAGCTAGACTAACAATTTTAGCGGATGCAAATGCTGCAGGAAAGTTTAAACGTTTTGTAATGAGAAAAAATACGCGACCTCGAACTTTTAAAGGAATAAAGATTTTCCCCATTATATTCATGCGAATAAAAGAGCATGAATGACACAAGTGTTAGTGTAATGATTGGTTTAATAATCATTTCATACCCGAGACTCGGCAAATTTGAATTCGGATGGTGTACCTGATGACACAAAAATTGTCCTGATTGTAGGGTTACTGTTCAGCTCATATTTCACTTAAAATTTTAATGAAAGGTAATGCATCCATGTGATTCTTTCCTCCAAGTCCTTTATTCAGCCTATGGATTTTGAAATAGTGCATGCGCTGAAGTGCAGATATAAAGTCCCTTTTTTAAAATCCATGTTAAATTTCTTGAATATTGGCAAGACGTTTTAGGCATTTAAAAAAATATTTTAGCATAAAATATGCTGTGTGGAGCATTGAAGGATCGTGGGAGGATGTGACTCTAGATGCTTTAAAAAATGCTTAACATAATTTATGGCTAGCTACCATAATTCATAGTGAGGATGATGAAGATGATGATAGGTGAAGCTTTTGTATATTGAAAACCAAAGGTGAAATTGTCTAGTTAATGGATTTTGTAAGGAAATGCAGAGAAGCAGTAATACATGAAGATGACAATAACAAAGATTTTCATAGCGATCACAATGCTCTAATCACCTAATGGACAGAAAAATCTGTAGTATGGTTCTAGATCCAGAAAATACCGCTACCAATAGTGAGGAAAGTGATCGAGAGGTTATTGAAAACGAAAAAACTTTAAGAAGTTAGTCGGAATTCTCAACAAAGCAACTACAGGACCTGAACAGTCGAACTTTGTAACTGAATAAGAGATTACGTCTGTCTATAGAATTGAAGAGAAAGTATTAGCACAAAAAACAAAGCAACTTAAACAATTTACATTCAAAGAAGTGTTTAATAAAGTAAACAAATAATAAGCTTTTTTTTTATTATTTATTTTGATACCCTTTAGATCATAAATGCTTCATTATCTCATAAATCACGATTTCATATTTTTAATTTTATAATTTCTACAAGCCGTCTTACTAGATTTAAACTGATGATCGAATATCTGGAAAAATCCCAAATCCAGAATCACCAAAGTCCTGACAAGTTCAGATCTCAGACTTTGTACTGTAATATACTAAACGTGTTAGATACCCAATATGTTGTTGAGGACTATTTATCACCTTAAAATTAAAACCAAATTAATTTTCATATCTAATAAGTTAGCACTGAATAAATTGTTGTTTGCAGCATAGTTTACGACAAGGTTCAAACTATGATTTCAACAGGACACGAAAGATGCTGTAGGGCTAATATCTAGGGATATGTCCACAAATCTTTTCTGTACACTTCTATGTTGTTGACAACGATATAGCTTAGAGGTGCAAACTGGTGAATGGTTCATTTCCTCCAAAAGTTTGCAAAAACTGCAGTTAATGCATAAGATCTATACTATTTATATTGCTTTGATTTTTATCAGTTAATGCTTTTTGCAGTTTTTGACGTAAGTTGAGCTGGTCTTGTAAATATATGTGAACGAAAATACGCGATGTTGATCCATATGTAAGGGTGTAGGCCGGCGCCGTAGAAGCATTTGACAGGTTGATTAATCCTTATTGTGTCTACTGTTGCAATCGTAGTAATTTTTGCAACATCTTATCTTTCTTCTGATTTTTTTGGCAATTGCTTATATATATATATATATATATTCTACATTAAAAAAAGGTAAATGCAGTTACATATTATGTTGAATTTAGGTTAGCTTTTTAATTCAGAAAAGTGACGATTTGAGCCTAATTATTGGGAAAATGTTTTTTTGCATGAACCATTTGTTTATTAAACTAAAAATTATTATCTTTTGAGAAGAAAGGATCGACATATTTGTGGAGCACCACAGAATTTAAAATATACCTATTTGAGATTTAAAGTGAAGTAAAAATATACAAGGTATTCTGAAATAAAAAATTTGCCCACTTTCCAATTTTTAGCGAGTGCAAAAAACCAAAGGAAAATGTTTCGTTATGTCATTAAGGCTTAACTAGATACTTTAAATTTGATTTATTTACTTTAATAAACTAAAGATTACCACCACCTCCTTTAATTATTTGGTAATGATCTAATAGTTCATATATTTTCCAAGCAATGGTTTAAGATATATGCAGTTTTTCAGAAGTAAGATAAAATATTTCAAAAAGTGATTTTGTGAGTGTTTTGAAGAAGTATTTTACACAATAGTTACAATAGTTATTTTCTACTTTTTTTTTTTTACTTCCACTTTTTCTGTTTTCATTTTTCTCAGATGTCCGAAGAAAAACAGAAAAAACTGTCTGGGTATCAGAATTTAATGAAGAAAAAGAGTGAGAGGAAGACTTAATACTTTAAAATTACTTAGTTTTTGCAAAAGCCAGAGAATACCCAAGCTGACGCTACTAGCACTGGCTGTCCAACAATATGTCAACTGCCATTGAAATTACCAAAATAACCTAATAATCAGAAAGAGTTAGAAAGTGTTTTCCCAACGGGAATTACCTGTAACTTCAATGCAGGTGGTCAAAACAGCAGAAAAATGGTAGTGAAATCTACAATTTCTGCAGTAGATACGCATTTGCCTGTGCATGATGATTCCGGATTATGCCCAAGTCTGTTACTGAAATCCCAAGTTCAAGCCTTAATAGAAAATGGTCCTGGGTATTATGAAAACCTGGTTTCCAGTTTGTTTCCCAAAAGACAAAAAGGGACGTAAAATTTTTTAGTTGTAGTTTTGTTGAATTTGCTAAACAGCGGAAGAGTTAAAAGGGACTGGTTGTAAAATTCTGCTGAAAAAATTGTGTTAATTGTTTTTGTTGCAAAGTTTTAAAACGTTTCAGCAACATAAAATTGAGTAGCTCTGAATTTAATGACTGGAACCACTTAAATGAGCGCTTCATGAAAAAAAATAAAACGCATTTCCGGAATCTTTGTCTTTGGTCCAACTTCTTAGAATCATTAAGAAAGAATAAACCTGTTGTTTCGGAATTTCAAAATCTATTAAAAAAAGAGACTAAGCATTGGCGCGATGTTATTCAAGCAAAACTTAGCCTTCCTTGGGTCAAGTAACAAATTATTCAAAAGAAGTGATAGTTTTTTAAAGTGAATAGAAATGATTACAAATTCTGACCCTAACATGTCTGTGTATATTAATGAAATATATGTCTGTATATATTAATGCCTAGGTACAGATCCTAATCAGTAGCTTTCCAGGTTTTACCCGAGTCAACTCCCGAAGCGGCGTTCAAATAAGACAAGAATTTTCCTGTTCAGACAGGCAGCAAGACGAACTGCTTGTTTTAGTGACTGCCCGGCGCCTTTTTGAATCGGCGCCATTGTGCCCTGCACAACCTTGCACCTATTGTCAACGTAGGCCCGTTTTCAATACCTTCATAACTTTACTCACCTAAGTCTTGCCACAGCCAACTGGATATAACATGGCGTGGTTAGCTACAAGTGATGTCACGAAAGGCATCCAATCCTTCCATGACTTTTTTTGCTTCAGATTTGAATGCTGGTGTTTCAATCAATGTTTAGATTCTTATATTTTTAATAATGCATAATAATTAAATTTCCAGAGACTTGTTGGGAAAATGTATATAAAAGGTTGTATATTTATTTGCAGTTAAGATTAATTGCTTAATCAATATTATTTTTTAAGAATTATTCACGAAATTTTCTATGCTGTTTTTTACATTATCTTGTGCAATGTTTTTACACTGTATAGTAATAATTTGGTAGGATATACTGAAAAAAATGGTATGCGTTGTTATGTGTGCACGAGAAAACGGCTGGATGCAAGAGAATCTTGTATTGGATTGCTAGAAACACTCTGGACCCGGTGGTTTGCTGAAATCCAAGATCTTGTTAGTTTCAGACAGCTTCCAATGTCATGTGACTTCTCAAGTGAAGGAGAAAAAATTAAATGAGTTAAAAACTGACATAGTTGTGGTTCCTGGACACCTAACTTCCATACTGTAGCCCTTTGATGTTACTGTAATTGCTTCTATAAAAGAGACATCATAATGATTGAATGAGTACAGGAAATGCGACCTTACCCCTAACAGAAAAATAAAACATCCGAGTGTACTGCATGTGTGTGAATGAAGCCTGGGAAAGATCAAGTATGAAACAATCGTTAAAAGGTTTTTTGAAGTGGAGAATGTCCAATAGTCTAGACCAGGTGTTCTCAAGCAGTGGGGAATTTCATAGTTTCAGGGGATCATTTCATTTTTTCAGCCTTTTATGTACTTGTTAAGTATTTAGTTTTATTTATGAAAATAAAAGACTACTCTTGTTGAAGTTTAAGTATTTATCAACATTTTCATACTTGTTTAATTTATAAGGCATATTAAAAAAATGACCTAAATAAGTAAATGTATATGTAATATTTATGTTTTGAAATGGAAACGGGGGGGGGACATTCATCTAGCCATTGTGAAAAGGGTGCATGGAGCAAAAAAGTTTGAGAACCACTGTTCTACACAGCTCTGAGGATGATATGCTTTGATATACTAGTACCAGCGTTAGTGGTACCGGTAGTGCAGGCAACTACTTTAATAGTACGAACAGTGACAGTGAATAACAGGTGCTAAACACAGAAACATGCTTTTTTTTTTTTTTTTTTTTTACTGATAATGAAAGTTTTGTCTCAGAATGTGGTAAGTGCTGTTTTCATTTTAGCTGCTTTCACACCTCCAATTAAAAAAATATATATGTTATAGGTGGTAGACAGGCTATCCCTGGCTTGTCCTTGAGAATTATTTTTTTAATTAGAGGTAAAAATTAGGAGTGTAGCTTATAGGCATGAGAATACAGTATTGTATAAATTTTTGAACTGCCCTAATCTCTATTATAGTGCAAGTCAGTAAATTGAATTTTCTTAAGTGTTTAAAAAAAACCTTAACCTCTTTTGAAATGTATGTGAATGTCCTTAGAGCTTCAGTTCACATTATAAATTCATATTATATTATGATGTTTTAATCTAATTTTGTAGGAACAGAAGTCAAGTCATGATGATGACTTTTTTTCTGTAATGCATTAATGCTCTGAATTCATCTTCTATAGTACTTCGAATTTATGTTAGGTAATATTGGATTGTTTCTAAAGCCTCAAATTGTCCCTTGTTAGGCATCAAAGTAATTTCTTCTTGATCTCTTTAATTGCTGTCGTTTTCTTGCTTTTATCATAACATTTCCTGAGTTATATTTTTTTATGGTCACTGTGTTCATACTGCAATACTGTAAACACTTGTATTTGGCATTTAGATTGATACATATGCCTTCACTATGATTACTGCAGGGTTTAATTATGAATCAAGGTCAGAATTACAAATTCGGCTTCATTTGTTTTGTCTTGAGAAAGCGATCAATATCTGAAATGAATGTTTTGTTTGAAACCAAATTCCTACAAATTATCAGTCTTAATGGATACTTTGAAAGCAGTAGCTTCAGACCTTTTATTTTTATTCGGTTTTTTTTGAAGTTTTAGTTTCTAATCTTTTTTTATATCCTCACTTAAACTCACGCATAACGTTTTGATTAAGACATCGAAAAAGAGCCATAATGTTTGGTGGCAGAAGTACCATTCCAACAGCTTTCAAATTTTATGGATGAATGAAGGCAGGACAGTTGTCTATAACAAAAGCAGCTATTCCTGAGATGAATTTTTGAATACACAGAAAAAAAATTCATGAATTCCAAGTATAATTTGGGAGAAGTAATTCCAGTTTATAAGTATGTTTTTCTCAAATTCTATGTGATATCCATGTATCTGAATTAGTAATCAGGATTAAAGATTTCGCATTTCTAGAGCATCTTGGACTTCTGCATTTCTTAATCAGTAGAGACTTCAGAGATAATGGACTTCAAATATGTACATTATTTACTTTTAGTACACATATCCTCAAAGGCCGGTGTTTAGTTTGGTGAAAGGTAATAAAACAGTCCACTTTTCAAGTTAAACACTTCTGATTCTGAATAATGTGTGAAAATGTCTTTTCCTTGTATTGCATTTCAGTTATCCTTAACACTGGTGTTGGTACTTGCTTCTTTTTTACATATTTTTTAAAAGAAAAATTGTGCCTTTGTTTAAATGTTCTACCAAGCCATTACTGATGATAAAATTTTCTGCATTACGTTCCTTCATTATTTCTATGGCTTTTTCTTTGAGGGGTGCAGCAGAAATTTTTGTATTTTCAGGTCTAAAAAATTTCAGCCGTTGCAGTACACTTCCTCTGTTTTGGAATCTCTGCAGTTTATTTCTCTGTTTTTTATACTTCCTGTTCACATGAAACAACTTAGAAATTATTTTACTTTGGCCTCTGCAATGAGGAGTTATCCATGCATAGCATCTAAATTGGGGGGTGAGTAAATAAAGATTTAATTGCATTGTCATCTGTAAAAAACTGCTGGTCTTAAGAAAAAATGTTGATTTATTTAGATTGACGTTATTGTTACAATTTACCGGGGTTCTACAATATATAGAAGTATTTTTGTATGTAGTGTTTATCAAGAAAGTGTCTATATATTTTATCCTATGTACAGGTAGAAGGTGTTCAACCCCCTGAGAGGTATGGAATTCAAAATTTATTATCAATTGTTACGTCCACAGGAAAAACATGGATATTTTGTGGAGAATCATTGGATGATATGAGGTAAAGTTTGGGCATTTCTTTTATTTTACTGATGTTGTTTAGCTTCCATGGCATATTTTTAATCAACTCTGCAGGATGTTGTTTTATTAACTAAAAATAATAGTGAATGCATGAATTATTTTTATTCCTAATCATTGTATTGAGTATCATCGAAAATCAACATAATATGCTTCTGAAAAATATTTGTCATTTTTGCTAAAATACTCTTATAGCAGTCTTCATTGCATAACATAGATTGCAGCTGGCATTTAACATAAAATTCAGAATTTCAGAAAATGCTGAAATTATTTTGCAGAGGATGTTTGTTGTTCTGAAATAATAATTAAAAATTATTTTTATGAATAAGAAAAATAATGAAAGTGTAAAGCATGCTATTCGTTTTAGTTATAGTATTTGACTTTTATTATCGTATATGACTTTTAGAATGAAATTTTAAATCACTTGTTTCAATTTGGCAATATTATGAGTTTCATATAGTCGTGAAAACTCCTCTCTTTGATTAAGAGTATTTACAGTTGCTAATATTATTGCCATCTGCAGGTTCAAATTAGAAGAACCAAGTCTAAAGACTTATGTGTGTATCAGTGTAATATCCGGTCGGGGTAACATAATATATATGATATTTGTGAGGTATGTACAAAGGTGTATTTTAGATTTTTCTTGTTAGACCTAACTCATAAATGCACAGAAATTCTACAGGCATGTACAAAATAATGCTGCTATTGTGTGTGGTGGATATGTGTAGATAAGCAGTTACATGCATTATTATTTAGTTATGGTAAAGTCATGCACAAATTAGCTGTTGAAAGCGTGAATGTAATTAATGCATATAGCAAGCAGCTGCACCACAGGTCTGGGGTTCGATCCCCGGGCTGAGCAAGGTTGAATCAGCCTTTTGTCCCTTAAGTGGGTTGATAAAATGAGTACCAAGTTCGCTTGGGGACTAAACACCGGGGGTCCTGCCACAAGCTGACCACTGATATCCTGATGCACTCCAGGGCCCAAAAGGTTAAGAAAGCAGAAAAACATTACTGCAAGCCAAGGCCCACTAGGCCTGTTGCACCACCGAGTTTAGTGTTTTTAGTTAGGTTTGAGTTAGCTGAAATCAAATACTGTGAAATAAAAACATGGAAACATTTGTGACTTTCTGAAAAAAATTTCTCCCAGCATATGACATGAGTAGCACTGACTGCAAAAAAGCCTTGAAAAATATGACAGACAAAATAGACCACTGATCCGAATTTTGAATTTTATACAGTGATGTAAAGTATGATTTTATAAAAAGTGTACAAAAGTTAAATGTAAAATCAGCTGCCCACCCTTGAAAAAAACTTCTGTCTTCATTGATTTTATATGAAACTCATCTTTAAGAGGTACTAATATAAGTTCATCTTCTACAGAAAGCCTAAATTGGGCTACTTTATAGACGCATACATACTGTTAAATAGCGTTAAGCAGTAGAATGCATGGTACATGTTTATTATTTTGCTTCAGGCCTGCTGAGGTTTGGAAATGTTGGGATGAAGGTTTCATAATACAACTGTTTGGGACAAATGGATTTTTTTAAAGCTAATTCAAAAGACTTTGTATTAAAAATTTATTATTATTTTCCTTATATTGTGTACATGTCTTGCATATAGCAAGGTAAAATTCTGAGATTAACTTGTAAGTTTGGTTTTTCCTTTCTAAACCAAAGATAGTAATGCTTATAAAAGATGTTTCTGAACTACATCATTTCAAAATTCTGTGTCATACAATTTTTATATAATGCCTGAAAGTACATGTGCTTATATAACTCTAAAAATGAAAGTGAAGTCTTTTAGCCGATAATAATGTTAAATTTGGAAACTAATAATAAACTAACACAAGTAAAGTGAACCATACCTTTGTTATTCTTTGTCTGATTTCAATACCATAAGCTATATATTCTTCTTTCACTTGTCTGTGCTCCTAAATCTCTTTTACTTCAGTTATACTCCTATGAATATATAAAAACTGCTTATGTAATTTTCTTCCAAGAATAAAGAAATGTTATATGTGTATTGAAAATAAAGTGTTATATAAAAAAAAATACATAACAGTAAACTTTTGCTGAACACATAGAGTTACAGAAGGTAGTTTTATGTATAAATGTTACCTTGACTGTCCTCATTTAATTCATCCAGTGTTAAAATTTCAATTATACACGGTATGCTGTAAAGCATCTGCCAAGTGGCAATAATCCCCTTTAATAACTGATTTGAAAATTCATTCATTAAAGAAGTCAAACATTACTTAGAACAACAAGTCCTTGGCTTTAAAGTTCTTCTTAATCTCGATAATGCTCCAGGACACGGTACTGAAGCTCTCACAACATTGCATCCAAGTGTTGAGCTTTTATGCTTTGCACCGAAAACCAATTCCTTAATCCAGCCACTGGATAAAGGAATCATAAAATCTTTCAAAGCCTATTATGTTAGGAATGTTTACATCTCTGCAAATAAAAGCATGACATGCTAATGACAGCTCAAAAAAGCAATTCAACATAAGGTAATGTATAGGAATGATTAAACTCGCATGGGAACAAGTGAATTCATCAACAATGAATGCTTGCTGACATCAATGCTGGCTAGAAGTTGTGAAGAATTTTAAAGAATATCCTTCAACTGAAAATGAAACCAAGGAAATTATACAAAGTGCTGAAACAATCATTTTCAGATATGGGAAAAAGGAGAAATTAAATAATTAGTTGAGAATGATGATCACAAAATGACAAATGAAGAATTGGATGATTTTATAACACCAGCCTTTGGTGAAAGTGGTGATAGTGAAGGAAGGTAAAGATCTTTTAAGATACAAGAAGTTAAATGAGTTGTTAGAAAAAGCACAGAACACTCTGATTTTGTAATGGAGATTTATTCAAATGAAGAAAGAAGAGGACATTTTATAAGAGGTATTAAAAAACTTTGTGCTCCGAACTGGCGAAATGTTTAATGAGTTGTGTCAAACATTGTCTCAAGCAAAAATAACCAGCTAATTAAGAAAAAAAATGATTGTATCAGGTACTTCTTATTACAGGCCTTTCAATGAACATGTTTCATTTTCTCCTTTTAATAACAATAGTATTTAAATTATACATATTTTCTTTATCTAAACTCTACCTAACCCGTTTTTTTCCATAGAAAGTGAATTTTGCGGAACGTGATTTTGCTGTATGAGTTAGTGCTCTAATGGGTTAGTGTATGTAAGAGTTAGTCTGTTAGGTGTTAATCCCCATGTTTGGCAAAGGTTTACTACATATATATTTGTATGTATATGTAAGTATGTATATTTTTAGGTATTGAAAAGTAAGGCATTGGATGTGTTTTACTAAAAGATAGAATTTAAATAGGAAAGCTTTTGAATTTTTTCAGATGTTACTCATAGTTAATGAGAACTAGTTCATTTATTTATTGTCAAATTTCTGGGCTTTCAAAAATACATTTGGAGAAGCTGTGGACATTTCTATCTTTGTGATATTACTCTGTGTCTCAATACTATCTCAGACATCCTAAATCTTTGATTATTATAGATAGCTGTCACTTATCAGACTTTTTGTAGATTTTGCATGTGAAGGAATCATAGCGTGTGATATCAAATGTGTGATAGATTAGAAATAGATGTTGCCATCTGACCTGTAACATTTTGACAGTTTTGCTTTTATTAAACAGGATTAATTATAAATTTTCTGAGGGAAAAATATTGATTCATTTTGCTAATTTTTCCTATTGTGCCATTTTTGTTTGTTTTGAATATAAAAATCCTATGAGATAATATAGTAGATAGTAATTTTTATTTCAGGCATTAATATTGTTAAGAGCTTCATTAAAAATTTGTGCAGATTTTGTATTTCGTATACTAGTGCAAAATCATTGCTGTTAATGTTAAAAATTATTATTTTTTAATGTGCAGGGCTTGGCAGCTGGCTTTGGAGCAAGCACGCTTGTTTGGTGTAAGTATCTTAGCAGTTCATAAATTAGATTTTTATTATGCTTAAGATAAATAAGTGTATTCAAAGTTTATGCTTATTTTCAAACAGAAGGTAAAATTTTATTACAAAGTTATGCAAGATGCATATCAGTAAGAGCCACATTCAGTTCTTCACATTTGTTGTATTCCGTTGTTTAATAATAGTGGACTGTATAAAGATTTGCTACATTACCGGAGATGTACTTTAATAACTGCAGAGTCTACTGCAGAGTTTCCCGATAATTTGTCATTATCCACTATCGTCGTTTTAAATAAATCATTAAATGATAACCATTCTTCAGCACTACCACTAAATATGGGAAGAGTTAGTTTAGGCAAGCGAATGCTTGATATTTCACAAGAATTAGCCTCCACACTTAAATCCATAACGTTCTTAGCATTAACCTTGGTTAACATTAAAAATAGCTCATCAATATTATCTTGTACATCCTGTTGTTCTTCAATAAAGGCATCAATATCTTTCGCTTCACAAACTACAAATATGTTACTAAAAAATATCCGAAATTTCAGTCATTAAAGTACTTAATTTAGATTTAAAAAGTTCCAGCTGAGCGAAATCAGCAGAGTCATAAGTTCGCAGTACTTTTCTCTTTTAATTTAGTTAACTTAGTCTTAGCTACACGCTTCTTCGTTTTAAGCGTAGAAAATTCCATTATCTAATCAGAAAGTATTATCTAATCACAAAGATATAAAAATGCACTGACTCACCAATTGCACTGTAACTCCGCCTCCGACTTACCAAAAAACCATGTTGTATTCCGTTGTTTAATAATAGTGGACTGTATAAAGATTTGCTACATTACCGGAGATGTACTTTAATAACTGCAGAGTCGTAATGTTGACCGAATCTCTTTATTGTCTTTAAACATCACGTTGGCTGAGGAACGGCGTCAGAACACGGCAAACCTTTAGCTTCGGAAGCGCAACTCAGAAGAAACTCTGCCTTGTTGGAACTCCAGTAATTCCCAGCACCATTGAAGTGCCAAACGCGTACTTAAAAACCCTAACGAATTTGCGTCTGCGCCGCTCCTCATTTCAACGACAGAAATACAATTTGCATAATAACAAACATACCCCCAGCCTTGAAGTCCCAAGGGGGTTCAAACATTAAATTGAAAATTATCAACAAGAAGAAACAAAAAATTACAGTCTCTAACCTCTGGGAAAGAAAAAAATTAAAGTCAAAAATTCATCGCATGTTAAAATAAGTAATCCTAAAGATCTTTTTAAGTGATATTTCATGGACTTGACCCCCCCCCGCTTCCCAAAGTCCTCCAAAATGAGGTGCCGAGGGTGGATTAAATAACCACTTAATATTCTCTAATTCTAATATTCTTAATATACCCCTGAGGGTGTTCATCACGTTGAACAGTTGATAGAACTTTCCTTAGCTCTTTGTTAGCTCCTATAAAGTTCGTTGCACAATCACTATGAATTTCACACGGTTTGCCTCTACGAGCGATAAACCTCTTAAGTGTCGCAAGGAATGATTTTGTTGAAAGATCTCCGACTAATTCTAAATGTATTGCTCTAGTAGTAAAACAAATAAATAAACATATATAACATTTGGAAATTTTAGCTCCTCTACCATTGCGATATTTGACATTAAATGGTCCTGCAAAATCAATTCCTACACGAGAAACAGCTCTAGTTTGAGTAACTCTTGAAGCAGGCAAATCTGCCATTTGCTGAGTTGCAGTTTGGGCTCTAAATCTACGGCAAATAACACATTGATTTAAACATTTTCTAATAATATCTCTAGCACTCACAATCCAAAATCTGTGTCTTATGACAGAAATGAGTAGTTCAGTACCTGCATGAAGATATGTTTCATGATAGTGCCTAATAATCAAATGCGTAATATTATGACTCTTAGGTAAAATCATAGGATGTTTCTGATCATTTGAAGTTCTAGCATTTCTGAGCCTTCCGCCTACACGTATTATCCCTGCGGAATCTAAGAAAAGATTTAACGGCAAAAGCTTGCTCGATGGTTTTAAAGGTTTACCGGATTTTAAACAGGATAACTCTTCTGGAAATTCAGAATTTTGTACGATCATAAAGGTAACTTCACGAAGTTCTTCAGTAGACAAATAATCCTTTATACGTTCTGCGGGAAACTCACTACAGTTATTCTTGAATCTTATACACCAAGCTAACACTCTGCATAGCTTTAGCCAGGATGAAAACTTAGAAAATACACTGGGTTCCTCGAACTTAAAAACATTTGAATTGAAACTCTTTTTCATTTCTTTTAACATAATCTCACTCTCTAATTCTACACTTAAATCTTGCTGTACATGAATCATTGGTTGACTTAACCATTGTGGTCCCTTCATCCATAATTCGCATCTTAAAAATTCTGATGGAATCAAACCCCTGGTTCCAAAATCTGCAGGATTTTCTTTTCCAGCCACATAATTCCATTGAATACCTGGAACAGCTTCCTGAATCCTTGCAACTCTGTTTGCCACAAAAGGTAGCCAATGGCGAGGTTCAGACGAAATCCATGCCAATGTAACTCGTGAGTCTGTCCACGCGTAAATATTGTTAATTGGTAGTTCTATGCATGATACCATTACATGCAAAAGGTTTGTTAAAAGTAACGCAGCAAATAACTCTAATCTAGGAAGAGACTGGGTTTTCAAGGGAGCAACTCTAGTTTTCGATCTTAAAAGGCTAATCTTGACTGAAGAATCGGTGCTGATTATTCTGAGGTAAATGACTGCACAATAAGCTTTCTCTGAGGCATCACAAAAAGCATGAATTTCTATAATTACTGCCTTTGGTCTTAAGACATACCTCGGAATTTGTAAACTTGATAGTAAGTGTAATTCTAAGTAGGATCGTTTCCACTTCCTATTTATTCTCTTGTCCACGACTTCATCCCAACCAAGTTTTAAGCTCCACAACTCTTGTAATAATATTTTCGCATATATTATAGTAGGCGCTAACCATCGCAATGGATCAAAGGTTTTGGCCATCTCTGCTAAAATGCTTCTCTTGGTGAACTCTTTATCATTTATGCACTCTGAGAAATGGAATGTATCACGAGAGGGGTTCCAATAAATACCCAATACCTTCACATTTTTATCACTGGTTATTTCCAGAGAAGTACTAGGTTCTCTTAACGACTCAGAAATCTTTCCTAAAATAATTGAACTGTTCGAAATCCACTTCCTTAAGCGGAATCCACCTCCTTCCATCATTTCAGTCAACTGCTGAACTAAAGCTATCGCTTCCTCTTCACTTTGTGTTCCTGAAAGTAAGTCATCTACATAAAAGTCACGAAGGGCAACCTTCGATGCCAAAGGAAATCTAGCTTGTTCGTCTAATGCAAGTTGTTTCATTACTCTAGTAGACAAATATGGCGCACTGGTAGTTCTGTACGTCACTGTTGCCAATCTAAAAGTACTCAAAGACTCACTAGGACTATTTCTCCATACTATTCGTTGCCAATTAGTATCTTCTGGGTGAACTCGTATTTGTCTGAACATCTTTTCCACATCGGCGCATACCGCGACTTTGTAAGTTCTGAATCGTAGAAGAATTGGAAACAGCTCGTGCTGAACTCTCGGCCCAACCATCAAAAGGTCATTTAATGAAAGTTCAAAGGTTGTTCTAGTTGAAGCGAAGACAACTTCAACTTAGTAGTACTACTTGATTCCTTCAACACGGCATGATGAGGCATGTAATACGCAGAATCAGTAAAAATCTCTCTCTCAGGCAATCTTTCCATATGTCTTAGCTCAAGGTATTCCCTCATGAAATCCTTATGTTGTTCATAAATTTGAGGCCTTTTTAATAATGAATTCTCTAAAGACTTGAACCTACATATAGCTAACTGTCTCGAATCTCCAAGCTGGGAAGGCGAAGAATGAAAGGTTAATTTCACTACGTATACACCACTTTCGTCTCTTCTAAGTGTAGATTTGAAGTGATACTCACGTGCTCTCTCCGACTTAGTAAGCCAATCAAATGTAGGTACAGCATCTAATTTCCAAAAGTTAGACAGCAACTGCTCAGTATCCGCTTGTATATTATTCACATAGATAGTGGGTTTATCCTCTGTTGAAGTATGCACACTGCCTGAAACAATCCATCCTAGTTCAGAACGAGAGGCTATTGGTTTACCTTCTCCGCATTTGATTGTTTCTCCCTTCAGAAGCGGTAAAGAAACATCTACGCCTAACAGTATGTCAACAGGCTCCCTCTTGTAGAATGTCGGATCCGCCAACATTAAATCATTATATTCCTCTATGTATACTGCTTATCTAAAGTAAAATGCGGCAGTTCTCCAATAATTCTATTGATGATAAATACTGGAACTGTAAATGAAACTTTAGCTGGAAAATGCGAGACAAAACTAATTTGATCAATTCCATTAGTCTTTGTATCCGTAGATCCTAAACATGAAATAAAAACCTGGGCATTTCTTCTCGGTAACCCTAATCTTCTTGCACACTCTTCTGTAATCAGGTTCCCTTGACTGCCAGGGTCAATCAATGCTCTACACAACTGGTATTCACCAGATGAATCTAATACTTTAATAGCAGCAGTACATAGCAAAACCTCATGCTGAAAACTAAAGTCTGATACACAAGATTTAATTACTGGACTAGAGTTCGTAAAATTCTCCTCAGACTTTGCCGATTGGATACTAGATTCCATTATGGGAGAAAATGGCTTAGTAGTCACCGATAACTCTCTTGAACTATTGATAACTCTTTTAAGTGGTTCTGGCTCCTTTTGAACCCTTTCAAAATGCAGCAATGTATGATGATTTTTAAAGCATTTTTTACATTTATGAATACTTCTACACTCGAAAGCTTTATGATTTGAAACTAAACAATTAAAACATGCATTGTTTTTCTTGACAAAATTAACACGCTCCTGAACATTCAGATTTAAAAACTTATTGCATTTCAATACTGAATGACTCGCTCTACAATACGCACACCGCGTGCGAATTTCTGATGCCAATGAGGTTAATTTGTCTGTCGTAGGTTGTTTTCTAACACCTTGTTGTTTACCTGCTTGCAGAGTTCTGGCATGTGACTGTAAGAATTCTAACAGGTCATTAAGGGTTGGTATTTCCTCTCGCTTTAAAGTTCACTCCCACCAACTTCTCGTTGAAGAATCTAATTTAAATTGTACTATAAACATCAAAATAGTATCAGCGAATTGTTCTACTTTGAAACCCAAAATCTCAAATGAACATATACATTCCTTCACCGTATCTACGAGAGTCAATAATTGACTAGGATTTTCAGCTTGTAAACTTGTTAAACATAAGATTTTCTTTAAAAATGATGAAAGTATTTCTCTTTTATTTGAAAATCTTTGACACAGTAAATTCCACGCAATTTCAAAATTCTTATCACAAATAGTTAAAGCCTGAACAATTCTCAATGCATCTCCCTTTAAAGAACATTTTAAATATTGTAATTTTTGTGCTCCCGATAATTTGTCATTATCCACTATCGCCGTTTTAAATAAATCATTAAATGATAACCATTCTTCAACACTACCACTAAATACGGGAAGAGTTAGCTTAGGCAAGCGAATGCTTGATATTTCACAAGAATTAGCCTCCACACTTAAATCCTTAACGTTCTTAGCATTAACTCTGGTTAACATTAAAAATAGCTCATCAATATTATCTTGTATATCCTGTTGTTCTTCAATAAAGGCATCAATATCTTTCGCTTCACAAACTACAAATATGTTACTAAAAAATATCCGAAATTTCAGTCATTAAAGTACTTAATTTAGATTTAAAAAGTTCCAGCTGAGCGAAATCAGCAGAGTCATAAGTTCGCAGTACTTTTCTCTTTTAATTTAGTTAACTTAGTCTTAGCTACACGCTTCTTCGTTTTAAGCGTAGAAAATTCCATTATCTAATCAGAAAGTATTATCTAATCACAAAGATATAAAAATGCACTGACTCACCAATTGCACTGTAACTCCGCCTCCGACTTACCAAAAAACCATGTTGTATTCCGTTGTTTAATAATAGTGGACTGTATAAAGATTTGCTACATTACCGGAGATGTACTTTAATAACTGCAGAGTCGTAATGTTGACCGAATCTCTTTATTGTCTTTAAACATCACGTTGGCTGAGGAACGGCATCAGAACACGGCAAACCTTTAGCTTCGGAAGCACAACTCAGAAGAAACTCTGCCTCGTTGGAACTCCAGTAATTCCCAGCACCATTGAAGTGCCAAACGCGTACTTAAAAACCCTAACAAATTTGCGTCTGCACCGCTCCTCATTTCAACGACAGAAATACAATTTGCATAATAACAAACAACATCAATAATAGATTCCACTGGTATTGTTAACTACCACAATAAATAAAAAAAGTAAAACAGTGTCTGAATAGAAATAAATGTTTCAAATAAATTAACAAGAATTTGGCATTTTTAAGTCAGTGTGTTTATTTAATCCAAAAGAATTTCTTATATAAATACCAGAGGAATTCCTTGTATGCCAAAAGAATTACCAATTATTGTGATACCGAAGGAGTTGTTTCTATAAATAAACAGTTCTTTTTGCATTTAGAGAATGCTGTATAGTCTGTATGCAAATTTATCTTTCTATGGTATGCTGATTTCTTCATGTAGAAAACCAACTTTTTTCTTCTGATCTGGGGATTCTTTCTGACTATAATTATCCTAGTCAACTGGAGAAAACTGATATTGTAAAGAGACGGATTGGTTCTTATAATAATAATTTAAGAAAAAAGCTTTTCATTTGACTGCAATTTGAAAAACTTTTTTTTTTTTTTTTTTTTTTTTTTTGAGCTATGTGCACTTCTGTGGAAAGTGAAAGAAACCAATGTGGTGGAACAACCCGCGCTGTGAAGAATTTGCTGTCAAGATGTGGAAGTTATTTTAAAAAAACCCGTCAAATTACGTAGACTGTATTAAATGCTTTTGTTTATACTCATATAATATGGACCACTCAGTTCTAATACAGATTATAAACTCAGCATATTTGTGATTTATTTCAAAAAAATTCAAAATTAATTGAATGTCAGTGTTACTTTTTCTACTGCCTTTATAGCCATTGTGTGTTCTAAAAATAACACCACAGAAGGTTTGAGAAACAGAATTATTTGCCTTTTTTAGGACTTTCAGGATTAGAAAACAGTGCACATTTTGAAATTGCTTTAAATTAGGCATATAACTTAAAAATTAAATTTCTATCAGTAAACTTAGATGTGTTAGTTATCTGAACTGAGCTTTCAGTCTGCTTTTGTTTTTGTGATCATTTGTTGACTAAAAGTGTACTGACATCTAAAAAATAAATTAATCTAAAAGAATTGATATAATAGAATTTGAACATGAAACATTTAATGAATGGTGTCGTAGATGTTTCATCTTTAATGAATGATGTAGTAGATGTTTCATATTTTTTATTCAAATCCGTTTTCTGGTTTCAGTTAAGCAAAAATTTTCTTGTAACTTAAAAAGGATTAAATTTTATGAAGAGATATGGAAGATCAAAATTAGATGTGTAAACGAAGTTTATCTGTAAAATGTTCATAATGTTGCAAAATGTGCATTATATGTGTGCTTCCGTTTTACATGAACGTTCAAGTTTTTTATGGTTTTTGTGCAATGCTTTTAAGAGCATTCTATAGATATCGTACTGTTTATGCAATCCCTAATTTTGTCTGCTGTCTTGGAATTATGATGAATTTCAACAAATAATGTTGTAGTTTATTTGTGGCATACTTGAAAATCAAGAACATTTGATTTTTGAATATAAAGAACAAATCTACATTCATTTTTATGTATCAAGAGTAAATGTTTCAATACAATAGAAACGTTTGTCTGCCAATTTGTTACATATGTATCAAATGCAAAGGTTGTCAGATTTCAATCAGATAATTTTTAACTAATTTTCTGAATTCTCTTTTGGAAGTATTTCAGGGTTTATTAACATACATCTGAAATTCATCTTACTGTACAGTAAGAATGTTAATTAATCCATAGCAGTTGTTTATTAGTTACAGTTGTGAAAAAAAGATGTACAGAACTGTACCTCAAGAGTGTGTTAGCCAAGAAGTCCCAAATAGAGTTTTTATTATTATTATTATTATTATTTTTATTTCCTTCATTCCAGTCACTGAGATTTATTTTATTTTAAGTTCGTGAAACATTCAGTGTCTTAAACCTTTTTAGATGTAATATAAACACAAATGAGTATGATTATATTTAACTATAACAATTCCTTCTTCAGTAATTTTGAATCTAGCCAAATCTGATATAAAATTTTCTGATTTGCTCAAGTGTTATGTCTATAGCCAACCTGTATCCCTCTTCATTTCCCAAATCATATCCACTGCTGTTAACCCTTTTGAGCTGGTGTGCCTTTGTTTAGGATGATCTGTCGGGCGGATGGAAGTTGAAAGAAGTCGTCCCACAGGCCAGGGATTTTACATCCGCTAAGCCTAACTTTAGGGGAAAAAATCACAAAAAAAGTTCATGTCAATTTTTTGTACTATTTTAGATTATTACCTAAGTTATCATATATGTTAAAATTAGCATTTAATAATCTTTTTCCTTTACTTTACATGAAAATATATTTAAAAAAATTGCTTATTTTGAGAAATAATTTTCAGAAGTGCTCTTAAAATTATTCCGAAGTTTGATAAAATACATTAATAAACTTAATTAAAAAAAATACAAGAAAGACTGTTTAGAAGAAAAAGTAACAAAATCTTTGACATGAACTGGAAGGCAGACACTCAGTGAGCTCAGTCTCTGACAAAATGTCCATACGAAAATCACTAGAAATATCGTTCTCTAACTCAGTGGAAAATGAATCATCACTGTCATTCGTTACCACTAACTGGCTCATTTATGATTTGTCTGATAAATAACGTTTGCTTCCTGTAATAAACTGAAGTAAAAGCTTTGCAAAATGAAAGCAGTGCAGAGCGTTATATACTACCTACTAATAAGCATTTGGACATCTGTGATAGGAAAGAAAAACAAAATTGATTTAAATTCAGTAGCTGGTAGAGTCTTCACGAGCAGAAATTACAGCCTCAACCCTCTGACATGCCTTCCACAAGTCCTTGTATAACAGCTATTGGAATTTTCTTCTACTTCGCTTAAAGAAGACATGCCAATTTCTTTAATGATCTTGGACGGTTGCTGGACCCTTTAATTTGGCAATTCAACTCATCCTGGAGATTCTTTATAGCATTCAGGTCTAGGCTTTGGGCAGGTCCATTTGGTTAACCCCATTGCCATCATACCATTCTGTGGTGAACCTCGCAACATGATAGCTGCTGATGGCATCCTAAAGTAATATGGGTCCAACCCGTAAAAAAGTATCACAATGTAGAAAACACATTGTCATCCAAAATAGTGTGGTAGGTGTTGGTGTTCAATGTACCATGAATTTAAACCAAAAGTTTAGTCCATACCTGGAGAAACATCCACAAGTCATAATTCCACCGCTGCCAAACTTTACTGTAGCCGCAGTGCATTCTGGCAGGAGGCATTCTCCTGGCATATACCAGACTCAGAATCTGCCATCCAGATAGTAAAGGGTGAATCTTGATTCGTTGCTTCGGAGAACTCATTTTCACTGATCAGTGGTCCACTGTTAGCGTACTTTGCACCACATTAACTGAGCAGTGTGGTTGGACTTTTGGGTCAAAGGTTTATGGGCAGCAACGCGACCATGAAAACCAAGCAGATGTGCTTTCTTACAGATGGTAATCATTAAAACAACATTCTCAGTTGCGTGTTGAAACTCCTGGAATATGTGGACCATCAGTTGGTTGCGATTCTTTCGAATTTCTGTGGACAGCACTGAATTCTGTCTCCCAATTTCATAAATCTACTGACTTGAAGCATATTCTGATAATCTTCATTCATCTTCCACTTCTGAATCAAATAGGCTACTGTTGAATTTGGGTTATTCAGCTCACTAGTTATGCCCCTTGAGGATCAGCCATTTTTGTGACACCCAGCGATTACACCTCTCTTGAAATCAGGGAACTCTGCGCTTTATGGCATCTTGCATGCCATAAAGTGCTAGTGTTCTGTCTTTCATGATATATATCAGGACCATGGATATCAGCATTTACATGAGTGTCCAAATATATGTTGGTAGATAGTGTAGAACCTCACATAGTAACCCTAAAAGGCTCTACATAGTAGCAAAAAAAAAAAAAAAGAATAAGAAGAATTCAAAGGGGTATAGAAATGCAAATGTTTATATCATGTGCCGAGTTAAAGAGATGAGCTCTGTCTGTTTATATTATGCCCCCTGGCAACAGCTGACACCAATGTTATGCAGAGTGTAATCAAATTGAAGGTTAGGATCCTAAGACTATATTTATTTCAAAAATAATCGACACAGAATGCCATATAGTGCCATCCAGGATACTGGCACAAGTGTGTGATGGCCAGGGCTGAGTAAGAAAAGGCTCTGGCACTCCAGCGTGCCGGCCGGGAAATGAGTGCGTTTCTTGCTCGCACATATGTATGACAATTCATGCAAAAGGGTAAATAAATTAACTTCTAAAAGACATGAGTATTAACTAGAGATGGCACTCAGGACCTCCTTGACAGTCAGATGTTTTATTAAATGCTCTATTCTCTGAGTTATATGGAAGTACTAATAAGTTTTGGATAATTTTTGTTTAACCACAAGATTTGCATTATTTGTGCTTGAATAACTGATTTCCAGGGGTGCAATATTACAGTGAATTCCTTTCATTATGGGTGGTTTGTGTGGCAGTTAAGTGCAGTGATAGTGGATGGCTCCCCATTGCACCAGGGATTCTGCTTTAATTGTGTGCATCTGTAAAGATCTGACCCCCAACTGTGAATCAGAACCAAGATTTTCATATCCACAGACAGATGGCTTTACCAGTTAGCTATCCAGAGCTGTTTGAATGGAAGTAAATTATTTCTATTTAACCTCATTTCTCATAATTTGATTTTGAGTAAATGACATGTTAAAATGTGCCCAACATCAAAATAAAACAAATTTATGTCATAGCACGCCCAGCATTTTCCTAAGAGTCAAAGAAGCAATAATGAGTAATGTAGTTATAAAACTCAAATGTTACTCTTCTATGTTTACTCATGTATATTTATGAAACTTTAATGTTCAAAGAAACAAACTTGTTCAAAGAAAGGCATTGTTATTAATAGGCTGTAACCGGTGGTTTCACTGAACACCTGTAATTTAGTAGTATCTTGATGACCAAAATAATGAGTGAATAATGTAGTTTTTTTACCAGCAGTTGAAGAAGCAAGTGTGGCTATCCTCCTTAAATTGTTTCTGTCCCTAAAATCATTTATTATATGCTAAATGCATTGCAAATATTTGACCTGTAATTTTATAACCATTTTAACATAATCTTGGGAATTTAGTAAATATTCAGGTTGCAACATTCAAAATTAAGTTTTCTTAATTCTTCATTTATTGACTTCAAGACAGGAAAGAAGCAGGTTTTTTTTTTTTTTTTTTTTGGTGGATGAAATTGTTGAGTGTTGCTGTAGTTTTTGTTGTTAAAATTATGATTATTTAGTTCAAAATAAAGTTTTCCATCTGGTGTAAAAATAGTAGTCCTGTGTAGTTTTTCTTTCTTTCTTTTAATTTAGTGTATATTTAAGCTTTTTCACCCTTATTTTAACAATTTTGAAAATAATTATAGATGCATCCTCAGTTATCTGGACATCCTTCTGCATATATGCCTGCTTATAATCCTGGTTATCTCCCACCTTATAGTAGTAAGTATGAACACTTAATCAATTTTTAGCTTTTATTCTTGCACTCAAACTAATCTTTTGATTTGTATATGTACAGAAACAAAATTTAAGATAGAAGTGTTTTTTTTTTTTTTTTTTTTTTTTGTAACTGCTGTAAAGTGTAAAAGTTGCATTAAATATTTCATATGTTGTTTTCAAATAGTGTTAACACATGTTGCATCTTTAGGGAGGAATTTTTTTTTCTTTTTTGATTATAATTATCAAAAAATGCTTTAAAGAAGAGCAGTTTCAGAAAGATTAAACTGTTAGACACTGATGGAAAGCAAAACTTCTATGTAACCTTTTTTCTCTTTATTTAAAAATTAATAACAACTGCTATCTTATTCATCCCCTTATTAAAAAATATTTTACAACTGAATTCTTCTACTTCATATGTTGAATGCCTTTTGTCCTTTGAAAAATATTTTGTGAACTAAAACATTTCTTTAAACTGAAGTTATGAAGAAATGGAAACCTCACAAAAAAGCCTATAAAGTGAAAGCCTTGCTGACTGCTCCATCCCATATTTTAAGAGTGCATATGACTGAAAATCCATGCAGGTGGGGATTTAAGGTTTTGTGGATATGAGGTTATAAATGGGAAGAAAGAGTATTAGATTTAGCATAATGAAAAGCAAGAATAAATTTTTAAAAAATTCAAAAGCACATAACATAGCTGCTAATTCTGTTGGTTTTACCAAGAGATTCCTGGTTTCTGATCATATCTCTGGGAAGATCACCAAATCTCAAGGTTTTTAATTTTTAGCCTTTATTAAAGAAAATATTTTCTAGCAGTAAATTAATTTATTCAATCAATGAAATTTAAATCATGAAAATTCAATCCCTCACACCCCTGGTGATTTTCAACATAATTTTTCTTATAAAATTTTATTCAATCTGAATTGCCTTAATATACTGTAGACTCATGTAGAACTTTTTATGCACAATCGTGCAATGTTTAATCAATTAGTATTTGTATTCAGTTTTGCTGTATTTTATTAAATAGAACATTATTTAAACTATCCACTTAATAGTGTATACATTGATTATTAATTTTATTTCCACCATATTTAAAATTAATTCTATAAATAAAAGCTTTTGTTTTCTCATCAGGATTTTATCAGTATAAAAATGTAAGAAAATTGCAAAATGAAATTAGCCAAGAGCATAAAATTTAGAATATCTAATTAAATTTAAATATTTTACATTTGGAGCACATTATAAATGACCTGAATCATGCATTATAAACTGAAATGAGTAAATGAGTTTGGAGTTCTTTTGAGAGGATGTCACCGCATGGCAGAAAATCCTTCCAATTTTTTATTTTTAATTTTTAATTTCCAATTTCAAGGTCAGCAGCTATGACATAAAAACTATTTATTGTTTACATATTTATAAAGAAATACATAGTAAATAGAATTCATTTTAATTGTGAATATTTGAAATATGTAAGATAAAAAATATATAAATCAAAATAAATTAAATTATCAATAGCCCCTTAATTCTTCATTTTAATTTGGGTATGTCCTTTCTCAGTTCTAAAAATATTAATTCTTTATAACTTTTTCTGGACTGCATCATTTCAAAATTAATCCATATCATGCCATCTCACATAATGCACAACAATGCAGGTATGTTATAGCTAATCACTTCTTCAAGAACTGACACTTTGACTCAGTATTTCATGCTACTTCTGAATGCATAGCTTTATCCTTCTTTATGTTTTCTCTTTATAACATATACCTGTCGTTTCTGTGTGTTGTCCATTGTCTGAAGATGAGGTAAGCTTTCAAAATTGTGAGGTCATATTGCACCCATAAGAAAGTGAATCAGATATTACATCTAAAGAATTGTTTTATCAAGAAATATAAATGGTGTGGTAAATCTGTGGCCACATCTGTCTTTAAATATCATGCTGTTATCTGCACAGTAAAGAATCTCCAAGTTATAAAAGTGCAACAAAGCATTGCCAGTCCGTTACAGCTATTTTCAAATCATCACATTATAGTGAATCGACGAGGACTGAATCTGTCCAAGTCTGTCAGTTTTATTTTCTGCATGTCTATTGAAACACTTCTCATGTTTGGGGGGGGGGAGAAAAAGGTGCTTATCTGTGATTTGGTAAGTATAAGGCACTATAAACCAGCAGTGGTTTAAAACTTAATCCGAGTCTTTCAAATATTCTTCAAATTGTTTAATAGCTTTAGCATTACAGTCATTAATTTGTGTTGCGTTTGTGTGCGAAAATTAACCGTGATCACTCATGAGCGTCATTTAATCCTGTGTTGCCTGGTGAAGAAAGTAGATAAAATACATATATGTATTCAGAGAAACAAAATTCAAATATCTGCCATGTTTTTAAAATATTTATGTGCAGTGCTTCTGTCTTAAAACTGTACAGTTTTGATTTTTCCATTTAATTCAGCCATTAATTAATGCAATTGAAATGGTTTGGTAATCATTAAATAAAAAATAGAAATAATATAAATTAGTTTGAAATTTAGATGTGTAATGCATTTTTAAGAAAGTAATAACAATTAAAACTTTATAATATTACAAATTTAAAATTCAATAATTGTGTTGGACGAGTTAAGTAATGAATTTAAAAAAATCTTAAAGCATTTTATTTATCAAAGGTTATTAAAAATTACTATAATAATAATTAGAAATTTGGATTATTGTTTAAAAATTTTGAATTATTTTTAGAATTTAGGAATTTTGGGAATGAGATAAGCATGGATATAAATAAAGAGATAATTTTAAATTTTAATGTAGAAAAAGGTAATAAAAATTTTGCTTTTGAATGTTAAATAAAAAAGTACGAAAATTATAATATTGAATATTGTTATAATGAATATAAAAATACCAATGATTTAAGAAAATGGGTCATTATGATAAAAGTGAATGTGGGTAATTAAAAAATTAAATTATTAGAAAATATGAATGGTAACTGAATGTTGTAGAACATGTTGAGGGAGTACTGTTTAAAAAATAGAGGCCTGTTTTTACCTTTGTATGATTATTCCTTTTACATTCCTCATATAAGGTAAACCTGAAGGCTCCTACATTGTGAAAATGCATTTTATATGGAAT
>KK115327.1:191239-202865 GCA_000611955.2 Stegodyphus mimosarum | reverse complement strand
GACCATCTCGATCGAGTTGTTCGCGCCATGGATCCTCAACCGCGTAATCTAGCGCAGCTGGCCACGGCATTACAGTCGGCATGGCTCAACATCCCAGAGAACACCTTCAGGGACCTATGTGACTCTCTTCCTGCACGTCTCGCAGCAGTCCGCTCTGCGAAAGGTGGTTATTCTGGCTTTTGACAGATGGTCACATTAATGTGACTGGACTGTGTATATATATTTTTTTTTTTTGTATAATGGATAGTGGTTTTATTTTTATATATATAAAGAAAGTTTTAGAGCAGTCCACAAAGGCCTGTTACCCTATCTAAGGAATAGAGGCCTTTATAGGTAACTTCCAAATGTCCCTTAACTATTGATGAATGTTAATATATGAATTAGTTAAAGTGAATATGCTTGTATTCGATGAAAGCTGTGGCATCTTCCAGTTTTGCATGAAATAAAACATTGCAAATAAAATAGCAGAAAGCAACCATAATTTCAGTAAGACTACTATAGTATTTATGGTATTAAAATATAAATTATGAATGTGAAAATTAATGGGTATATAAAATTTTTATAACTATGATTTTCTTTTCAAAAGTTTTGAAAAACTGAAGAATCAAAATTTTCAAAATTATAGTGCTAAAAATCAATGTTCTCCAATACTTTATAACTTAGTTCAAAGTTTTGCAATTTGTAGTTTGCAGTTATTTAAAAATTGTTCAAAATTTTATGCTTTTTATTTTCAAGATTATATTTCTCTTCTTTTGGTGTTAATAGTTGTGCTCTTAAAAAGCATTTTCTGTTGCTAAGAGTTTTCTCTTTAAAGGAGAGGGATATGTAAGGTAAATCATATGTAAATCAAAATTATAACTGAAATTAGCACTAGCCCCTTATTCTTAACTTTAATTTGGGTACTTCCCCTCTCTATTAAGAAAAGTGTTAATTGTTTATAATGACTTTTCTGGACTACATCATTTCAAAATTAATCCACTTTATCTCATGTTATGTAATGCACAGCAATCCTGGTATATTACAGCCAATCACTTTTTTGAGAATTAAAACTTTGACCCTATATCTCATGCTACTTTTGAATGCATAGCCTTTTCCTGCTTTGCTTTTGCTGTTGATAACACATGCCACTCGCTTCTCTGTATCGTTCATTGTCTTATCTTCTCTGCATCATCCATTGGGTTAAGCCTGTGGGAAAATTGTGGGATGCATAATGAATAACGTGAGTCAGATATTGCATATAAAGAATTGCTTTATCAAGAAATATTATGTGGTATGTCTATTGCCATATCTGTCTCCAACTGTCATCCATTTATCTACACAGTAAAGAACCTCCCAAGTTATTGTAATGCAACAAACCATTGCCAGTCCATTACAGCTATACTCAAATCAACATACACATGCATACACATGTTGTAATTAAATTCTATTAAATACTAAAATTATAATCTTTCAAAGTGTAACAAATATTTAAAAGAAAAAACTGAAAAGAAATAAGAAGCAAAAATAGAACTTAAGCAGAAGTGAAGTAACTTAGGCCAAATGGCAAAAATATTAGAACAATCAAATTGAACTATTTTTTATCTTGCTCAGGGAGATGAATAAAATTAATTCAATTTCCTTTTCTAGTTAATTGGCAAGACACGTCAGTGTTTCTGATAATATGCAGTTTTCAAATGAAAAAATAAGTGATTAATTCAAAATAATTGCATTGCACCATCCCCTGTGACAATATGAATAATTAAAAAAGATGTGCAATTATTCCTTAGATAGTATTTTTATTTTTCAAGATTTTTCTTTAATTCCTTTATATATATTGAATGCATTATAATTCTGTATAAAAAGAAAATAAGGATAAAAATTTATAGGAAGAAATACCTTTCACATTTTTCGAAAATCTGTTTTACAGTCATTTGTTCTAATTTGGTAGCTCCACCCCTTCCCAAATATCAGAATTATTACTTCTTAGTCTGTTACAGTTTTGACATACTCTTCTTTGAATAAAAAACAGCATAGGGCTAATCTTCAGTTAGAAGAAAGAATTTAATGACTTTTGGTAATAATAAGCTTATTTTGATACTGAATGAGGAATATCAGTAAGTGTCACCAACAGTTAGTGCCAACTGAAGCACAATTTTAAAGCAGATTACTTAATGCTACTGTTTTAAGTCAGTCCCTTTACTTCGCTTAATTTTTATTTTTTCACCTTCATAATTAAGAACCAAATACATTAATTCCCACTGTTTCCCTTTGGTGGGAAATTATTTACTACATACTTCTGATTTTAGATCCAAAGATAAAGTAGTCTTTTTTAATTATAAATTCCACTTTTTATATCTCAGAGGGCTGCTTGGATTTTTCAGTCTACTGCTGGATATAAATTGTGAATTTAGTTCAGTTGCTTCTGAGCGTTTAGTGTTCCACGAGTAAGTATATAAGAATAAGTTTTCCTGCTTATAAAGATCCTCAGTCATATCGTGACCTTACAGCTTCTATAACTGTCATTCAAAAAATATACTACCTGTATTTGATTTTTTTGTTCTCTTCAGTTTGATACATACAACAGGAGACAAATTATGGAAGAAATACAGATTCATTTGTGAAAATTCTATAGTCAATTGCTAAGTACTGTAGGTAATAAGGGGGGGGGCAGTGCAGCATGACCAAATTGTGTGTTCTGTTAAGTAGTATAAATAGGTCTTGGGTAAAACCTTTGTAAAATCATGTTGCACTTGTAGCAAATATTGTTTTAGTTGCTGTGAAATGTGAATGTATGTGCTGTCTCTCCATAATTGTGTCTGAGTCAGAAAATAGTTTTCAGAATAGGTGAGAGGTTAGAATTTGCCATCTGAACAGGTTTCATCATGTTTGTTTGTATGTGATAGGTTCATTTCAATTTATTCAGTGATGATTGCATCCATCTTTATTAAGTAGTTAAATGATTTTTAAGAGATTTAATAATTTTATTGAAGCAAAGCTAAAAGTTCTGAATTTTGTTAACATGTTAGATTATAGCTTTTATTCATATTATATTTATGATATAACATATATTTGATGCTTGTATTTTTCCTCTCTCCAATCTGTTGTAGGGTGGGGGAAGCATTGTTCCTTAGCTTTTAGAGATTATTTTATGCATTCAACTTATGACTTATTTGCTTGACCCCCTTTTTTTTTTTTTTTGCCCCCTTTTTTTTTTTTTTTTTTTTTTTTTTGTTAGAGTGGTGATTTTAAGAAAATAACTATGTCTACTGAAAATTACTAAAGTGAGGTACCGTAATTTCGGGTAGTTAGGCTGCGGCTTATACGTGTTTAAAAGTTAAAAATTTAGGTCTGCGGCATATCTGAAAGCGAAACAGTTAAGTTAAAATTTGCTGCAATATTTTAACCTCGGATTGTGCTAAGGCAGTACAATAAGTTAAAACTCGTCTAAGATAGGTGGTGCTCTGTGTAGAGACACTGTAATGCATGTACTTTCTGCTAAACTGCATGGTTTTGCCCACGTTTTCTTATTACTGCTTTTTTTTGTTTTAAATGGAAACAGCTACGTTTACTTGTCAAGTGCTGTGTTCATTCTTATATGTTTTTACTGCTTTGTAGCTTGTTTTTTGTTTACCTTATCATTCGTGCTTTAAAAATATTATTATTATTATGACTCCTGTTTGAAGAAAAAGTTATAAATTTGCTTTCAAGCTTTCGGCTGTGAAGAAAGTGATTGAAATTGGAAATCGCGCTGCAGCTAAAGAATTTCAAGTTGACGAGCTATCGTTAGGCAATGGAAGTCTGAACAAGAAGACTGGACAAGAGAAAATGCTTAAGAATAAAAGATGTCATTCACTGGCCTATTTTGGAAGACAATTTAGAGAAAGTGGATTATCAGAATCAACAGTTAGAATTAGCCTTCAAGCAAAAGTAATTGTTCGACAAATGGGCATTAAAATTTTTGTTGGAGGACCTAATTGGTGTTTCAGGTTCAAGGAAAGAAACAAAAGAAATTTATCTGTCAGGCCCAAAACAATAGTTAGACAAGAACTTTCCATGCACTGCCTTGAAAAAAAGATACCTTTTTTTGGAGTGTACATCTAAGAAAATTAAAAAACTAAATTTGAAAAAAGGGCAAAAAATTAATATGGATGAAGTGCCTGTTGCTTTTGACTGTCCTCCGAGCAGAACTGTTCATTATTCTATTAAAACTATTTCAGTGTTAACAACCGGGAATGAAAAGAAAATGTTTGGGGTTTGTCTGCCAATGGAGAGAAGTTAACAGCCTTTGATAATTTTCAAATGAAAAACAATTCCGAAAGGAAACTTCTCTAAAGGAGTTATTATTTGTGCGAATGAAAATGGATGGATGAGAGAAGTGATGTGGTTTTGGCCGAGAGAAATTTATCGAAAAAGGAAAGGTGCTTTTTTCTAGCCCCAAGAACTCATCATTCTGGATTCAGTGCAATCCCATTTAGCGAATACGGTATCATCCGAAGCAAAAAACTTAGGACCAATGTCTCAGTAATACCAGGTGGGTTTACAAAAACTTTACAGCTGCTAGATCTCACTATCAGTAGAATTTTCAAGCATGAACTACAAAAGCAGTGGGAGGAATGGATGCAAAGCGGACTCCATTCCTTCACAAATTCCAGACAAATGAGAAAAAAGCTTCATATGACGAGGCTGCCATATGGGTCGATAAAGCATGGCATTGAGTCTGAGCTGATATGATCGTATCTGCTTTCATTAAAACGGAAATCATCGAAAAAGAAAATGAGACTGAAGATAGCGATGTTGAAAGGAGTGATTTAGAACAGAATGATGAAATTGACTTTGATGGTCATTTGTTGAATTTATTTAATTCTGATATTGATGAGTTGGATTTTGAAGGTTTTGTATAAATAAATGTAGTTTAATTAAAAAATTCTGTTTGTTTATCTAATTTATGTATTCTTTTTCATAATCTGGTAATTTATGGTAATAAAGGAAGTTTACCAAACCCGTAAAAATAATACCTATTAGAAATCATCAGAGTTCATTTTTGACAAGTTCAAGGTAAAATGTCTGTTCCTTATTTATTTATATATAACTGATTATATTTATGTTGTAAATGTTATAAAATGTTGTTATCGATGGTGATTATTACATCAGTATGACAGGGAATTACTGAATAAATGAATATTAAGTGCCATGTTTTGGAATGCTTTGCTGTTTCGTAAGCGGCAGTACAGCTTATCCGCTGAACTTTAATTTTTTTAGGTCCGTTATCATGTATGTGGCATATATGCCAGGACAGCTGATCTACCTGAAATTACGGTATATATCAGTGGCTGTATAGAAATTTTTTGAATAGCTTAACACAAAATTATTCCTTTTGTAGTTGAGCTCTTATATTATGCTAAAATAGCTAATTTAATATTAATCAAAGCACTCTTTCAATGTGTAAGAACGATTTAATGATTTCAATGGTGGGTCGTTTATTATTTTATATGTGTTGTCAGATTACAGTAATTGTTCCTTCTATATTTGATGAAGTCAAAAATTATGTTATTCAATTGTTAAGAAAATTGGCTATATATATATATAATATTGTGATGCATTTCTGGAAAGGTAGAAATTCCATTTTTCGTGTTGTTAAAACTGTGTTCTAACCGAAGAGTCCTAATATTATTAGACACAAATGTCTCACATTATACAACACTGCACAATAGAAAGTACACAAAGAGATTTTTTTGACTTGGATGGCTGTAAGATGCTTTTTATGAGAACTAGTAGTTTCAGTTCTGGTACATAGTGAGTTTTGCACTTGAAATTGGCCTTAAGTCTACAGATCTGTTAGAATTTACAAATGCTTTTTTCGTACATCTTGAAATGAATCACTGTTTGTTTTGATCTATTTCAGTGATATCTTAGTGCATTTCAGCTGGTTATAGTATTTTTCTGTTGCTCTTCCTTATTTTGAATTTTTAAAAGCTTTTAGTTTTTGTGAGCAGACGCTGAAAATTGAGATATTTTAAGTTTTTTCTCAGTGTGCATATGCTATATATTTTATGAATCAAAACTGTGATTGGGTATACACTGAAGAGCCATTACATTAAGACCACCCTGTTAATAACATGTAGGACCACCTTTAGCCCTCAAAACTTCCAGCACCCGGCATGGCATTCACTGCAGAAGGTGCTGATATATACTCTGAGGTATCTGGTACCAAGTACTCACCAACTGGTCCTGCAATTCCTACACATTGCAAGCGGATAGCATGGCAGCACGAATTTGGTTTTCCAGGTGGGACCACAAATGCTCTATTGGGTTAATGTCAGGTGAATTTGGAGGCCAAAATCTGACTTAAAAGTCACTGGAATGTTCCTTGAACCACTTCCTCATGATTGAACCCTTATGAATTGCTGCATTATCCTGTTGGTAAACACCATCCCCTGCTACGAATACTGTTGTGATTAATGGGTGAACCTGGTCGGCAACAATGTTCACGTAGTGGACAGACATCAGGAATTGTTCTATGGGGATTATGGGTCCTAATGTGCTCCATGAAAACATTGCCCACACCATAATACCCCCGTCACCGGCTTGTCTCCGTCCAACTGCTCATCCAGGAGCCAGGGTTTCATTTGGAAATCAGTACATTAGCACGCACCTATCAATGAGATTGACCAGAAAACGTGATTCATCAGACCATGCAACTTTCTTCCATCCTTCTAATGTCCAATTCCAATGTTTCTTGGCCCATTGCAGACGCAGCTGCCGATGGCGTGCCATGAGTGCAGGGACATGCTTCGGCCTCTGGCTGCATACGCAGCAATGGTCACTGCACAGTGATTTGAGAAACATGGTTTGGGTCACCAATGTTGTAGCTCGTGGTTATTTCAGCTGTTGTAGCTCTTTGGTCATGGCGAAAAATGCGTAGCAATCTCCGCTGTCATCTGGAATCAATCTGCCGGCAGCTTGTCGTTTCTCCATCCATACACCACTTTTGATATGTGCTCACAACACCTGCTTGTGAACAGCCCACTAAATGTGCTGTTTCTGATATTGATGTTCCCTGTCACCGAGCCATAATGATTTGACCTTTATCAATAGCAGTGCAGTCTGATAAATCAGCAGCCTTTCCCATTATGTTGCTAATTGTGCTATGTTTGGAAAGACAATGCATAGCCACTTTATATACTCTATCAGTCACTCATATGCAGTGGTTTTGTTCCTTAGGGAGCCCATTGTTATAGTGGTCATAATGTAATATCTCTTTGATGTATATTGACCATTTTTAAGTTTGTTCCTATTGTCTAGTTAGAATGGCTTTAACTTAGCAAATCATTTGGTTTAGTTGGATTACATGCTAAAGAAGTAAGGCTATTGAGTTTAAAGCAAAAATACCTTAAAAGGCATAAATCTTTAATGTTAATTAAAAAAAGTGGAATCTTGCGTAAATATGAGGAAGGTTAGAAGAGCAAGATGGTAACTGAAGAGTATGGAATTCCTTTAAGTTTCATTTCTGATAATTTAAAAAAATGAAACGGCATCATTGTTAGCTTTAAACACCACTATCCCATTAAAAGACAATTCATCATTTATTATCACTGAATAGAATCGGTTTCAAGTTAAAATACTTGAATGAGGTTTCAAATTTGTTTGTATTGCATGGAAAGAAGTACATGTATTAGAATTCAAAATTACTTCACAGATGTGATTTATCATAATCCAGGGCCAAGATGGTATAAATTCCAAAGATGATGATATAGTTGATACTGTGAGCAGATGTCTTTCAAATGGAGCGTTCCATGGGGACTTCTGTAATGCTCACAATGGTCTTATAATGAAACTGAAATCTCGTTTGCTAAAATCATATCCAAATTTTTGCCAAGCTAGCTGCAGCCTTGTCACTTAACATACAAGGTTATAAAGGTATATAATTTCCAGTTTCATTAAAGTTTTTAAGTATTAATAAAGTTACGGTATTTTTTAATGTGTAAATGTCTGTATTGTCAGAATGGAATGACACATATTGGTAATTTAGAGCATTTAATTTTCGTTTCTAATCAAAGCAAAAAGCAGGCTATCTTGGTAATTGGATAATTTAAAATAAAGAATTTTAAAATACATGAGGTAGGTTTCTACAACATTTTAAGGTACAATTTTTATAAGAGGTTTATGTTAGCATCCCTGCAATTTCATTATAAACTGGTTTGATTACATAATATGCAAATAGAATATCTACATTTCTTTATTAGATTGTTAGGTTCTTATGAACTTTGAGTTTTTTAAACTGATCTGAATGTGAGAAAATGCTAAATATGACTAAAATGTAACACAGGATTAATTGTGATTTTCATTTAAATACTGCTAAGATATGTTACCAGTTTGGGTCATGCTGATTGAATGTAAATGCTTTATATACTCTAATATCAGCTACTCATGCACGGTGGTTTTGTTCCTGGTGGAGTCCATTGTTATAGTGGTCATAATGTAATGGCTCTTCGATGTATATAGATCATTTTTAAGTTTGATCCTATTGTCTAGTTAGAATGGCTTTAACTAAGCAAATCATTTGGTTTAGTTGGATTGCATGCTGAATATTGTAAGAAGTAAGCCGATTGATTTTTTTAAAAAATCAAATTTTATTTGTTTCATTTATCTTGTAAATGTTTCTAGTTTAAAATGCTTTAAACTTGTAAAAATATATAAATAAGTAAATATTATGCTAATTTGTTTTAAGAATTTGTAAAGAACTGTTAAACCAAACTGTAACTTTTTGGTTGACTCCATACTATCTTGTTTGGTGTCATGGCTTATTCTCCACTGAATGTGTTTTATTACATTATATTTGTATTGCTTATTTATAGAAAATTAGATGGTAACTTCCATCTTATCAGTAGAGATGTTCTTGAAAATGTTTTATATATAATGACAAGACCTGTTGTTTCAGCATTCTGCACGTAGATGTTTTTGCGTACAATGTTTGGTCGTAGTGTTATTTTGATAAGTGGGTATTTAACTTCCAGAATGTTCAACTTCTAGAACTATGACTTGAAAGGGAAAATATGGATGGATTTAAAATGTTGAGTAAGTTGCATGATCATGTTGTAGATGGCAAACCTGGGGCATTAAAATATACAATTTTTTAACCTTGCATTTTGAAGCATGTCTTTACCTCACATTTTCTTGCATGTCTTCTGACTGTCTGCTATGAGAAAAAGGATTTCAGAATTGAGGGTTTATAAAACTTCCTTATTTATGTTATGTGCATATATTTTATATAGTATATATAGTCTCTGTTTCAAAAGGTTTGTTCTTATGAAAATGCAGTTGTAAAAATTCAATATCATTAAAAAAGTAAAAGTAATATTTTTTAGACAATCTGAGCATAGTTATCTGATTTTACTGCTGACAACTCTTACTTATAATTATCTCAAGTCTTGTTTTATGAAAAGAAGCAAATTTACTTCACTTTCTGTGGTGTATTTTGTGCACTTATCTTTTAAAAGCATTGCTTTAAAAAAATACCACACACATACACATGTAAGCAATGTTTGCATGTTGCACTCTTGCATGTTAAATAGCTATTAGGGTATCAATATTGCTTTGTAATTTATTAAAATGCATGTCTTCTGGTTTTGGTGCCCCTGCATATCAACATTATCATGCATTCTGCTGGACTTAAAATTATTCATTTTTCTATGTGTTTATATGTGCATTTATTATCATGAAACATTAATATTTTCTTTAAAATATTTCAGGTGATTCGTCTGTGACGTTTCTGCCACAATTCACTTATCCTCCGCCTGCTTATTATGGGTATCCCGGACCACAGTACAGTAAGACTTTTTTTATGCAGTTATCTATATTGTATAAAATTAGCTTCTTTTTTTATATTGAAGTAAAAGCATAATTTCATGTGTTTGATAGCTATTAATTAAAATTTAAAAAAATTGTTATTGTATAGAATTTCATTGTTAGTGACAAAAATCATTATTTTTGATTCAGAAAGTATGTGATGGGGATTTTAAGAATATTTATGTAGTTTTCTGGTCTTCGTTCATTGTGAAAAACTTTAAAAAAAACTTTAACCAGGATAGACAAAAGGAGAAAAATATCAAATCTTACTTCTTTATAGCTAATCTTCTTTCTTTATTGAAAGACTTAACCTAAGAGATATATTTCTTACATTTAGAAAAAGATTACTGTAGTTAAGATTCAGCTGATGAAAGTATAATTTCTTACCAGACATATCAAGTTAGTGAATGTGTTATGTTCTATCATGGAAGAGAATCCCTCTCAGTGGCTGAATGATAAAATCTCAGAACACTGGTAGTTCTGACCTGAGTTCAGTTCCAGGTAAAAGGGCTGGCTGCATGGTCATTTTTGGTGGTTTTCTCCATGTGTAATTTGTATACAAGCCAGTTTCCCTTAGAAAGTCCTCGACGAAGGGATCCTTCCCTTAGGCAGATAATATAATAGTGTGCTTTGCCATAATCAACTGATTCAAGCAAAAATATGATAGACGACAAAGAAATTTATTAACAACATTAGAAAATATTTAGACAAAGAAATTTTAACAACTTTAGAAAACTATTGAATTGTCTGCCTTATTCTTAACTTAGTCATTATAAGGACACAATAAAAAAATAAAAAAATCTCCAATAAAGTTACTGTGGACCAAGAATGAGTGCTCTGGTAAGCATTGCCCACCCTTATCAGATTAAGGGTAAAGTCATTATTTCTTTAAATTCACTTCATTTTAGTTCTGATGGCTGTTTTATTAGATTCAGTAGTATTTAAAAAAAATTTTGCATGCTGCACTACAAGTCATCTCTGCCAGGAAAATCATTTGCATTTCTTCTTATTTTTTATGAGCATCTATAAAAACCATTTTTTTTCCAACCCTTGGTTATAGACATATTTGTTATGAAAAGGTTTATTTGATGTAAATGTTCATGTTTGGCTTCTAACTTTATATATTGTCCCCTGGTCACTATAGTTATATTTAATAAAAGTTTATCATAAAAAGTGAAACTTAAAATGTTTGTCTTCTGTGCAGCAAAAATTAATTCAGAGATTTAATTTCAGAATTTGAGATTTTGAATATATTTTTGCTTTTCTTGAGAGATTGGTTAAAAAAATAAATTACAATAACTACAGCCTAATTTTTTCCCCCTTTAGTGTCATTCAGTAGTGATCTTTAATTTATAATTTTATTCCATACTGTATGTCAAAAATGTTTTCATGGAAATAATAATTCGTAAGTTTTTAAATGCTTAAAACACATAATTATTATTCCCTTGCAATTTTATTACTTTTAAATCATAATCATACAAAAAAATTCATTAAAGTAGAAGTATTTTTAATTTTTTAAATTATGCAAATAATATTACATTCATGTCCATAAATTAAGGATAATGCAAAGTCACGCTAAGGAAGAGTTAGAAGCAAAACAAATTTGACTTATTTGCAAAGCTTTTTTATTAAACAAAAGGTAAAGAGCAAAAAAAGATGCTATATGTTTGATATTATTAAAAAAATTAGCGATTTTTTTCTCCTTGGAGCAAATTACAAAAAAAACCTATTTACAAAAAAACAATATTATATGGTTGGTATGATTGTTAATACATTGTATGTCTCCCAGACATGCAGTACA
>KK115327.1:177259-190741 GCA_000611955.2 Stegodyphus mimosarum | reverse complement strand
GCAGTAAGTGGAACACATCTGACAGGTCTACGAGCATGTACACCAATCTGCCCTAAGCGTCTATACACGGTCTGCCTTGAAATTGTTGTACCAGTGGCTGACGAGACTGGTCTGAGGCTGTGCTCCACCTGTTTCTTTTGGCAGTAACTGCCAAACACCGGTCCTCATTCGGCGTTGTAACTCTGGGGCGACCTGTGCTGTAACGTCTACTCACATTACCATCATCTTGGAATTGTTGCCAAAGCCTGGAGATGACACTCTGGGCAATTCCAAGTTCGTCTGATACTTCCAGTTGGGTACGCCCACATTCCAGACGGCCGATAATTCTACCACATAAAAAATCATCCAAATGCGTCCTTTGTGTCAAAACTATTCGGTTATTGCACTGAAATGCTTATAAAGCGCCTGCAAACAATTTTACTTCTTTGCCTGTATTCCTTATATATCACTCTCTTACACTCTCATCATTGTGACGTTCCATCGGTGTCATCTGGTTACTTCCTGAAATTTGCATATGATTCTTGAAGATGTGTGTAGTGATTTTACAAGTGATATATTTATTTTAGAGTTTGATTTCCGCGTGACTCCGAATTATACTTAATTTATCGACATGAGTGTATATGTCAGCTCTATGCTAGTTCGGAAGCTTGCTGTTGTTTTCTAGAACACAAATCTGTAAGATTAAGTGATTTAGATTTTTTTGAAAAACATTTGTAGTGGTCAATACATTTCATGACTTTCTGCTAGCAGTGCTCATTACTTAATCTATTAATATCAGAAACCTTTTTTCTAAATTGCTGTTTTATATTTAATTAGCTACAAATGCAAGCATATTACTCTTCAGTTCGTGTACAACCCCTGAATATGGTGTCAAACTTTAAAATTAAATAACCTGGCCATTTTTTATGTATGGGAATAAACTGTTTTATATATTCTCAAGAATGACTGTAAAACTTTTTTAGGTATAACTACAAAGACTGAAGGTCCTATAAAAAGTTCCATTTATGACTAAGATCAGGTGGCAGTTCTTCATCCCAATCAATTTTGGCAGACCAGATTTCCTGAGTCAGACACTTTATTCTAATGGTGAAAGGGCCGTAAAATCCGACAGGATCAAAAATACGCCCTGCAGTTTGCAATAGGAAACGTTTAGAGTTAATTGACGAGGATATGAAATTTGTTAAGTGTTGAGTTGAATGTTAAAATAAAAATTATCATTATCCGTATCCCAGTTAATCCTAACACTTTGATGGGGACAATTTCAGGAGATTCTTGTATCGAAAATTCTTTGTGATGCCAAATGTCTGAGTTCTTTTGAATTAGTATGCCACTTATGTAGTGAGATGCTAGCTTCATTAAATATGTTCACGATTTCTAAACTTGTTTTCAGGGCTTGTTCTAAATTTTGTTGACCACCAATAATATCATCAACATACAGACAGTTATTTAAGAGTTCTACTGTTTCAGGATATATTTCTGAATATTTTTTAAGATGATGCTTAATGGTAGCAGCGAGTAGGAAGGGACTAGACTTAACTCCGAACAAAACTCTTGTAAATCTAAAGGTTTTCAAGTTTTCATTGCTATCATCAGCATCATCTTTCCAAAAGAATCGTGTAACGTCCCTATCTTCTTCATTCAACTCTATTTGTAAAAAGGCTTGTGTAATGTCAGCTGTTAAGGCTATCGAATTCTGTCAAAATTTTATCAGTAAATCAAAAATATCAGGATATAAGTTCGGACCCGTATATAAACAGTCGTTTAAAGAAAGTGTCTTTGGTCTATGTGCTGAAGCATCATAAACTATTCTTAGTTTGCTTGTTGTTATCATTTCTGATGACTGCCCTATGAGGTAAATTAAATAGAGTCTTGTCATTTCGATTGTCTTCCTTAACTGGTTCAATAATATGTTTTAACTCGTAATCTTTTAAAACCTCTGTATATTGAACAAATAAAGAGTTATCAATTTTAAATTTGTTACTTAATTTCTTAAATCTTTCAAGTGCTACATTCCTATTATCTTCCATTAGATGTTTTGAATTTGGTTTCCATGGTAATCTTACTTGGTATCTTCCATTCTTATACTTGATATCAGATTCGAAGGATTTCATAATTTCTAAATCAACAGTTTTGTCGTTCTGAGTATCACTTTCTAAACCTAAGTTTTCTAGCTTCCAAAACTGTTGTAACTGATCTGATATCAAGTTTTCATTTACTATTACTTTCATAGTTAATAATTCACTAAATTCATTATTTACTTTACCCTGTAAACACCACCCAAATAAAGATTCTGTAGCTACTACATCTCTTGAAATTCTTTTAATTTTACCTGTAATTATAGAATAATAGAAATCTACCCCTATGAGAACATCAATTTTGTCACTTTGCCTACAACAGTCAGCTAATTGTAAATTTTGTAAAACTTTATTTTCCTTAGCAAAGTTCAAATCTGGAGGAGAGATGAGAGCATTGGATATATTTTCAACTTCGAGAAATTCAACATATATACTAAGTTTGGGATCGCTAATATTTTCTAGTTTGGCTTTAACAACATTGAAGGTTTTTTCTAACGCAGTTTTATCTCCAAATGAGTAAACAGAAAGTGATTCTTTTCTAACGATCGGAAGATCCATTTTATTAGATACATTTTTAGTTATGAAAGATCTCATTGAGCCATTATCAAAAAGAATTCTCACATTTTCAGCTTTATCATTATTTCGAATTAATGCAGAAGCAGTTTGCAATAATATTCTATTAGATCTATTTTCATCGGAATTATATGACGAAACAGCGGAAATAACGTTGGAATCCGACGTTTTCTTTTCAAGTTTGTTATCTTTTTTCTGATGAAATGAATAACAGATGGCTTTTGAATGTTTATTACAGCAGAAGCTACAGTTTACTTTTTGTTTACAGTCTTTAATTCTATGCTTTTTATCCAAACATAAAAAACATCTGCCTTGCTTCTTCAAAATCTCTTTTTTCTTTTCCACACTTAAAGTTTCGCAATCCATAGATTTATGACTTCCATTCCCGCAGAACAGACACTGTGATTCGGCTGACGCTGCTAATAATTCAACTGTCGACGGCTTACTTGTTTTGACTGCAGAAAGTTTCGATTTGAAAGGTAGTGGTTTTTCTAATTGCGAGAATTTCTCTTTAGAGTTATAATTAACAGAAGCTGCGCGTTCTCTACTGAGTACTTCGTTCCTCAAAAAGTCTAATAGACCTTTTAAATCCCAATTTTCGTCTTTAATTTTTCGGCTATAATCAAGAACGAACTCATTAGGAAGTAATTTCAAAATTAAAGGCGTTAAAAGATTTCCGTAGGAATTAGAGTCTATTTTTAATGCTTCAAGATTTCTTATCTGCACTTCGGTGTGATCGAGAAGTTTTCTTAATCCGTTTACATCATTAGGATTTCTAACAGGTGAAATACTTAAGAGTTGTCCTAGATGCGAATTAATTAAGATGTTCGTTTGCCCAAATCTGGAACGTAATAGTTCAAGAGCAGCTTCGTAATTATTTTCGATAAGAGCGAAACCAGAAATAGCTTTGGCGGCTGAGCCACCAAGAAAGCTTTTCAAATAAATTAATTTTTCTATTTTTGATAAATTCGGATTTTTGTCAATCGCATTTTCGAACTGACCTATAAATTCTAACCAATCTGAAGGATCACCATAAAATTTAGAAATGGTTAATTTAGGAAGACGAGTGAATGTATTATTTTCGTTTTTCGAATCTGTAGTGGTTTCATTAGAAATGTTCCGATTTTCATTCTCCGAATTTTCGAGCTTATTCAATTCCTTCAATTTTTTCTTTCCTCTAAATTGCCACAGTTGAATTTTCTCATCGTATTCTAGAACCGTTGTGATTTCGAGTTCAAATTCCTCCGTTTCGAGTTTTAAATCTCGTTCTATTTGAGAGTCTAAATCTTTCAAAACTTTTGATTTTTCGTTTAATTGATCTAAATTTTCTTCTAATACATTAACGTTTATACTAATATCAGCTTTATTTAATTCAGTCTCGATTTTCTTTAATATCTTGGACACTGCGGTCCTGAATACCTTTCGTTTCAATTTCAATTTAGCAATGATATCTTCCATTATACTAATAATAGAAAGTGCAGGCTTACCTTGGCAATCTTCGCACACTTCTAAAGTGCTAATCCCAAATGAGAAAACACAAATTTTTAAATAACCGAACGATTCATTTCAGGCTGTATGCACCATTGAGGCCCAAGGCTAGTTTCGCAATAGGCTAAATTTCAATTCGAAGTTAAATCCTTTCTAAAATCTGTCTATGAAGAAATCTATATATCTATCACTGATGCGAAGAAACTTTAATTTAAATATTTATTTACAATATATACAGTTAAACAGTTAACAAATCATCTTATGGAATTTTATGAAATAAAGGATAAGGCTTCCTATGCCTTTTCCGTCTAGCGTCTAACATCTAATTAATTTTTTCTACTTCAGTTGCGGGGCGCTGCTATCGCTCTATGACATCATATTTCTCTACAGGAGGCAAGGCGACTCCTTAACAGTATTAATTGCATCCTTGTAAAGGGGTTAAATATAAAAATCAAGACATTTTATAATAAAAAGGATCATAGTAGTACAAACTTTAAAATTAAAAATGCAAAAAGGGAAAATATGTACAAGATAATAAAAGTATAAAAATTAATCTCCCTTTATTGAAACTTTAATTCAGAACTCATCAGGGGAAAATGAAATAAAGCTTCATAAAAGTTGATTAATATGCTTCAAAAACGTGTTTCGTTCTCCCGGTAAATTTGAGATCCCTAACCGAATAAAGAAACAAATTTATACTCACATAAAACCGAAAAAAGTGTATTCTCAGGATTTTCACTACACACCTTTGAAACACTTGGAAAAAATAAAATATAACATTGTTTCAAATTGACTGCAAAAAAACCAAAACATTACATATTGTAAAATAACCATTCGAAAAAGTCATACTGGTCTAAAAATATTATATGCTAATCCGAAATTCATATTGCAATGTAAAGATATATATAAACTTAAAGCAGCTGAATAAATTAGTAAATTGGAATAACTGGAAGGCAATTTCTCTATAATATGATAATTGCAACCATGTATAAGAGGTTTAACACAATTTCAAAACTAATCCAATTAAAGAGAGAATTCATAGTAGAACAACCTTGAAAAATAAAAAATGTGAAAGGGAAAATATACAAAATTATACAAATAAAAATTAATCTCCGTTTATTGAAACTCTAATTCAGAACTCAACAGGGAAAAATGAATTAAAGCTTCATAAAAGTCGATTAATATGTTTCGTTCTCCTGGTCCATTTGAAATCAAAAGCCATAAAAAGATTTTATCAAATTATATTAAAGACTTTAAAATGTGTTTTGTCTTGTTTATGTGGTTTGTCATGACAGCTCATATTTTGATTTAAATTAGCATTTAATTCCTATTTATGGCAAATTACCAAAAAACATGGTAAACTCAGGGTTGCCACTCAAATAGGAGAATGAAATTCCCTGACTTTTCTAGGTTTGCCAAGGAGTGTTTCAAGAAAATTCCAGGCTATCTGCATAGTGCGCATTGGCTGTGCTGAGGGTAAATTAATTATGGTACCACTTGAAAAAGCAAAAATTTGCCAATTACATGTGATTTTATATACATTTATATATAATCCTCAAAGCATTACTCTTATAATTATAATAGGAGTTGTTTTCTTCACCATGGACTGAGATTAGATTCTGCCCACTCAGGATTTAAAAATGTCTTTTCTGCAGATATTTCGCAGCTAAAGGAAGGCAGAAATCTATTTAATGATATTTTGAAATAAATTCAAGTATTTTATACTTGAATACTTAGTAAATACACAAGTAAAAAATATGTGGACTAAATTTTGTGATGGTATGTCACATTACTGCTGGAATAGTTTCACAAGTATGCCAGAAAAAATTGCTGGAAATTTGAAAGTATTATTAAATAACACAAATAACATTAAAATAAATTTAATTACAAAAATTGATGGCATTTTGGCGAATATAGATATATTAATGGTTGGCGAATATAGATATATTAACGGTTATCTAGATGACTGACTGATATTTTTTTTTTATTTTACTCCAAAATGACAAATAAGATATTTAACAAAGGAGAAAGAGTTTAAAAATTTTGTTTTATATGAGAATGGGGGTGGGAATTTATTTTTGTTCCAAATGCACTGCACCTGCACATGTGAATTTTGGGATTATCGAGGTTGCTGAAATCTTGCTTTGCCTTTCTAAAAGACTATCTGATTGGCACTGCAAAAATTGGCTGTATGCCAGCTGTCCAAATGACACTTAAGCGATACATGATTCGCCATGAAAGTGATCGCTTCAGAAGTAGGTGCAAAAATCGCTTTTTGGGGGCTCGCGGTATTAAATTCCCAGATTTTGACTAAAAAATATTTTAATTTCCTTACTTTTTGGTCAATTTTCGAATTCCCTGACATTTCCCGGTTTTCCAGGTATTGTGGCAACTCTGTAAACTGATTGGGTTATAATGCTTCTCATTCAGGAAGACATAAGTCTGTCAATATTGTTTGTCGCTTTAGTTAGTCTGTCAGTCTTGTATGTCCCTTTAGTTAAGTTTTATAATTAGCTTTTTGGTTTGTTTTGCAGCTTGTTGAAAACTGTGTACTTATTTTGTTTTAATATATGCATATATAAGGTGATCATAAATTAACTTGACTTTTTCAGAGCAATCTATAGCAGTAACTAAACATGGATTGATTCAAAAATTTGTGGCAAAACAATTAAAAAAAAAAAAAAAAAAAATTAGTTAAGAAAATTTCCATTAGGGGCAGCATTACAGGTAAAATGCTTGAGAAGACATGCAATAAATACTTGTGGGCTATTTTAATATTTCCAAGATTGCACAAGTAGTATTTTTTCAATTCTGATCAACATTAGTTCTCCAGAATGTGCAATCGTGAAATGACTGTTTGTACATGACTGTTTTACGAAAGCAGGGAAATACTGCAGCAGCTCTGAGAAATTCGAAGTTGAAAGAAGTTGCACAGAGGACCAGAGTCTCCATAAGGTGTGACAGATATGATATCTTGATTCAGAAAACTTGGTCATTATGCATTCAACATGGCAGAGGGCGAAAGCCTATTAGTGCAAAAGTCGTTTGAGAGATAGGCAATTTTCAAGTCACCACTGATAAATGATCATGTCATCAGTAACATAAATGCAGTATCACAGCAATTAGATATGTCACTGGAACATGTGGAAAATACTGAGAAAAATAGTGTTTTTAAAGTCAGCCACAAGCAACAACTACTTATTACCGATACTATTCATTGTTTATCTTCTGCATTGACTTTTCTAGCCTGAATGGAAGTTGATGACTCCTGACTGTGGAACATCCTCTGAAGTGACGAGGCACATTTTTGTCTCAGTGGAACAATCAGTGAACACCCAGAACTGTTGAATTTGGGCCACAGAAAATCCTTGTGCCTTTTACGCAATTCAACCACATTCACCTAGAGTTACCGTCTGGTGTGCACTCCCTTCCCAATTTATCATTGAACATTTCTCGTTCAAAGAAAATTAGGACAATGGCTTTGTAAGAGCCCTGAGATATTGTGACATGCTCAGCAATTTCATCTTACCTCAACGTCAACAGCGAGGTTGCCTTGTGTCTACGACTGTAATGGAGAATGGTGCCCCTCCACATAATCAACTCTGTTTGCAAAGGTTTTTGTGGCAACATTTTAATCAAGATAGAGTGACCAGTTGTTCATTCCCCACACCTTGGCCGACCCATTCTCCCAATCTCACTCTGTGTGATTTTTAGTTATGGGGCCTTTTAAAGTGTTCGTTTTATCAGGGGGAATCTTGCGACTTTGGCTGACCTGAAGGCTCACATAACACTGCGCGTGCAAAAGATTACTGGCAATCAGCTGCGGTTAGCTGTTGAATCATAGAAAATTCATTAAAGTAAAAACAGTTTTAATTTTTAAATTGTTCAATTAATGTTACTGTGCCAATACTGAAGCCTGCCATTGTTTTCAATAATCTAAATTATATAAGATTGGGTGAATAACATATTTTTGATAACAAAATTATAGTGATCTATACATTTCATGACTTTCTGCTAGCAGTGCTCATATTTAATCTGTTAACATCAAAAACTGTTCATTGCCTGCACATTTTACACCTTAATAAGGGGATCCACATTAAACAACATGCTTTAAATTGCTAAACAGTCTGTAACAAATGAACGATGCAGATACTGGAATTTTTAGCTTGTTTGTATTTTGATGTAAGGTGCCTCCTAGGAGAAATTTTATTAACTAATTTTTGTTGTTGCACAGTCTTTCAGTGCATCCTTTGAATTTTCTCTCTACAAATTTTGCCCACCAGCGGCCGAACGGTAAAGACGCTGAACACTGGTAGTTCGGTCCCAGGTTCGAATCCCGCGAACGGACTGGCTGCATGGGCGTTTTCGTGGTTTTTCCCATGTGTAACGTGTATACGAGCCATTTTCCCTCAGAAAGTCCTCCACGAAGGCATCCCTCCCTTTAGGCTGATAGCCCTCGTGTGCTTTGCCATAATTAAATAACCTAACCTAACCTAACCTAACCTCTACAAATTTTCTAATCAATCTGCATTTTAGTTACAAAGTGCTCTAAATAGGCCAAGATTAATTACAACCACCTTGTGTATATATATATATATTTATGTATATGTATATAAAGAAATATGTAAATAGGCTAAAAATTCAAATAAAAGTTTTTTAAACCCATCCTGCGCTATAGCACAGTTAATCTCTAAGTACAGTTTTTAGTTTTTCCCTTGATATTAAATGTTTAGTTTAACATAATCGGGGACCTCCCAATTTTTTTAGTTTGTTTAAATGACTGTTAGTTTTGCTCTTTATTTATACTTGATTTGGAATTTTGGATTAACATACATTGGCTTTAGACCAATTAGTTCTATGGTTTTCTTTAATTGCCATTTTGGCACTTAATGTTTTATTATTGTTTTATTCTTTTTTTCAAGTGTTTCGAAAATGTGTGGGGAAAATTCTGGTACATTTGAAATTCGAGTTTTTGGTTTTATATGAATTTTAAACTCTTTAATAAAATTTGATAGAATCTTTTTACGGTGTTTGATCTCAGATGGACGAGGAGAATGAAACATTTTTTCGAAACATATTAATGAACTTTTATGAAGCTTTAATTCATGTTCCCCTGATGAATTCTGAATTAGAGTTTCAATAAAAGGAGATTAATTTTTATTTGTATAATTTTGTATTATAGTTTCCCTTTTGCATTTTTTATTTTTCGAGGTTGTTCTACTATGAATTCTGTCTTTAATTGGATTAGTTTTGATATTGTGTTAAACCTCTTATGCACAGTTGCAATTATTATAATAGAGAGGAATTGCCTTGCTTTTATTTCAAATTACTAATTAATATAGATACTGTAAGTTAAATCTACTTAAATCCTGCAGCTATGGTGCAGGATGGGTTTCAAAAAATTTTATTCAAATTTTTAGCCTATTTATATATTTCTTTATATATCTATTTTGTACGAGGTGGTTGTAATTGATCTTGGCCTATTTAGAGTACTTTATAGCTGTAACTAAAATGCAGATTGATTAGAAAATTTCTAGAGAGACAATTTAAAGGATGAACTGAAAGATTGTGCAACAACAAACAATAATTAGTTCATAAAATTTCTGCTAGGAGGCATGTTACATCAAAATACAAACAAGCTACAAATTCCAGTATCTGCATCGTACATCTGTTAAAAACTGTTTAGCAATTTAAAGCATGTTGTTTAAGTGAACAGCTGGTCATTCTATCATCAGTAAAATGTTGCCACAAAAGCCTATATACATGGAGTCCATTATGTAGAAGGGCACCATTCTCCATTAAAGTGTTAAACACAAGGCAGCGTCATTGTTGAATGTGAAGTAAGATGAAATTGTCAAGCATGTCATAATAACTGAGGGCTTTCTCTGAAGGAGAAATTTTCAAGGATAAATTGGGAAGGGAGCCCACACCAGACTGTAACTTTAGGTGAGTGTGGTGGAATTGTGTGAAAGGCACAAGGATTTTCTGTGGCCCAAATTCAACAATTCTGGGTGTTTACTGTTCCACTGAGACAAAAATGTGCCTTTGAACACTTTTGAAAAATGTGCCTTTGGGAACTTCCAGAGAATGTTCCACAGTTAGGAGTCATCAACTTCCATTCAGGCTAGAAAAGTCAATGCAGAAGATAAGCAATAGTCAGTGTCGGTAGTAAGTAGTTGTTCCTTGTGGCTGATTTAAAAAAGTGCACTATTTTTCTCAGTATCTGCCATGTGATATATCTAATTGTTGTGATATTGCATGTTACTGATGTCGTGATCATTTATCAGTGGTGACTTGAAAATGGCCTACCTCTCAAACAACTTCTGCACTAATAGAGTTTGCTCTCTGCCATGTTGAATGCATAATGACCAAGTTTTCTGAATCAAGATATCATGTCTCTCACACCTTATGAAGACTCTGGTTCCCTGTGCAACTTCTTTCAATTTCATATTTCTCAGAGCTGCTACAGTATTTCCCTGGCTTTCGTAAAACAGTCATTTCACAATTCCACATTCTGGCAAACTAATGTTGATGGGAATTGAAAATATGCTACTCACATGATCTTGGAAATATTAAAATAGCCCACAAGTATGTATTCCTTGTCTTTTCAAGCATTTTACCTGTAATGCTTGCCCTAATGGAAATTTTTTTCTCTGAATCTTTCAGCGCGTCCTCTGAATTGTCTTGCTACAAATTTTTGAATCAATCCACATTCAGTTACTGCTATAGAGTGCTCTAAATAAGTCAAGTTACTTTATGATCACCTTATATATGTCTATATTAAAACAAAATAAGTACACAGTTTTCAACAAGCTGCAAAACAAAGCTAAAAGCTAATTATAAAACTTAACTAAAGGGCATACAATATTGATAGACTAACTAAAGGGACAAATAATATTGATAGACTTATGTCTTCCTGAATGAGAAGCATTATAACCCAATCAGTGTACATGTTTCTCATGCTACCTAGAAGACCGGGAAACGTCAGGGAATTTGAAAATTTACCAAAAAAGTGAGAGAATTAAAATATTTATGTCAAAATCGGGAAAAGTCTGGGAATTTCATACTGCGAGCCCCAAAAAAGCGATTTTTGCACCTACTTCTGAAGCGATCACTTTCATGGCGAATCACGTATCGCTTAAGTGTCATTTGGACAGCTGGCATACAGCCAATTTTTGCAGTGCCAATCAGATTGTCTTTTACAAAAGGCAAAGCAAGTTTTTAGCAACCTCGATAATCCCGAAATTCGCATGTGCATGTGCAGTGCATTTGGAACACAAGTAAATTCCCACGCCTATTCTCATATAAAACAAAATTTTTAAACCCTTTCTCCTTTCTTAAATATCTTATTTGTCATTTTGGAGTAAAATAAAAAAAATATCAGTCAGTCATCTAGGCTAACCATTTAATATATCTATATTCGCCAAAATGCCATCAATTTTTGTAATTAAATTTACTTTAATGTTATTTGTATTATTTAATGTGTCTTCCTCCTTCTAAATTCATTTATTATTAGTTAATAATACTTTCTAATTTCAGGCAATTTTTTATGGCATACTTGTGGAACTAATTCTAGCAGTAATGTGGTATGCCATCACAAAATGTAGTGCACATATTTTTTTACTTGTGTATACTGCTAAGTAAATATAAAATACATGAGTTTATATCAAAATATCATTAAATAGATTTCTTTAGCAGCAAAATATCTGCAGAAAAGAAATTTTTAAACCTCGATTGGGCAGAATCTAATCTCAGTCTACGGTGAAAACAACTCCTATTATAGTTATAAAAGTAATGCTTTGGGGATTATATATATATGTATGTAAAATCATATGTAACTGGCAAATTTTTGTGTTTTCAAGTGGTACCATAATTAATTTACCCTCAGCACAGCCAATGTGCGATAGCCTGGAATTTTCTTGAAACACACCTTAGAAAACCTAGAAAAGTCAGGGAATTTCATTCTACTGTTTCAGTGGCAACCTCAGTTTACCATGTTTCTGGTAATTTGCCATAAATAGGAGTTAAATGCTAATTTAAATCAAAATGTGAGCTGTCGAGCAAACCACATGCTTCACGGCTATTAAATGATTTGAGTTATTCGATTATGGCAAAGCTATCTTCCTAAGGGGAGAGATGCCTTCATGGAGGACTTTGTAAGGGAAACTGAGTCATATCCATGTATGGGGAAAGCCATTAAAATGTCCATACAGCCAGCCTGTTAACCAGGATTCAAAGCCTGGTCGAACTACCAGTGTGTAGTGACTGGAATTTGAAGCCAGGTCGAACTACAGCGTTCAGTGCTTGACGACTGGTAGGCCACTACTTTTTTTTTTGCTATATCAAGCCTAATGATGCAAATGTGTTAAGTGCAATAATGTGTAAACTTAACAATAAAGGTAAATAATAAATACAATATGACAGAATATTATATTTAGTGTACAGAACATGTGTACTGCTATTTACATAAAATAAAATAGAAGCTTGAATGCAGTCTGCCTAGTTGTAATTGATGGTGCACATTAACTAGTAATATTCAGTTGTATTTTACTGGATCGCCGAGTTTAACTATAGCTTTGAATTAAATATAGATACTTGAGGCTACAGTGGAAGTTAAACTTTTAATAGTACTGACTTTAGATTGCTATATACAGACTCTTCTGTAACGAACAAGAAAATATTGGGTAGATTCTTTGCTGTTAGTATGTAAGAAATAATGTATTTGTTATATTTTCTGACCATGAATGAAAATTAATATTTGTTTATTTTATGAATCGAAATAAAATATGAAATTATTTTTAAACTTCAGAAATTTGAAAAAGTTATAAAATTATATTCGTCAGAAACACAAAAGAGAAGAAGAAATTCTACCACTCTTCTTATTAATATTTTAGAGGTAAATAATTAATGTTTGTGAACAATTTTGTGGTAACTTTATGTGTATCTGTAGTTTTATTTATTTTTTCTAAAAGTCATGGTCCTAATTATAATTAGTTTAGTGGACGAAATTATTGCACTGTTGATGCTTGCTTTTGTGTCTGTGTTCATTAATTAAAAAGTAATGAGCATTTCATCATCATTGTGTGTAATATGAATAAATCCATCATACAAAATATTTTTCAAATGTCCTCTTTTCTAAGGTTTGTCTGATTTTCTGATTTCTATCAAATTATTTAAAAACTTTTGAAACCTGTGGCATTACTTGTAATATTTTCTAACAACTTTTATGTGCTTATTGTGAAACTCTGCTCTACAGATTAATTGATTGTAAAGAAGCTTAACAGGTACTGTGTGGAAAATGATGAATATTTTTTTGCAGTTCTTATGGCTTCTTTTTTTTTTTTTT
>KK115327.1:134497-177235 GCA_000611955.2 Stegodyphus mimosarum | reverse complement strand
TTTTTTTTTTTTTTTTTTTACTATATATAGTGGCAGCAACTCCAGGGCAGACTGCTATGGTATATCAACCTGAACGATATTATCGGCCAGATGGTACGGACGTCGCAATGGGTATGCTGGGTGGTGCAGCTGTTGGTTCCCTTATGTGGGGTCCGTTACTTTGGTGGTGAACTTTATTGCAAATCATTGCCATAAAATATTTATGCCATTGTTTTTCTTTATTTTATAAAAAGCACTTAACTATTGTGGAGAAAAGAAAACTGTAAATGATTTTGTGTGTCTTGAGAAATTTTATTTCTCTGATTTTTAGTAGTTAGTGTTTTATTTCAAGCAGAGATGGAGGATAAGAAAGCTTTTCTAGTCATGAAACTGTAGATGTCTTCATCTTGTGTGATAGTGAAACGTTGAATTATTTAGCTTTTATGCAAATAATACATCATTTCATTCTAGTAAATATTTTGTTATTAAAAAATGAATAATCGTACTTTGATTTGTTTTATAGTTTTTTGGTTAATGTTTTAGTTTTTTGTTGTTATTTCCCAAAGTTTATAGTCATTATATATTTCACATACACATGTTTCATTAGAAACAGTTTTGCCTTTTAATTTTTATTATAGTTAAAATCCATATATATCCGCAGGTATTGCATAAATAGTTGACGTACAGCAAGGTACATTTTAATTCATAATAGGAGTTTAAAAACCATTGTACAAAATCATCATTAAATAACGAGCAGTAGAAATACATATTGATACATTTATATACATATGAGTTTTACAGGATTTTTAACTAAATGTTTAAAAATTCATATTTGCTTTACGTTTTAAAGATATATTGATAGATTATGAACTCAGTAATAACTGTTTTCTTGTTAAAGGGAACAGAAATGGGGGGAAAAAAGTTTTAAAATCGGTTAAGTCATTAACTTCATTAGATATAATGAGGCTTATGTGTTTATAAATAATTTTTTTAGTTGAAATTTTAGTTTCAATATATTAAATGCATGTGCGAATATTGTATGTTAACATTTGAAATCCATGTCTGGAAACTTGTTTTATAGCACTTTATAAATAGTCTTAAAAGATTTGGAAGTTGAGATTTCTGCTGAAGTGCACATTTAATGACACCTCAATTTGATGTGAATATTTTAATGAATTATGCATGTTTGCATTTTTATACATACTAATACTAAATGTGTGATGTAGTTCTATAAATTGCATAAAGTTCCAGTGAAAGTTTTTTTTTTAATCAAAAATACAGTTATAGTGAACTTAATGGGTAGTTTGATGTTGCATATCCAAAAATAATAAAATGCCCAGTTAAATTTTTTATTTTTTCATTTTAATATGCCTGTATGTGAAAATCTTAACTTTTGAACTGTTATACAAACCAACCAAATATATTCTATCCACCTCTGCTTGAAAGGAATAATTATGTTTTGAAATTTTTTTCAGTATTAGATGTTCTTGTGCAAGCTTTAACAGTTTTTTTTTTTTTTTTTTTTTTTGGAAGTTTGTTAAATGTATGGTTGTAAGTTTTGAAGTGTTATCTTTAATATACTAATGCATTTTAATGTGAGTTATTCAATAATATATTTAAGTTAATTGTATTTTTAATTGCTTCTTTCATTCTGGTTAAATTGAAATGGGTTGCATCTCTTGTGTATTAAACTATTGAATGCTGTCTCTTAAGTGGGCCAGTATGCATGATTTCAGTGTAAATAAAATCGAAAATTATTCAAATAGAACTACATTTAATTTATTCAGAATGTATGCAATAAGTATGTGTGGCTGTATGTGCAAGTATGTATGCTTATGTGTGTTAAAGGAAAGTGGACTGTATTTGTAGTCTTTGAAGCTAGTCTAAAGAATTTCCTTGAAGTTAGCCTATAAAATAAAACAGGGCGATGTGAAATTCTAAATTTAGAATTTTCCATTCATTTTCGAATATTCAGTTTGTTGAACGTTACCGTTTTTGTTATATATAATCATGATATTTATTAATGAACTTTCCCGTTATGCTTGGGATATTTTGAAGCACTGATATTTTCAAATAGCTAATCAGATAATTCATTTCTATGTGATGTTTTCATTAATTTTTCATAAGTAATACTTTTATCATAGCCAGTTGAACAGCAGCTGTATAAAATTTTGTATGATTACTATAACTTTGAGGTGTACTTTTTCCAGTTTTATTGTGTTAATAGCTTTTCACATGCCAATGCCAGCATTTAAACTACCTATAAAATATATCATGTTCCATTAGAATTTAGTGTCAGGAAGTGCTAAAATATGTAGATGTATTTTATAGTCAGCATATTTAAGCTTTAAATATTTTATTGAATGTTGTAAAAGTATTTTGGCTTAGGTATTTTTTGGAATATACTTGGTGTAGTATCTGTATTAAATCTTCGGTGCGAAAAATTATGTATATTTTGTATATGTTAAGTAGCACTAATGTTTTAGTTAATGAAAGCCTGAAATTTTCATCACATGTATGAGATGTAATATTTGCGGGGTCTGTATGACAGCAAATATATTATGCTAATGTTATTTATGTAATTTTTCTAAATAAAGTAAGGTACCTATGTGTTGTCATTTAAGTTTGTATATGATTTTCAATTTGTTTAATTTAGATCAAACACAACTTATATGTAAGAGAAAAAAATATGATTTACTGAAGCTATTATTGAAAATTAAATGTACTAGTTCAAGAATTATTTTAAAGTGTTTTGTAACTATCACATATGCATTTTAGTACCTAAAAATCTGCTGCACCTGAGAAAAATGTGCCCATTAACTTTTTATTTTATGAGCTGTTGAGTGTTTTTATGAACTTTTAGACAGTGCATTTATTATTTGTTCACTTATATGTATTTAATTTCTTTGAATGCAATATTTGTTATATTTCAGAAATATTAATAATTATGTAATACTGCTTTAAAAGTATGATTACCTTTTATAAATAGCGGGTTTGTATTATATAGTAATTAAGATATGTAAATTATATTCCATTCATAGGATTATAATAATATCCTTAGTTGAATTTTAAATGCTATTGTTTTTTATATCATTGAAATTGTTCTGTATCTGATTTTTTATCATTAATGTTCATTGTTAATTTTCCCCATTCTCATTGTAAGCTGTCTGAATTTTGAACTCTGTATATTATTTAAATGTGCAGTAGGATATACATTCTCCATCAAACATTATATAACAGTTTGGTTAGTCATTGTAATGCTCTTCTGCAGTTAAAGTATGTCTATGTATCTTTTCTTACATTAGGTAGCTTTAAATATTGGTCATAAAATGTGAAGTTACTGTTTGTAAATTTCTTATTTCTTAATTCAGTATTTATATGTAGCATGAACATTAAAGTTTTATATGATTTTTTAATTTTGGGAGAATTTATTTCTTGAAATAAAGAAATTCTGTGAAAAATGCAAACGTAATTGCTTTGTTTGTTTACTCATTTTTAAACTTCTCTCTCTCTTTTTTTTTCCTGATTTAGTATGGTATGTAACATATATGTGTTGTTGTGAATTCAGCTTAAAAGCTGTGTAATTAGGTATCCATTTGTGAAATAATTGCTGGGTCTAACATGCTGAATGTCAGTAATCTAAATCAGGAGCTGGCATGTTTAATGAACACAAAGTAAAGTTATAACTGAAATAATTACTTTATGACAGAAATGAATGTAGAGAGAGCAAATTCATTTTCCTTTCCATTAATAAATTTAAATGGTGAGATTGTGGGAAAAGTCATAATATTCTAGTTATGATATGTTAAGGTAATTTAAAACCACTAAATATGCAGGTCTGTTATTGGAAAAGTCAAACAATAATCAATATGTGTAAATTTTGCAGAACTAGTTTCGAGCTGCTCTTTATCAGCTTAGAAAAATGGTTCTGCAGTCAAACCATCGAAACTAATCTTGCAAAATTTACAAATATAACCCTGATTTCTGTTGTTTGGCTTCAACAATAATCATTATTCGGCGCGTTATTTTAACCTAAATTATGCAGGTCTGCTGTTTTATGAAACCCTGACACTGAGATGAGGTGATGTTTTAAAGTTCTGAAGTTTATGATGTTATCATAGCCATAAAAGTGGAACAATTTTGTCTTGCATATGTTCATTTATGTATTGAAACTAAGGATGGTGCTTCTGTTAAGATGGGGGGGAGGGAGAACAAACCATAATCTTTTCTTCTCAGTGTATTAAAAGGGATCAAAATGCATTTAATCATGCAATTAATTGAGCCAGATCCTATATTTTGTTTCATCCATATCAAATATCATATTATAAAGTAGCACATACCTTAAAATATGAAAAACGAAATCATGTTGCACAGTTTTAAGAAAGCTATAAATTGTCTTTTGTTATTATTCCTTTCTGTTTTATCCAGGGGCTGATTAAATCAGTTGTGGTACCTAAGCAGAATGCTTTTTCAAATCCCTTCAAAGCTTACTGTCCTAACTTTTTTAAGATGAAAAATAAGATTTGGAGAAACACAGGATAATTTTAGGTCCAAGCCTTCAGGGACTTGGCAATGTGTCCAAAGGATGTAGGCTTTGCCAACCTCAGTTGATAAATAGTTATTTGCTTATGTACACATATTTCAAATTATCATAAAATTTGAAAACCAAATTTATTTGAAAACTTTTTTTAGAATGTGGAAAATATGGAATGTGGTGGAAGTTTTGTATTTGTTTCTAGATCTATAGTTTGATCTTCTGTATGTGTAAATCTTACTCCTTCTTAGACACTTTTATGTCTGATTATTTAGTTTGTTAGAGACCCTTTATTTAATGTAAATGTGAAATAAGTTCTCAAATTTTCCCACTTCTATTTTTTTTTCCCATTAAACCATTTGATGGCCACTTATATCCAGTTACTAATCCTCATAAATTCCCATTTATTGTATTCCCTCTTTCTCTGCCCATTTTTGGGAAGATGATGAGAATAGAAAATCATTTGTTCATCATTAAATTAATAAAGAAAAATATTTTACTCAATAATTGAGCATGTTTTCCTAAACAATTGATTTGGGGAAAAATTGCTTTTTTTTTGTTCCCAAATCAGTAGCTTTATAAATAGCTTGAAAATGTGCTTTCATTAAATGAGTTAAGCAGTAAAATGTATGAAAAATCTGTATTTGATTTGAATTTCCATTACTGTATTCTGGTGCATATAAGCTGCATCCTTAATTTAAAAAAAATAATAAAGCCCGCCAGGGTAGCGGGCTATCTGCAGCTTATTATTTACAATACTTTTTTTTTTTGAACGTGTGAATGCAGCTAATATAAAAACTACCACACACTGACACAAAATTTTAATAAATTATTGTTCAAAAGGAACATGCTTCTGTATTTAGAACCTCTTATTCACAGTTGATACCATTACAGTATTACTGTCTAGAGTAGTGGTCTCAAGCTCGCAGTTTCATGTGGTCCACAAATGCATTTTAATTATATATTTGTTGCAAATACAGCACTTACAGTTTTAGAGAGAAATGGACTGAGCTTGTCTGCTATTAACGGAGGGGAAAAAGAATGAGTAGGTTGGAGCTTTGATTTGTCAGTCTATGCGTGTATGTCAGACTGCATAACTAGGATAAGGTGGTAGAATTTCCCATGCTGGTACAATCAGTAAATTTAGTTTACCAGCCACATTGTTCATTATTCTATGTATGCAAATATCAGGAACGAAACGTCAGAGGCGACGTGAGCGTACACAAAACGCGTGATGTCGGCGCGCGCATCTCAACAGTAGAATAAAAGGAAGGACGGAGACGCAATTCAACATATTCGCTGCAAGTGCCAGTGAGTCAGTTCGTGAAATATGGCTAGAAGAAATCACCTGGACGACTTCACACGTGGAAGAAAGATCGGAAAGCTGGAGGAGGGGCGTACTGTCACCAATGTAGCTGCAGAGTTCGGAATCAACAAAAGCGTTGTTTCGCGCGATTGGAAAGCGTTCCAAACCACAGGTACAGCTGTTAGAGAGGTTGGTGGTGGCCGCCCGAGAACGACATCTGCAGGGGATGACCGATATATCGTCCTGCAGGCGAAAGAGGCCCGACAGCAGTCAGCAAGCGCCGTTGCTCAGCAACGGGGCGACAAGTGTCGCGGTTTACTGTGGCCAGACGCCTTCACAAAGGGGGCCTATTCGCCCGTCGTCCTGAACGCTGCCTTCCGTTGAAAGTTGGCCATAGTTTACAGTGGTACAGATAGCACAAAAACTGGACAACTTATCAATGGAGTCGTGTCCTCTTTACGGATGAGAGTCGGTTCAGTACCAGAAGTGATTCTCAACGCGTTTTGATTTGTAGAGAGGTCGAGACCCGGTTTTATCCCAGTAACATCAAGGAAAGACACCGTAACGGTGGTCCTGGATTTCTTGCCTGAGGAGGCATTACGCTGAACGGGCGAACTGAGCTCCACGTTTTCGACAGAGGGTCTGTAACGGGGGATCGCTATTGTGAGGAGGTACTCCTTCCCCACGTGCGTCTGTTCCGAGGTGCCATTGGCCCAGACTTAATTTTTATGGATGACAATGCACGGTCACATTGGACTCTTGCTGTTGAGGAGCTACTGGAAAGTGAAGATATCACTCGAATGGATTGGCCAGCGTACTCCCCAGATTTAAATCCCATCGAACATGCGTGGCGTGCTTTGGGGAGACGCATTGCAGCACGCTTACATCCTCTGGAGAACACCCAACAACTCAAACAGATGCTGATTGAGGAATGGGCACTCCTACTGGAAGAAATGTTGCACCAACTGTTTCTGAGTATGCGGAGACGGTGCGAAGCAACCATTGCAGTGAGGGGAGGGCATATCCCATATTAAGGAACATCTGCTTGTTGTTCTTCCTCTTCGATAGACAATCATGAGTCACGATACTATGCGTTCAATAAAGCTTGTTTTTGTTCGATTCCATACCGTATGCATTGTATTCCTTTTTCAGCTCCGATGCTTTCGTCATTCTTTACGTACATAATACTCTCCTTCATTTCTGCATTTCATGTCTCTCAGTTGATTTCTCGTGGAGTTATGGCAAAAAACCCTGCTATTGCTTAAGTTTTGCACACCAGTGTATATATAACCAACAGAAATGTCTTACAGGCACCAGACTTCAGATAAAAAATTTGAATATTTTCTTTTCCGTTATTATTATCATCATTTATGCATGTTTTGATAAGTATTTAGCAAGTGAAATTTAATATTTAGTTTTTTTTATTAAGAGCATTTTAAAATTCATTATAGACTGTCACTTGCTTTCAGATTAAGCATTCAGCCCGTATGCAGTTTGAGACCACTGGTCTACAGCATTGGATTCCGTGCTTCAAAAATCTCTTAACGATTGTTTCAGGTTTGACACTTTCCCAGGCTGTGAGAATCTATTCACACATATGTTACACACTCAGGCATTTGATTTTTCTTTTTGGTGTCAATTAATGGTCTGTACTCATCCAACCATTATAAAATCGCTGGACTTAAATTTTCAAGGGGCGGTTATAATAATATCAAAGGGCTAGAATATGGAAGTTATGCCTCCAAGAACCATGGCTATGTCATTTTTTAACTCATTTAATTTTCCCGTCACTCGAAGAGTCATGCCACATCGAAAGCTATCTCAAACAAGCTCTTAGTTTTCAGCAAACCACCAAGTCTTCTCTTCCAAACTGTTCCTAACCAGTCCAATATGAGAATCTCTTGCATCCAGGCATTTTCCTGCGTATACACAACAATATCTAGCAGTGTCTTTCGGTGCAGTCTTTAATACAATGTAGGCTGGTAGTTTTCTTCCATTTGCCAGAACAGCAAGCATAACTTTATATCACTGCTTCTCACCACCTGTAGTCTTGATTCTTATTGTGAATGAGCCTCTTAGCAGAACTGTACTAGACATAGGCATGCCCCAGTAAATAGGTATTATACCTGCAGTACCGATTTCAGACAATGTATAACCATTAGGAAAATTCCTGACGAAAAATTTGTGAAACCGAAATTTACTTTAGAACGTTTATCTGTTGAACTTAATGAATGCATTTGATACTCAAATATTAAATTCGGAATTTTCTTCAAATGATGAGTTTGAAAGTGAATGGGCAAAAGTTGAAGAATACAAAGAAAACTTAGATTTAATACGAGTAGAAACAGAATTATTTTTCAATCGCCAAACGATACAGTCCATTGGTAGTGTACCGCCGAATTCAAACAAACGGAAATTGAAAATACCTAAAATAGAGTTTAAACAATTCGGTGGCGAAATAAAAGATTGGTTGCCGTTTTGGGGACAATTTCGGCGAATACACGAAGATAAAGAAATTCAAAACGAGGTCAAGATGCATAATCTCGTTCAAGCCACCGTACCCGGTACGAGACCGCGTGGCGATTGTAATGACCGATAGATGGCGTTTCAAATTCGTCTGCAACTGCTAATAGACCTGATGTCTGAGCTATTTATACGAAGTTAGGTGGTGTTATAATGGATAAAAACTGCAGATATCAGCAATTTTGGAATTTTATACAAGGTACCAGTGCTAGTAATTGTATAAAAGAAGGGGAAGCAATTTTGGCTTCGAAACGATTGATAATGTGCGGTATTGAGGCCATGAAAGATGGGGAAAGCGTCATAGAAGTATGTTTTCAATCAAGTTCGACTGCTTCACCTCCACACGTGGTTAATGGAATATTAATTGAAAATGAAAGCAGGTGGAAAATTAAATATTAGTCTATTAACCGTAAAGTCATAATATGGCAAATTCATATTAAAAAATAATTTCTATTATTAATCAAAAATAAACTTTAAGTTATTATACACTCATGTCCATAAATTGAGAATAATGCAAAATCAGGCAAAGGAAGAGTTAGAAGCAAAGCAAATTTGACTTATTTGTAAAGCTTATTTATTAAACAAAAGGTAAAGAGCAAAAAAAGATGCTATATGTTTGATATTATTAATTACCGATTTTTTCTCCCTGGAGAAAATTACAAAAAACCCTATTTACAAAAAACCAATATTACATGGTTGGTATGATTGTTAATACATTGTGTCTCCCAGACGATGCAATACAGTCCGTACAACCCCTAGGCATGCTCAGTATCAAATTATCGATCTGATCTTCGGGTATATTACACCACTCAAAATGCAATGCTCTCCGAAGTTCCGGTAGACATGTAAGAGGAGGTTGACGGGCTGTAACTCGTCGGCCAAGCATGTTCCACACGTGCTCTATTGATTCAAGTCCGGTGAGAATGCTGGTCAGTCCATACGGGTGATATCCTCCGATTGAAAGCATTCGCTTACGATGTTTGCACGGTGAGGACGGGCGTTGTCATTCATAAACACAAATTGTGCGCCCATGGCGCCCCGAAACAAACGTATATGTTGTTCTAGAATGACGTCCCGATAGATTTGGCTTGTCATGGTTCCAATTTGAACATGCAGGTCAGTTCTGGAACCCAGAATAATTACACCCCAAACGAGCACTCCTGCACCACCGTAACGGTATCGTTCAATGATGTTTTCTTGGTGGTAACGGGTACCTGGAGCTCTCCATATGAAAGTCCGGCGAGAATCAGACTGCAAGCTAAACCTGGACTCGTCGGAAAACATCACACAAGCCCACTGTTGCGGTGCCCACAATGCATGCTCTGTACTCCAGGCTAACCGCAGGCGACAGTGAGTTGCAGTAAGTGGAACGCATCTGACAGGTCCACAAGCATATAGACCAATCTGTCCTAAGCGTCTGTACACGGTCTGCCTTGTAATTGTAGTACCAGTGGCTGAAGAGAGCTGACGAGACAGGTCTGAAACTGTGCTCCGCCTGTTTCTTTTGGCAGTAACTGCCAAATACCGGTCCTCGTTCGGCGTTGTAACTCTGGAGCGACCTGTGCTGTAACGTCTACTAACATTACCATCATCTTGGAATTGTTGCCAAAGCCTGGAGATGACACTCTGGGCAATTCCAAGTTCGTCTGATACTTCCAGTTGGGTACGCCCACATTCCAGACGGCCGATAATTTTACCACGTAAAAAATCATCCAAATGCGCTGTTTGTGTTATAACTATTCGGTTATTGCACTGAAATGCTTACAAAGTGCCTGCGAACAATTTTACTTCTTTGCCTGTATTCCTTATATATCACTCTCTTACACTCTCGTCATTGTGACGTACCATCGGTGTCATTTGGTTACTTCCTGAAATTTGCATATGATTCTTGAAGATGTGTGTAGTGATTTTACAGGTGATATATTTATTTTAGAGTTTGATTTCCGCATCACTCCGAATTATCCTTAATTTATGGACATGAGTGTATTAAACATGACAAAAACACCCATACAGCCAGCCCAGCTACCAATGATAATCACTTGGTTGTTGGTGGGCCTGAATGTTAATATAATATTCAAATATCAGTTACTATAAGAACAACCCAAATTGGGATATTTAAATATTTGCGCAATATATATCAGATTAAAGGTTAAGTATCAGTATGCAATTAACCAGAAGTGATATTGCTGTTATGAAACAGTTTTTGCATTTTATACTTCACAATTTACAACATATAAAAACTAGAATTTAGTTCTTCAGAAATATGTCATTTTAATATTTTCAAACCTAAAACAATGCAGTATTTTAATTTGATTAAGGGCATCAAATTCTAGCATATACTCAACTATAGATAAAAACTACATCACTGATGGCGAACCTTTTGAGCTCAACGTCAAAATTAAAAAAAAAACATAGCTTATATCTGCTGTTGCATCACACACAGAATCATCCTTGTGCGAAGAATATACTTGGGGTTAGTGCACCACATGTTGACAATGACAGAACTGTTGCAAGAGATAAACATTTTGGTATAATGCAATTTGTTGTCTCCATCAATGATTGTGGAATTGCATGATGTGTGTCACCTAGAATGGATTCTCGCGTCGTAGGTTTGACATCACTAAAGTAGGTTGAACTCGTTATAATGAATAAAGCCGCAGTTTTAATATGTTCAAATGCTAAAAGGGCTGAACATTAAAAGAAATTACAATTATAAATTTATTGTACATGTATGATCATTGAAGATTACAACAAACAAAAACTGAAAGTTATAATAATATTCTATACATATATACACATACATTTTAATTTCCTCATAACGACTTTCTCTTCTCCCAACCTTTTGTTATTTCAATAATTTTTTTCAATTGTTTCCGTAGACAAAACTGGCAAAAAGAGACTTGGTACAGCTGACGGGTTTAATCGTGGTCTTTGTGAGATATTAGCTGAAAGAAAAATAAATGTTTCATATTTGAGTTTGCAATTAAAACAAAGTGAGAAAATACTGCATAAAATATTACATAACTGTGTTTCTTGCATACTTCAAACATTGATTTTTTACACAGATTTTCTATATAATACACTTCTTAACATTAAAAATGCAACACTAAGAAGGAGTGGTCAGAAATTTATGCACATTTTAGATAGACGCACGTCACTGAGTTATGCGAATGATGTGAAATGCGCAGCTCTCCGACGTATATGAAGTAAGATATAAGGGAAGGAACGTGCAGAATGGGCAATATTCGTGTCGTTATTTCTGCCAGACGAATTATCGAAGAGAGTTGGTTTTTGTTCCAGAGGATACGTGTAATAGGAGAGAATGCCAGGCCGCCGTCAGCGAAGGCACTTTCAGCAGATAGATGATTTTACGAGGGTATGGTAATCGGACTGAGAAGGGCGGGTTGGTCCTTACGTCAAATCGCAGCTGATACCCACATGGATGCGAGCACGATGCATAGGCTATGCGAACATGGTTGGAAGAAGGAGGGGTGCAAGTGCAGCCAGAGTGACGTCAGCACGCGTGGATCGACGCATCCGCCGACAAGCTGTGGCGGTCCCGCAAATCACTTCTACCGCGATTCTGCAGCATATGCAAGATACCCTGGATGTTCCTGTGTCGACCAGAACCATTTCCCGTCGATTGGTTGAACGTGGCCTGCACTCATAGCGTCCGTTAAGAAGACTGCCATTGACCCCACAGCGTAGACGCCAACGTTTAGAATGGTGCCGGACTGGAGAGATGTGGATGACAGAATAGCGAAACCTCGTGCTCTCTGATGAGTCACGCTTCTGTTTATCCAGTGACAGCCGACGCATACATTTGTGGCGTCGACGTGGAGACAGATCTAATCTGGCAGTAACTGTAGAACGCCCCACCGCGCGACAACGTGGCATAATGGTTTGGGGCGCTATTGCCTACGATTCCAGGTCACCTCTAGTTCATATTCAGGGCACTATGACCCCAACGATACTTGGTTAAAGTACTGCGGCCGGTGGCAATCCCCTACCTTCAGGGGCTGCCTAATGCAATTTTTCGGCAGGATAACGCCCAACCACACAGTGCTCGCATCTGCCAACATGCTCTGCAAGGTATACAGATGCTTCCCTGGCCACCGTACTCTCCTGACCTGTTACCAATCGAACATGTGGATTGGACTCCGTTTGCAAACTCTGCCCCTGCTTCGTTCAGAAGACGAACTGTGGCATATGTTGAAAGGGAATGGCCATCCTCAGGACCCTCAGGACACCATCCGCACTCTTATTGACTCTATGCCTAGACGTGTTTCTTCGTGCGTCGCTCTCCGCGGTGGTCCTACATCCTACTCAGCAGACGCCGTTCTCGCTCTGTATTCTGACTATCATTTTGAAATAGAGATCACTTATTGCTGCTTGCTCCCTCTGTCTTTTTTCCAAATTTCATCACTTTCTGACCACTCCTTCTTGGTGTTGCATTTTCAATGCCGAACAGTGTATTTCAGATAATAAAATATGATTTTTTAGTCTTAAAAATCTCAATGTTATGTTTTAATGATGCAGATTACCATGGCTGTATATTATTTTAATTTAGAATACGAGTGTGGTGGTAAGAGTGGTGCTTATCACCCGGGTACCTGGATTGCTAGAACCCTACCTCGAATCGAACAACATAGTCATTACTAACAATTGTAATTTTCACAAAATGCTTATGACATATATTAATGCTTACATATAAATACATAATTGCCTCTTAGAAGTCATAATAATTTACATATATGAAAAGCCATACAACATACAACGCAAGTGCGATGCCTTGAGTGCCAGGTGAAAAAAAATAAAAATAAATAAATAAAATCTGGAAAATAATATAATTATATAACTACATATGTACAATTAATAAAAAGCATTGCATAATATTGTCCCTTAAGATCGCCCTAGGGCGCTTAAGAAAAGTGATATCATTTATATCATAATCATATTGCACGATCGCAGTACTGTCAATTGACCCCTGCCTTTCATAAAAAGCCTTCGAGAGGCGACAGTAGTAAGATTTTAGATCCTCAAGCCTAAGCTCTTTATGTAATTGCCTATTGCGAACGTACTACGGTGCGTTACATATCTGCCTAATTACCTCATTCTGGGCAGTCTGCAACCTCTTTCTGAGGCTTTTACATGAGTATGCCCAAACGGAGCAGGCATAACTTAAGATGGGCCGCAGCATGGTTTTGTAAATTAGCAACTTGTTATCTATCGATAAAACGCTGTTTTGAGCAATTAAGGAGAAGAGCGAAGCTTTGCTAGCCCGAAACTTCCTGAGAATACTTGTAATGTGTGGCATACCTGCCAACCTCTAAAGATAAAAATTCAGAAGATTTCTCCCCCAAATTCAGAAGATTCCTCCAAAATTCAGAAGAACACGAAGAATTAATATCATGCTTTGATATTAAAAAAATAACAATTTATACAAATAGAAAAAAGAAAATTGTACTTACATTAGTAAATCTCAATTAAGTAGTAACTAAAAAATTTATTAGGAAACATAAAACAAGAACTTAATGTTACACAAAAAAATTATTGCAATGAATTTAGAATGCATTTTTTGGCCTTAGCCAAAAATTCTTTAGAAAATTTCCTGTCATAACAATTAGTTTCCTCATAACATTTAGCAATTAAAATGTTTTCTAGAGTTTTTGGTGAAATTGAAGAACGGAACATAGTTTTGTTTTTCTTCACAACACTGAAGACTCTCTCGCACTCAGCATTACTGTGTGGAATTACGAGAATAGCACATAAAACTCTTGCTAGTCTATCATATTTTGGTGTTCCATCAGCTCTTTTTATTCTTTTTAAGGTACCAACGAGGACATCAAGTCAATCTTCTCCAGAACTGGCAAAGTCTTCAAACTGTGCAGCAGAAAATTGGATATGTAGTTCATCTAAAGCATCATTATGGCATTCATTTTCTTTAATTGTTAACAAAAATGGAAATTTATCAATAAAAAAACGAATCTTTTCAAAAGATGAATTTTCAATTTGTTTCAAATTTGCCACTTCAGCATTTAAAAGAACTTCATTTTGCAAAGGAAACTTCCTTACAATGTAATCACAGGCTGAGGAAAAGTACTTTCTAACACATTGAAAAAATTCTTTTTTCTCATGATCTTTCAAAGAATTTACAAGTTCCCTGGTTTGATTTCCAATTATAAGATCATTGTCATCCTTTTGATTTGCCAAACTATTATAGGCAACACGAATCAACACACTGTTTTTCACAACGGACGGTTTTACAAACTTAGTATAAAGTTCTTTCAAAAGATCATTAAGAATTTGGATAAGCAGGGGAGATTTTGGCGAAGCTGATTGTAGAAGGGTATTTACACTTTCAAAAATCTTAATGGTACTTAACACAAAACTACAATATGCTTTGTTCAAATCCGAAGAAAGAAGATAGAAAATCCTTTCCTCCCGGCTAATAGAAGACTGTTTCTTCTTCCCTTCAACTTCTTTAACAAAGTTGACCTTTGAGGAGTCTTCTAAGCATTTTCTTTTTAAAGGGTTTGATTCTGTGTGTTGGCTTTTCCCTTTTAAAGCATTTTGATTAGAAGCAAAGTTGGTTTTCGGAATCTTATATGCCGACAAATTTGATGGGATCTGTGGTTTCGTTTTGGTCTCTTCGTGGAAATATTTTAGCAATGCATCCCACTGTTCAATAAACCTTCCTAGCGCTCTGCCTAAGGATAACCATCTCGTGCATACATGTTTCAGAATTTTTCTCGTTTCACCAGAGCACAGTTCTTGGAAATTCTTTAGGTTTTCTTTCCTTTTTACACTTTTTTCCAGATAGAAAAACACATCAATCAGAAGCTGGTCAATATTTAATGGTAAAGCAGCTGCAGCTTTTTCTACTGCCAAATTAATTAAGTGGCATGGGCATCCAATAACAATTAATTCATTTTGTTCTTTTTTGAGGAAAGAGGCTACACCCTTTTTGTCACCCACCATGACATGAGCATTATCTGCACCAAATGAAATGCAGTTTGATATTGGGATGTTAAGTTGTTTCAACTCATTAATTACCAAGGAGGCAATATTTTCCCCCGTAGCGTCTCCATTTAACAATGGAAGACGCAAAAGATGAGTTTTCATTTCATTAGAAACATCACAGAAATATGTGACAACGATGGGGTAAAGCTTCCAATCGCTGTCGTTGCTGCCATCGATTGACACCGAAAATGCTGAATTCTGAAGTGCAGCTATCGTTTTACTTTGTGCATCGCAAGCAATTTCGTTCACAATAGAAGATTGTGAACCGAGCGAACACAAGCATATTTCTGAGCAATCTTGGAGTCGGGAAACATACGTCTGAAAAGTTGACCGGCGTCATCGGCAGCGCTTAGCGGCACGTTGTGTTCGATGAGGAATGCAGTAAACAAACACTCTGCCAAAATGACTTAGGCATCCGAATTCGTAGCCGAATTTGGAAAAAAATCATCCACTTTCTTTGACGTTGTCGAAGCCGAAGCATTAACTTCATGCTTTTTAGACTTAACATGCTTCAAAATGTCGCTTCTTCCACCGTGACTTATTATGAAGTCACACACGCACACGTTGCAAAATGCATAGTTATTTCCTTTGAAGGATTCTTTAATTGTTGGAAATTCGGCTTTGTAGGCAGGCCGAAAATATTGAGAACACGGTTTTTTTGAACTCATTTCGAAACAACGACGTATTAAGAAAATTCGTAGCACGTGAAAACAAAAAAAAAAACAGAATACGACAATCCACGATCGTTGAGTCCGAGCTGAGTAATTCCCTTGCTGCTGAAGCGAACGCGAAAAAAATAATCTGGCGCCCACAAAGAAAAGAGTGGGAGAAACAAGTTCAGCGCATTGGATTGGCTGGTTAAGCGGCGAGTTGGGAGAAACCGCAGGTTACTGGATTCGAAGTAGTCGGTAGTTGGCGGTAAAACACGATGCAGTTGGCGAAAATCCCTGAATTGGCGAAAAATTCTAAAATTTCGACAAAAATCACTAAAAACACTTGAAAAACGAAAAAAATCGTAAAAAATGGATTACGATCGTAAAATCGTAAAAACAAACGCATTTTCGTAAAAATTACGAAAAATTCGTAAAAGTTGGCAGGTATGGTGTGGGTTCCATGTAAGAGTTTTACTGAGGATCACCCCAAGATAAGGGACCTGCTTGAGCCAGGGGATGTCGACTCCATACATTTGCAGAGTTTGTGAAAACTTTTTCTTTGTGGTAAATAAGATGGCATGTGTTTTATCGACATTCACCTTCATTTTCCATCTAACCTGGCAAGCCTCCAGTGCGTGGATGTGTTCTTGAAGCTGTTGTATTGCTGGACTAACAAATGCATTTTGTGTAAGGATCGCAGTGTCGTCGGCATACATTGCAAGTGTTGTGTTGGGTGTGGTGGGAATGTCATTCACATAGATATTGAATAAGGTGGGACCCAAAAGGGATCCCTGGGGCACACCAGCCATAATAGGCCGGCTTGTGGAAAATGAACTAGAAATGTGAACGACAAAGTGTCTACCGGTCAGGTAATATTTAATTATGTTTGTGATGTAGCCTGGGAGTCCCAGGTTGTGTAACGTGTATGTGAGGGCATCCAGCCATACACGATCGAAGGCCTTTGCAATATCCAACAATAGGTCACCTGTCACCTTCTTCTGCTGTAGACTGCTGCTGATAAGCTCCACAACCCTGTAGAGTTGATGAGTTGTTGAACGGTGCCGTCTGAAGCCGAATTGCGATGGAATAATGACATTGTTGTCTGCTAAGGAATCGTTGAGTCTATGGAGTACAATAGCTTTCATGATTTTTCTAACAGAAGAAAGCAAACTGATGGGCCTGTAGCTGTCAGGGGCAGTAGCTGGCTCGTGTGGCTTCAGCAGCAGTGCAATCTTCGCAGTTTTCCAACACTTAGGAAAGTGCTGCCATCTAAGAATAACGTTGGCAATCTTCGTCAAGAAGCATATTGTTTTAGCTGGAAAATGCTTAATCATCAAATTTGTGATACCGTCCACTCCCGGACTCTTCTTTTTAGCCAGGCGCTTGATGTAACCTCTGCTGTTCATCCTGGAGATGCTTCTTAACGACATCACTTTTAGCACTCACACTCATAACACTAAGCTCACTAACTTTCACAGCCATCTCTAGCTTATGAATTTGTTGAAGCGCGTTGATGTAATCCTTGATGGTATAAGTCTCCTTCTCGAGTAAATTTGCCCAGTTCTCGTCCAAAATCCGATCCGCAATTGCATAAATCTCATTCGCAATCGTTGGTGCACTTTTCCGAATAATTGCAGCCACATCCTTCGTCAGGAGCGGCGGAAAATCCTGATTAGCCCTTTTCTCACGTGTTAGGCCTAGCCTAACACCTCTTACAGTAAGATCCGCAAAACACTTAAATTAGGTAGAAATCAGGCACAAATATTCACACTCGATGTAATCCAGTTAGTTCGAAAGCTCAAAACACAATAATTAGAGCACCGATCAAACAAAATAATCACCATACGCAGCCCAAAGAGATATAACGCACGGGAGCTCACGAAACACACGTCCGACACTCACCGCCCTCTCCGCGAGAATACGAGTGTACCCCTCAGTCCGCTTTATAAAATTTTCTACTTGTCAACAGATCGCCTACGATATGCTCTTCGTGTATCTTTCATGAAACTCGAATAAAGTCATTATAAAGAGGAATAAAAAGCAATATGACCTTTAAAACTGACATTAATATTTCACATACTTCCCCTACACGGAATTCATAACCTTCCGAATGAAAACATTTACAAACTCCTAAAGCGCAAATTGGGATGTTAAAGTAATAAACAGGTAATATGCAATACACTTACGTAGCAAATTATAATGACTAGACGTGAAGTGCTTGGAACATACACACATTCGTGATGAAACAGATTTTCCGATACGAAGCACCCTTATCCATTCGTCTCTTCGGCTAACAAGAACGTCAGATCCAAAGCGAGACTTTCTTAGCCTATTCTTTGCATTCGGAAATTTATGGAAACTTAATTCCGGGTTTTTAGAAACTTTTGAAGCACACTGAGGCATACAACAGTTTGTGTTGTCTTTTTTCGCACACGCCATTTCCATAAATCCCACTTTCACAGCACATGATGACACTTACTCCAACAAACCAACCGTTTTCTGCAATAACGCTGCTGTTTCATCTCAGAGCTATTTTTGTTTCAGCGACTTCGCTACCAGAGGGCGAGCATTTCGCTACAATCGCGACAGCTTCCCTGCAACTGCCGAAAATTATGAAAAGGTTATAGAAAGCTTAAGAAATAGGTTCGTCAGGGAGGAATTATTAGATTTGATTATTAAAAATGTTACTGATGAAAGGGGGAAATGTAGTATATCAGAATTTTATGATAAGTAAGAGTCGTATTTACATTCGTTGGAGTCAATAGGAATGACAAGCGACAAATACGCTACAATGCTGTTTCCGCTCGTGGAATCCTGCATTCCGGAGGAAATTTTACGAGTTTGGCTTAGAAATTATGCATCAATAATGACAGCAGAAAATTCTCCCTCTGAGAAAGTTTTAAAGAATGAAGTGGAAGGCGAGCAACGAATTTCTTTTGCGAAAATTGGATTTAAATTAATTGATTCGGTGCAAAGAAAGAACGTAGAAGAGATAAAAAGCTCCATTAAGTAGTAACATTTCATACTTACAGCGAATGATTTGTTCTCAGGCTATAATAAAGGAACCAATTATGGTGAAAAGAATTCTTGCGTATTTTGTGAGAAAAATCATGAAAGTTGACATTGCTTTGTTGCTCAGAAGATGAATTTGAGTCAAAAGAATGATAAAATTAAGAAAAAGAAGGTCTGCTTCTTCTGCCTCAAAATTGAACACAGAGCCAAGCAATGCAAGACAAATGTACAATGTTTGATATGCTCGAAAAGACATTGGGTTGCCATGTGTCTGGATTTGCACACCAATCAAAAGAGCAATGATGGTGAAAAGAATAAAGAAGAAGAAACACAAAACGTATCACTTGCGAGCGCTAATTTCTCAGATGTGGTGTTTCTTCAAACACTGTTAATTAATATCGACGCAAACAGAAAGCAGAAGACAGTAAGGGCACTTATCGACACAGGAGCTCAACGTTCATATATATTAAAGGAAACTGCTGAAGACATAGGGTGCCACGCAACTGGATCTGCGTCCTTAATTCATGCACTTTTTGGAGGAGTAAATGGAGAGAATTTCACAAACGCTATGAAGTGAACGTTAGAAGTCTAAAAGGGGATTTTTCTAGGCGACTAATCTTGTTGGAGCAGTCGAAGATTTGTGGACCAGTTGTCAGCCTACAGCCTGGAGCATGAATAGAAGAACTAAGGCAGTGAAATATCCATTCATCTGATGTAGGAAGAAGGGATTTGAAAATAGAAGCTCTTATTGGAGCTGACGTCGCAGATGCACTGCTAACTGGAAGAACTCAGAAATTAGAAAATGGGCTGAGTGCTATAGAATCACTACTTGGGTGCTCAATCATGGAAAGATAAATGATTACGTTTCAGAAAGAAACTCCCACGTCCATGACATCAGCAATAACATCCATGTTTATTCACAGCAGTGACATAGAAAACTTGTGGAAGCTAGAAGCACTGGGAATAACAGATGCTAAAGAAAAAAAAACTGCTTCAGAGTTAGAAGAAGAAGTGTGGGATCACTTTCACAAAATTCTGAAGAGGGTGGATGATCGATACGAAGTCAGTTTACCTTGGATTAACGATAAAGCAGCTTTACCAAGTAACAGAGAAGTTGCTGAAAAACGATTGATTTCCACGACAAAGAAGCTCATGTTGAAAGATAAATTTGAAACATGCAGTGCATGACAATGCATGAATGCAATACATGACAATGCAGTACAATGCATGAAGAATGGCTTGAATCTGGAGTAATACAAGAAGTACCAGAAGAAGAGGAACGAGTAAACATTTATTATCTTTCCCATAGACAGGTCTTCAAAGATAACTGTGCAACAGCAGTAAGATCTGTATTTGATGCCTCATGCAAGCAAAGGGATTTCCTTTCACTTAACGACTGTCTAGCAAAAGGTCAAAATTTAATTGAATTGATACCTAATTGAAGATTGCTTCTTCAATTTAGGAAAGGAAAAATAGGGATTACCTCAGATATTAGAAAAGCTTTTCTTCAAATATCTGTTCAAAGAAATGATCGTGTTTCTTAAGATTCCTGCGGTGGACAAACTCGGAACGAAAGGAAATAAGAAACTTTCGCCATTGCAGAGCAGTTTTCGGACTAAAATGCAGTCCGTTTCTTTTAGGAGGAGTTATCAACTCTCATTTGGACGAATGTGAGCCTTATTTGAAGGAAATGGCTACAAAATTGAAAAATTCTTTCTGTGTTGACAACTGTGTCATTTCAGTGAATTTGAATGAAGAAGAAGATTATTTTATTGCGAAATCAACTCAGTAAATGACAAGTGCTAACTTTGACTTAAGAGGGTGGGAATAAACAGAACCGAGCAGCGAAAAATCTGCAATTAGCGAGCCATTGAAAGTACTTAGTCTTCTGTGGGATAAATATGAAGATTCATTGTTTCGTGACATCTCTAATATCGACTTGGTTGATTTCTCAGTGAGAAGACGAAACGTATTATCAATTGTACTGAGAGTTTTTGACCCAATAGGTTTCACTTACCATTTTACACGCCTTCCAAAGTCATACTTGCAAAAGAGCTGGGAAACTAAACTGAGCAGGGATGCAGAGCTACCAGAAGATATCAAACAAAAATTCTTGAAGTGGGTCAAGGAATTACCGTTGCTATCATGCATGAAGATTCCCAGACTACTTTCACTGATAGAAGGACAATCTTTTAGTTTGCCGATGCATTACAGGGAACGTATGTAAGTGCAGTATATTTGAGAAGTCAAAATAAAGAAGCTGTCAAAGTGATTCTAGTGCAAGCCAAAGCTACCTTGAAAAAAAAACACGTATACCACGACTTGAATTGCTTGCTTGTCTTATTGGAGTGCGATTAGCCTCATTTGTCAAAATGAATCTTAAGGTCGAAATTTCCAAGGAATATTACTGGACCGATTCTTGTACAGCACTATTCTGGATAAAGAACATAGAAGTTTGGAGCACTTTTGTGAATAATATGTAAGGTTTTAGTTAAACTAACACAGTTTTATTTTAATTTAAATCTTTCTATCCCTTCTCATTTCAACTTCCGGTTAGAATAAGCGCGCGTTTCAGCTTTATGCTAATTTGAAGTGGAGCCAAGTTCTATTTAAACGAAAGGTAGGAAACTTTCAGTGTGAGAGAGCTTTTAGTCTCAGACCACGGTTACTCTATTCAACGTTCGCCTGACTAGCTAACATTTATATTCTAAGCTATAGCGCTTTTACGTGATTGCTTATTGAAGTAATTCCAAGTGCGTCAGTATTAGTTAAATCTTGCTACGCACCTATTTAGTTTAGAGGCCAACCTCGCGTTATAGCTCTGTGAGCAACAACTATTTCATTTCTATTTAACTTTAGCTTAAATCAATTTGATTGTTCATTTTAGACCCAAGTGTGGTCTTTATTTTCTGTATCCCTCCCGAGTTGGGAAATGGTTGTAAATAATTGTGGTTTAATAAAAGAGGATTTTAAATCCCTTTAAAGTGCAGTTCTTCTACCATTTAATCACAATATTCTACAACAGAACATAGCTGCATTCAGCTCCCTGATCCAGATCAGGATTTAAGGAGTTCACGAAGATGTTTTCCAAGAATATGCACCGAACACTCAGTCCTGACAAATAGAGTTTCAGAAATTAGAATCCTATCAGACCGTGAAAATTGGCACCATGTACCAGGTGCAGAAAACCCAGCCGATATGCCATCAAGAGGATGTTCTGTGAAGAAACTTATTGAATCAAGATGATGGGAGGGCCCAGCTTGGTTGGCATTGCCGGTACAAGAATGGCCTCATTCTATCCCAATCGATAATAAAGAAGAGGTTAATACTGAAAAACGCAAAGCAGTTATAGTTTCGTTAAGCAATGTTAGCGATACATCTTCTCGATTATTTGGAGAATTTTCGAAGTTTGAGTGAATACACAGATTCATAGGAAATACCAGGAAGAGGAAAGAAGAAAGAGAAGCAGGAGAGTTAAAAGTTTATGAATTGACAATAGCTGAGAAATCTATTGTGAAGATTATTCAACATGATTCTTTTCATCTGATGATATTAAGAAGCTGAAGTCAATTAGTGTGTTCAAAGATGACGAAGGCATTTTACGTGTCAAGTCTACGTTTTAACTGAAAGAAAAGACCGTGAAAATTGTATTTATCCAATGTTACTTACGAAGAATCATAAGACTGGGGAGAAACTGATAAGTGATAAACATCTGTCTATATCTCACGCAGGAATTCACATACTGATGTCGACACTTAGAGAGACGTTTTGGATCCTGAAAAGCAGAGCTACGATTCGAAAAGCTTTGTATGCATGTGTCAGATGCATAAGACATGGAACTAAACGACCACAGACTGTGCCTGCTACTCTACCGGAAAACAGAGTTAGAGATGCTCGTGTTTTCGAGATTGTCGAAGTTGATTTAGCTAGCCCATTAATTTTGAAGCATAAAAAAAAGCTTGGATTTTACTTTTCACCTGCGCTGTTTTCAGGGCAGTTCATTTGGAGCTGATTTTGTCCCATTCAACTCAAGGATTTTTACTTGGCCTTAGAAGATTTATTGCGGGAGAGGGAGGCTATCGATAATTTATAGTGACAAGGGAGGCAATTTTGTCGGATCCAATAATCTCTTGAGATCAATTGATTGGAATACTATCGAGATAGAAGCCGCCACAAACAAGATCAACTGGAAGTTCAATCCACCCGCAGCACTATGGTGGGGTGGCTTTTGGGAGCGTCTCTTTCAAATGATTAAGAAGCTTTTACGTCGAGTCCTAGGCCAGTCGTGTCTCAATTATGAAGAATTGATGAGTGTGCTGTGCGACTGCAAAGCCACTGTGAATGCCAGACTACTCACTTATGTGTTAGAGGGCTCTGATGATCTCTTCCCTTTGACACCATCTTTATTTTAGATGAAATTCCAGTCTTGGATCCCCTTGATAAGGTTGGTTTCAACAACAGACTGAGACATCTACAGAATTTACGGGAGCTCTTGAGAAAGAGATTTAGAAATGACTATCTCGACCTGCTATTGCAACGTCCATCTACAGTACCGATTTCTACACAGATAAAAATCGGGGACACAGTCCTCATCGAGTGTGATGACAAAAGCAAGGTGCTGTGGCCTCTAGCTAAAGTGATTGAGCTATATCCTGGAAAAGACGGTAACATGCGAGTAGTTCGTGTCAAAACCACGTCTGGAGAATTAGTTTGCCCAATCCAGAGAATATTCCCTCTCGAAATACTTTCATCTTTGGAGTCAGATGAGGCAAATGAAACTGAGACGTTGGGTGAAAACAATCTAGTTTCAAAATTACCAAAGAATAATTTATCAAAGGACATTAAGACTGTCTTACGACTTACTGAGTGGACGACAAATTAAAATTCAGTCTAGATTTCTAAAATGAACACTATTTGCGTTATTTAAGTGTAAAAATTTGAGAACTTAAGTTTCATTTTGTTTACTATTTCGCCTTGATGTTTGTGTCAACAACATTTTTATATTTTGCTTTGATTGATTGAGTATATGTCATCAATCAAAAGGTGGGAGTATTATTAAACAAGCCTCAGTCGTTATCTTTCTTTCATTGTTTGTCACTGTAAGAGTGGCAAGCATCAGATCTTTATTGTAATTTTTTGATGTTCTATGGATTTTGAAAAATAAAAACCTGACGGTCTGGAATATTAGATGTACAGTTATTTTAAGTTTATTAGGAGAACGGTTAGTTTCTTGCAAATCTCGAACACATTTGGTTATGGTTAAGCAATGGATCTTGCAGTAAATTAGCAATACTTCAAATGCTATTCTATTATTGTTCATAGGCCAAACTTTATAGCTAATTTACATCATATATCTGAGTTAATTTTAAAATGTGTTTAATATCTTTTATTATTTAAATGGGCTCTAGTGTAGAATTGGGTGCCCTTTCGATTGGCGAAAAATTTTGTTCAGTTTTGGCGATGAAACCCCACTTTTGGTTACCATGAGAGTTTTAACATGGTTTTAGCTTCTTGATTTATTTAATTGAAAAGAAATCGATGTGCACATGGACAAAGTCAAGGCAATGTGCAATGACTAGTTTGTGCAATTCTCTGATGTTTTTTTAAGTGAAAATAGGTCGATGTGTACATGGGCACAGAGTTTGTGAAATTCTTTGATTTCTTGTTTTGGTTTTGTGTAGTGGCCATCTTGAAATTATGTCTTATTGGCGAGGATCTTGGCGTCAAAACAGAATGGCCAAAAAACAAGGGGCACCTAATTGTAAACTTTTACTTTTAAATCAACAAAAATATTAAAAATCTCAAGTAAATTAATGACAATCTTGGTTTTACTGTGCCCATTAAAAATTGACCAGCAATCCAAGTAATTGCTGCATGCGATAGGGGGACAGAGCAAGAATTTGCCTCATCATCATAATTTTTGCTGTCGCTATTTGAAGCACTGCTCATTAACTTTAACGCTGATTTTCTTATAGTCCATTTAGTGCATCAACAACTTACCAAGTCTTGTAAGATCCCATTTATGAAGAAAAAATCAGCTTTTTCTAATTTCTTTTCTGGTCAATTTCTATACATTTTGACAGCTTACTTTTTAATGGTAGTGAATGACTTAACCAGTTCCATTCTTTGCAATCAGCTAATGAGAAAAGGGAAAATGTGGCATTTAGCATCATTTGCATGCTTACTTGTACTTTTACAAAAGTAAATTATATGCAGTTTATTCCTTATTGTCAAATGCTTTTATTTACTAGAACTAATTAAATTACATCTAAGTGATATTAGCTTTCAAAAGAGAAGCTGCGCATTGTGATAATAATAATGCTTTTCCAGATTGCATAGCGCTAAATGTATATTTATGCAGTCCTTTAGGGAAAAAAAATGCACCTCTGGCGTGCAAAATGATACAAAGTCCAGTCATGTTTCTGATTTTCATTTGTAATGGAAAGAATTTTATTGATATCTAAAAAAAATATTTCCTGTTTTATCTAGTATATAGTCGACATTCGTGGAAAGTTTTTGTTTTTGAGAAACTCGGGAAAATCATGCCAGAAACTGCTCATCATCATATCTGATTTCCTCTGCAGTGAACAATAGACATAACAGTTTACAATGGCCAGACAACTACATGAAGGTGCATTAAACAGCCATGTCCCTCTATATCATAGCTGACATTCATGTGAAGAACCCAAGGAGAACAAACAGCGGAATGAGATAATGTATTGATTGCTTCCTGATGAGACTGAGACATGCTATCATGCAACAAAAATAACCGAAAGATGACAGTGAAGGTTTTCTTATTTGTGAGGCATTATACTGCACAGATGTACAGAGCTGCAGGTGATGGAAGTTAACACTGTAAAAAGCCATAACTAGAACAGTGAGATAATCCTGCCTCAAACACATTTATTTCGAGGCATCATGCAGTGGCTACAGCGAATTTCTCTTTTAAAATCATTCTTGCATGCTTTATCATATTTTAACACAATATTCCATCACATTGTGGCCCTTAAAAAAGACATTGTTTCAATGGATAAGTTTACTCACTAAACACATATAGGACAGTTTGAATAGTTCTAGGCAATACTTCCACACCGACCTGCAACTGTTCAAAATGTTGGTCGTGGTTTTTGTAGCAGCGAAACTCATTACAAACAACCAGAATGCAGTTAAACGGTTAATGCTAAGCTTTGAAAAAAAGTTGTTCACTAAGAAGCAGAAATTCTAATAGTGTTAACAACATTTGGCATTGCTCAAATAATGTGAAAAAAAAAGATGTAATAAACCGTGATATCTAGTTGCTACATCAAAACACTAATAACGAAGGTTTAATTGAATGACATCATAACATGATGCAATGTCTGCCATATTATCAGAAAATATAAACATGATACTTCGAACAGTTGACACTTTTTCCGAAAAAAGGAAACTTGTATTTTTATTATTTAAATTAAAGCCTCTTTTAAATAATGCAATATATCGTTTGCTTACGATCTCGGGTTCTTTTTTTTTTTCAGATCCATCTTTTAATGACTGTTTTTTGGTTACCTGTGCATTAATTAGGAGATGATAATTATGAGTTTAGTGTAAAATATGCATAATCATTCAGAGATAATATTTCAACTAAAAACCATTTCTTATCTTTACTTAATCTCTAAAAAAGATATATGTGTAATCAATCCTAAAGAAAACGTTTTTTTCCTTTCTCATCTGACAGGTGATTAAATTTTGCATTAAACTTGATTAAGTACCTTAATGAAATATTCAAAATGTTAGTGTATGCATATTGCGGTGAAATATTTAGTCATGCCCCAGTATTTTAATGATGGAAGCAGTTCAATGCAATAACACAAGAAAGATCGACAAAGTACATTACAGCAATGTTATCCACTGGGGTTATAGATGAAGAATAACCATTTGCGAGGAGCCACGAAGAAGAAAAGACCCGATATGTTCGAGTAATAATGGTTTTGATCAGGGATTCAAACTTTTACGAAATTGTACAATACCTTTATATAAGCAATAAAATTAGCTATTAAATTAAAAAAAAGCCTAAATTAATGTTGCAATTCAGTTTTAATAAACTGTTTACCAAACTTCAAATACTGTAGGTATTAATTACAACCAGCTGAATTGCATTAATAGGTTTGCTCCAAGACATTGGTCAGCTAGATACATGTTGTTGTAGCATTGACAGCACTGTTTGAAATTGATCTGTCAGCATAACACCATTAAACTGAGATTTAGTGACATCTTATTTCTGTTTTTTCTCAACACTGAAAAGGCATTTATGTGGGAAGATGTTCTCTTCAGATGAGGTAGTGAAAACTGCAATGCTGAAGTGGATACCACACAACAGTCTATTTCATTTTTTTGAATCACTTATGAATGGTGTAAAAAGTCTAATTCAATGGGAAAAACAAAAAAAAAAAAAAAAAAAAAAAAAAAAAAACCACGCGGCTACAAAAGTATCCGTTTCTGAATGAATCATTCTTAAAAACTTTTCAATCAGCCTTCACAAGTCATAGTATAGTTTTAGAATATCCATTTTGTTTTTAAGTGACTAAATAACAGGAATTTAATATATGGAGAAAAACAAAGACAGTGTTTGGAAATCTTTAAGTTTTATTACAATATGCAAACTATAATAAATTATAAAAGCAATGCTGCATATGTAACAAAATGTGTGCATACCAGGCTGGATTTAACTACAATAAGACAAGAATATTAAAAAAGTATAAAAGATTACAATTTTAAAAGCTCACTTTATTTTTTATACTTTTAATTATCATAACTGATACTGAAATTTAGACTTTGAGCATTCGATTATAGTCCAATAAACTACATTAAGTAGCGACGAATATCTATACCAAACATATATATCCATGGTAATATGTATTTACAAATTAAAAAGCTCACAATACATTTTTCATTTCCTACAGTAATAAAGTACATGAAATTCACCTTCTGAGCTTCTCAATTTATTGAAATTAAATATACTGCAGTAATCTCAAACATAAACGTACAATTTTTGGTCAAACAGGAATAGTCATGACTTGTTCCTCTTTTTAAAATTATTCAGGATAATTACATCACAAACAAAATGGTAAAAGCTAAACTGTCTGTTAAATTAAATTTATTCATTCATCTATCTGCCATATAAAATATATACAGTCAGTCTAATATAAGAACTCTGAGTTTTTTTTAAACATATGTACATTTTTATTTTAATATAAAAATTTTTGTGATATTAGCAAAGGAAATATTGCTCAAATTATCACAAACAAATTTAATAGACAATTTCAAGTTTCCACAGCTGACAATACACAAAATATCCATAATGAATTCTGAAGTGACAGGATTAGCATGTAAAAAGGAACATACTTAAAAATTTGTTCACTGTCTATATAATATAAATTCAGACTTCAGTAATTCACACATTTCACATGAAACATTATTCTATCTATATGAAATTTATATCAATCAAGCTCATTATTCATTTTCAACAAATCGTTTTTAAAAATGAATATATTTTTCGCTCGCTTTTTATATGAGATACATGCCCTTTTGGATTTTGACACAACAGAAACTGCTTAAAAAGGGGCGAGTTTAATGAAAAAAAAATTCTATACACAGTATATTAACGTTAGAAATGTCTTTTAGTGCAAATTAGTTGTAGAAAACAGTGATCTATGTCGGCTTAAACACATTAAGAGTTTCAAGACATTACGTCCCCCAAACCTCTGCAAAATACTCCATCAACTGATATTTTGATTTCTTACAGCATTTACCAGATGTGTTAAAAATAAGATGTCAATTCAATAGTCTTTTAGAACAGTGCAAAGCTCTTCATGCGATTCAATTCTACATTGAAATCCCCACAATCCTGTAATTTTGCACTTTCAGTTGCATACAGCAAGAAATTTATATATATATATAACTTCATTTTAATTTTGATCCACATGAAATGTATAGTGTTAGCAAATATTCTTTTCATAACCTTAATTGCCACTATAATAAGAACATTATTTTAAATTGCTCTGTTTGTTACATTGAAAAACGTATTATAATCATATAGTGTAGATTAACAAAATATTACTAACACAGTCATGTTGGAAAAGTCTTGATTACCTTTTAAAAGACGCTTCTAGTGTCAAAATGATCGATGATAAAACTAACATTAACATAAATATATGTACACAGCTTTAAAGACCCAGAAATATGTTAGAGCTATCAGCAATTTAGTAGAAGAGTCCTATAAAAAATGTGCTGAAACAGATAAAATGATTAAACATGAGCACACATCGCTTATCACAACTTTTGCTACGCAAACGGATAATTTTGGAAATTATCATACTAACAAAATACTTTTAGATTCCTTACTATTCCTCATCAAATTATATAGATTTATTGCAATCATCCGGTAACACATGGAAAAATGCCTCAATATTATTCCCAGTTGGCATACACCAGGCTATACAGGAAAAGAGACTATGTCCTCAAAAAATTTAATCTGAAATTATAGTATAACACTTCTAGGGCGAGAACTAATTACTTAAGCAAACAGCCGCATGCTGCAAGTCAACATGCAGTCAGAACATGCGGGAAGAGGGAAGAATTATTTGTAACACGCTGTACAGTTACATGCAATTTAAAATTTAATCTCTAAAAGCTTAAGTTATTAATGAATAGAATAATACTTCCAGGATAACAAGATAAAACTCGTATAAATAGAAATATTAATTTGCTCGGCATAATCAGTACATTCACATACATTTGAAATAGAAATCAACATATTTTTTAAACAAGTCATTAATTCTATGTATGGCACTAGCTTTTATTTTTAAAATAAAGAAACTGTATTCAGTAAGTCTGAAGAGTGGATCTAATTACCACAAAATATGAAGGCCTTCAGTTAAACTTCTACAAAGTAGAAATTTTCAGTGCACACCAAAATATTTCAGATTTTATAATTTTTGTTTTTATTATATATGTTTTGTTGCATGACAGGACTTTTTTCCCCCTTAACACAGCATAATTTTATCTTCTTTTAATAAACTCATTATGTTACTTAAAAGGCAAATGACATGCATAAATATCTTTCATTTGTAAACACTCCAGAAAACTGAACTGAAAATAATGCATTAGATCATTTTCAGAAATTAATAAATAATATGCTTTAAGAACCAGTGTTAATATAAATACAAAAGAAAAATCATTATTTAATTTGCAGCTAGAATCTAACTACATTATTTTACCCCCCCCCCCCCAAGTGGTACAAGTTTATTTTGTAGCAGTCAGATGTTAGTTCTTTGCTAGATTTAGGGACTAAAGTTCATTCAAAGGAGAGGATAGCAATTTTTTTAAACATTTGTTTGTTATCGATATACATTTAAGACCAAAAATGTGCATGAATTTTACATCGATTTTCAAATTATACTATATAAAGGCAGAATACTATGAGAATGATAACTTATCACTAATACAATCTAATGAATTATCCCAGCAATAGTTTACATCATTGAAAAACGTTTTCTACTAATCATACTTATTAGTCCGGATGAGCACAAAGGACATTCAGAAATTAATTTCTGTTTGACAATATTTCCCCCCCAATATACTGTGCTATGCATATATAATGATTTCTTTAGACTCTTAGAAGTCAAAGGGATCTACAACATTTTTTCCTTTCAAAATTCAAAAATAATTTTCAAGCTATCAAATATTTAAAAAGATTAAAGATCCCCCACAAATGTAAAACATTATGTGCTGTTTGTCTGAATTGCCTCCCTCCCCTTAAGTGACTTCAATCATGATTACGTGTACAGTAGCTTGGAACCCATATGGAATTTTTGCCTTGTTGCAAAACAAAGTCAAATCTATAGTGGGACATAAAAATAAGGTTGACTGATCATCTGAAAACATGAGGCATGGAGAGCACAGTTAAGGTACACTATTGCTTCATGACAACACTACACAGCACTGCTCTGAGATTAAAAAATGTCATTTTTCTGGAAATAAATGGATTATTCTTCTCAGAATATCGATTTGGCAGCCAATAACTTTTTATCTTTTGACAGTCTCTCTCAACATAAGTAAAGTTGTCAGAACTGATACCAGTGAAAATTACAAGATGAATTGGTTTGGATTAGACTAGATTTTAACAAAGCACACAAAGGTGTCTCTGTCTAAAGGGAGGTATGTATCCATGGTAGACTTTTAGGGAGAAACTGGTTTTTATTCACATTACACATAAAACTACAGGTTAAGTAGTAAATACTGTTAAATTATGTTGCTTACGAAAGCTGTCGAATGCACAGCACAAGGTTAGTTTTACTGCAGCAAACTGATAGCGGTTGAAAAAATTCCATTTCAGTATCATTTAATTTTCAGTCTCTCTCAACACAAGTAAAGTTGTCAGAACTGATACCAGTGTTAGACTAGATTTTAACAAAGCACACAAAGGTGTCTCTGTCTAAAGGGAGGTATGTATCCATGGTAGACTTTTAGGGAGAAACTGGTTTTTATTCACATTACACATAAAACTACAGGTTAAGTAGTAAATACTGTTAAATTATGTTGCTTACGAAAGCTGTCGAATGCACAGCACAAGGTTAGTTTTACTGCAGCAAACTGATAGCGGTTGAAAAAATTCCATTTCAGTATCATTTATAATGACAACAGAAATGCAAAATTAACTCAACATAATGCTACAAAAACACAAGATACGACAATACAGACCTATCATGAATACAATACTTTACAATTACTACTAAACTTAAGATTCAGACAAGTGAAAAAGGATCTATATGAAATGATGAATTACAATGAATGATGAAGCATTCACTGTAAGATCATATGGCAGTCAACAGCTATCCAAACATCATCTAAAATTTTATTTAAAAAAATTCTTAAGGATATTTTTATGACAAAGCACAAAGTTCAAATCTGTTTACTCCAGAAAAACCATGTAATTCATAACCATAAAATTTCTTTTAAATTAAAATAATAATAATATTTTTGATAATTATAGCTTAAGAAACACAACAGAAGAGAAAGAAGGAACATGAGAACATAAATTTCAAATAGATCGAAAATTATTATTTACTTGGCACTCATACAAAACCTACCTTGATACAATTAAAAAACTTCTTATGCAAGACCTTGAAATTGTTAACCATGACATTTAGACACAATATACACATGCCAAGTTAAAATGAAAAGGATATAAAGGAAGCTAATTATAAATGAATTATTTTTTAGATTTGAATAAGAGACAAAACTTTAGGAGCATGATATTGTTACATAAAACCTGTTCAATGCAAGTTTTAATGAATGAAAAATTACATCACATATTATTCTGATTGCTTCTAGCAACTCAATACCTGTACATACATACTGTAAGTTAAAAAAATGAAAAATTTTGAATATATATATTGTATGTAATTAAATACCAGAATGAAATCAACATTCCGCAAACATTGCACTTTTCTTGAGATATAACTTCCAGACATTCTCTTGTTATTTTTGAATGTTTAACATATTATTTTTTGGCTTAAATTTTGAAATACAGAATCATCAAGAACATGGACCTGACTAGTGCACTGTGCTTTACTCTGTAGCACTCTTAATTTTTTTAACAAAATAATTGGAAAGTACCGAAATTCTGATGGTAGGAACAGGTGAGAAGCAAACGCTTTGCTCAACAGTATGCTTAAGAATGCCAAATACAACAAAAAAAGTGAAGCTGTTAAACTTGTTACAAATGTTCAATGCAATTTTCTGATAACGTATGGAGCACAGCCACCTACGGCAAAATACATCATTTGTTGCCTTAGCCACAATAATACTATACACGATGAAACATATGTGCATGAAATCAGCTTGATTAACTGCAGGGTAACCAATGAAACTCACATTTAAATAGGGTAAGTTAAAGTTGAACTTTCATATTTACTTTGCAATAAATATTGTTAGGCTACCTCAAATACTTTTTCTAATAAAGCTGTTTTAAAATTAGGATTCTTTATATATCAAATCTAATATCTTCAGTTTAAACTTATAGTCCAAAATTACATAAAAACTATGTATCTTGACAAGGACAGTAAACAATTTCTTTCAAACTTAAAAGCTAAATTTGTATTTCAGCTTGACTTGCAACATATAATACTGTATATTCAAAAGATATATCTGTAATTATACCATGTTTCAGTAATGGAAAACTCATCAGAATTTTGAGTATTATGCACTAGAATAATGAATGCATCAGATCAAACAGTATTGCTTTCAAAGATATTTCAGTTTTCTCATAGTTAATTATTATTGAAGCTATTAATAAAAATTTACATAGTGTCACTCAAAGTATTTTGGCATAAAATCAAAATATTTTCTTCTCAAGAGTTAAAAATATCCTTAATACGAAGAAAATGATCATTTTAAAATGAATTTACAATGAAAATAAATAACGGATGAAAATTACTTGCTATAACCTTGTTGATTTAAAATTAAACATATTGTTGTAAAAGTGTAAAATTTAATTTTGTGATAAAATATATATTTCTTTAAGAAGTACAGGAAAAACTTAATAGATAATTCCTGATTTTCTTATTATGGATTTTTTAATACTTCTTAATGTCAAGCTTTGAGAACAATAATTCTTTCATATTGTACTGTTCTACTCATACTGTGTGCCTGAATAAAAAAAAAAAAAAAGCAATAACAATTATCATCTACTCACATAAAAATATCAGTGATTATTATTCAAAGGAAATAAATGAATTAAATTGAATTATGAATTCCTTCATTCCTTCATACTGATACATTCAAGTATGTGCATAATATTCCAAATAGAAATTTCAAGACAAAAACCTAAATTTTAAAGCTCAACTCAGGAATTTAAGAAAAATAAATTATCCATACTACAGAATGGCAAATAAATGTCTAATTTGAAAGATGAAAAATTTTGAAAAAAGAAACTAATCAATATATAAGCAAAGCAATCACACATCTGGAAAAAAAGAAAAAACGCAGATCTCTTATTTACAACTACTTCATTTGATTTTTTTCTTTTAAAACAGTAAGATATTGTTTAAAACAAATAAAAGTGATTGTTTAAAGTGATATTATTTTTAAAGTTTTAAATTTTGTTTAAAGTAATAGCCGTTCAGATTTGCATCCAAGGAGTCACCTTCAAACAACTAACAGAGAGCAATTCATTCACTCATTATCATAAACAAACATTATTTCCCTTTCCCTTCAAGTTTCACTGATACCCAACTATAACATGCTCAGATGTGAAAATAAAGATCCCAGTGCAAAATCTTCAATAAATCCTTTTGAATTAAATTATACCAGACATATCACATATGGTGCGACATTACAAAATCAACTACATTACTGCTTAAAAACTTCTATTCAAATGAAACCGCATCATAGAATTTTTATCATGCTTTAAAAAGTTATAATCATAGTTAAAAAATCTGCAGCCAATTTTTCTTCTTTCATGCTAAGTAGCCTCATGCAGTGCTTAAAAACTTTCCCATGCATCAATCAGCAGAAAATAACAGAATCATGTCAATATAAAAATTCCAGAAAAATTCAAGAACACTTTTTAGGCATGTGAAGTAATTAATAAGTACCATACTCCACACTTTTTGCACTTTTAAATAAATATTTAAAAAGGATTAGACATTTAATTTTACATAACTATGAACACCCACCTGAAGAAGGCAATCAATTTGAAACAGAAATAAAAATCAAATATGCTTCATTGCAGAGAATTTTAACATAGTTTTGTTAAAAATTACCACAATGAACAAAGTGAAATAAATTAAAAATCTGCCAGTTTCCCAAAACAGAATAAAACATATTTCACAGTAAAAAATGGACGTTTAAAAATTTAAAAATATACTTTTAATTTTGCTACTAATATTACACAGTGCATAGATCTTGGATTCTGCTTATATTATTATAGAAAATTATGAGATATATGTAAGAAAAAGGAGTTTCTAAGATCATGATATGCATGAAAAAATGCAAACTGAATTTTCAGAATTGATAAAATGAGTTGTTTTGTATTAACACGTAAACTGTAAATAAAAGCAAGGCAAAATATATAAAAAACTTGCAGGATATTTCTAATATCTTGTCTTACAAAGCAGTTTCATCTTCCACAAGAACAATTCAAGATAGACTACAAACAGAAACAATTCAAGACTAGAAACAGAAAGTTAGTTATTGCACTTAAAAAAAATATATTTATGGTAAATTTTTACAACTGAATACTGTAGCAATATAACAAAACAGCAAATAAGCACAAATAATTATTACCAAGAATTTGTCATAAATTATGGTCCAGCAGATGCTTTACATATCATCTTACTCCCTGTTTTATCTAGCCTGAATTTAAATGACTGCCCTTCACAGGATTAGAGTTTCATGCTATTCTTTGGCATTGCAAACAATTAGATATGTGTTACTTATATTTTCCTAGAAGCTGAACCTTTTTAAGGTGACTTCTCTTCTGCTCTTAAGCAACTAAAATAAAAACTGATTATTTATTTTCATATAAAGAGGGGAATAAATATAATTTTAAAAAATCCATTTAGAAAATATGTAATTGAAGAACATGACACTGGCATTATATAGTTCATTTTTGGAGAAGTTTTACTGTTTTATGGACAAAATATAAACTTCTGGTTTTCAGTTATATATATGAATATGACATACTTGAAATTAGGCACAAGTCCCTCTTCGTCAGGAGCGGAAAAAAAAAAATGCAGATTTTCTTTCTGGCTCCTAATGAAGATGGGCTTGTGCCTGATTGCCTAGAAAATTGATAGAGTTTTGATTATAATCTCTGCCAAGCATAAGGTAATTGCTTAATTTTACGTTTTACACAACATATATCTCTTCTCTCTTCATGACATGCTTGATTTGGCAACCGAAGTGAAAAAGGTTACTCTTCTAGCATATGGCGAATCCTCAACATTTATGAGACAAATTCAATCCAGTGAGCAAGTAGTGCTTAGAAAACTACTTAAATTAAAAGAATATTTACATATTAATGCATTATTAAAAACCCAAAGGGCCAATAAATGTAAAAAAAATAAAGATCAACAAAGTACCTTCAGATTTTTGGTCTGGGATACACTTTAAAAAAACAGTACATAGCTCAACATTACAACCACGGCAGCGCAGCCATCAAACTGATTGTTGGTAAATTTAATACTCTTGCATTTTCCAAGGTATTTCATTTTGGAAGTGCTGCCCGAGTTTTCTAATATAAGTCAAACATGCAGGATTTAAAATACAAAAACTGAAATACTTTATGAAGAAGGTTACAGGTTTTATACCTAGAGCCCTGATATTAGTCAGTTTGATTGATTTATTGAGAGAGTATAAAAAAAAACTTTAAATATATAGTAAATAACCCCGCGAATAATGCAAGAAAAAATATTTCTAAATGGAGTTATCTTTTCAAATAGTAGTGAATATAAAGAATATTTTGCAGTGAGAGGGAATGATCCTGAAATGAGATGATCTTCCAATGTTTTTGTGAGGAGACAACATGTTAGTTTCATGACAGTTTTTCCCTTGAAATGCATCTAGCAATTATGAATTGAAAGAAAATATAGATGACGTTTTCACTATTTAGTAAAAGAGGAGCTTTGACAGTAATAATAATAAAAAAATTAAAATTTTATCACTGTGAAGCTTGCAGCTCTTTCTTTGTAATCATTTTATCAATACACTAGTTGCAATTTCGTTACTTCCCCAACATTTGCAAAAAATTAAAAATCTAAAGAAACATGCCTGGTTGAATAATGGACTTGCCCATGAAGAGTTTCAGCAAAATGATCTTGTGTTGCAATTCACACAAATGTTATGAAACATGATACAAAAAACTAAACACCCATAAAGAGCGAATAAAAATATCTTGATGTTCAGCATCTTGCATTCAAATGTGAAAGTTCAAAGGACTATGAAGTACTTTCTACAGATTACTGTGTAATGTTTTTTTTGGGTGCTTTACACCTTTAAAAAAAAAAAAAAAAACTAGCTGCATTCTGAACCTTCTATGCATCAGCTTGTCTAGTCTTGTATAATACTACAATAATAGCATGTTATTTATGAGAAAGTAACTCAAAACAGAATAACTAGAAAAATTAAAATTTCATGGAAGAAAATTAAAAAATGAACACTAACTAGGAAGAAAGCCAATGGCTAACAGTATTTCTGGCACAGAAATGTGCGAATATGTATCAAAAGATAGTCAAAAACGCTATTAGTGCTGCACGGAAAAACAAACAAAATACAGACATTTGACCTTTTATATATTTTCGACAGGCAAGCCAAGCAAAACTGCAGGAACATGCAAACCATAACCTTTCTTGTATTGGTGAATGTTAGTGAGCTGGGTTCACAGCCCTTTGGTGTTAGCCTGCATGTACACATATACACCTTATATTAGTGTTAATACATCCAATTACTTTAAAACTTATGCTATTAAGTTATCACACAAAGTTATTATATATTTCACTTTCCTCCTCAACAGATTACATTAAAAAAACTGTTTTTATTATTTTCAACCAATAAAATATGTTGTCTTAAACAGTTAAAATGATTAGCATGTTTCTAGGTACAGAAACATTTCTGTGTTATTAGTGTTCAAACACACTTTTTAGCAGACAGATATTATGTTTAAATATGAAAAGATTAATATTCACTAAAAAGCACATTTAACGAAGACTATTGCTACACAGAGAACAAACAGTTTTCAAATTAACATAGTACTGGAAGTATTTTCAGTACAATGTTAAGCATTTAATATATTTACGTAAAATTAATTATACTACATAAATTAATATATTCACACACTAAAAGAACATTTAATATATTTATGTGATTATAATAAAGAGAGTGCTTCTGCCAAAATTCCTCTTTTAAATAAAACTATGTACACTTTAGCGATAAGAACAATTCAATTAGAAAATAATGCATCGCATAGCAGTGCTTAGATAATTATTTCATTCAAAAGAGTATTTACATACTTATTTATACATGATTAAAAGTCAGTTTTACAAGTTACACTAGTTAGATGACATTCATCTGTTATACAATTCATAAAACAGAGTGCACAATACTAAAATCAAAGGAACAATTTTCCCCAGCCAGCCATAATTTACTTAAATGAATTGTGAATGAATCGATATTTTATTTACCTTTATAACATAGACAGTTTCTACTGAGCACATTATCTCATTATATGAAAATATCAGTACTATCCCAATAATCATATGTAGCAATGTTCAGCAGTTTCCACCCTCTCAAGATCGTGTTGCTTATGGGATTTGCCAAAATATTCTTGGTATTTTTGCTTCATTATTATTTTTGATTAATGTTAGATATATAACACACATGATTATCATTACCTCAATGCTTTCTATAAGAGGAAGAAGTCAAATTATAATAAAATTAAATTTCTTGCTGAAATACATTGATCCAAAAGTAGCAGAAAAAGCAAATATTCAATATTCGAAAAGTACACAAAGTAGTACTATTCAGTTTTCATAGAAATATATAGAAAGACTTTCTTTTTAACAATGAAAGATTTTACTGCCAGAATAGTTACATTTTTTGCTTCAGTTGTGTCAGAAGTTCGTATCGTGATGCAACAGAGCTAGGATTACAAACTGTCAATGTAATGGCTGCAATCCATGAAAATGGCTGTCAGGTGCAGTATGGCACTCTGAACAGCAACACAGAGGGTACAGCTGTTATTTTCTGTGACATGATGACAAATAATTTCTTCCAATATATGTCTGCTGTTCCAATATGAACTGACTTTTGTGCATCTGTGACTTCAAACAAAAATATAACTATTCTCACAATACAATTTCTTTATTAAAAAATCTCATGCCTTCTGTGAAAACTCCATTGTGTTACTGTCTATATTCTATACTTTTCCAATTACTGAACTTTTACTTACTGTTACATTTGAATCACCCTGTATATAATAACTTCTAGTACATGATTTTATTACCTTTGGTTATATATAAATATAGTATTTTTGTATCTTTGGTCATATATAAAAATAGGTTACTATAGATTAAATAGCAAAGAGGACTTTCAAAAATTTTAAATCATGTTTGAGGATTAAAGGACAGATAAAATGAGAGAAATTTTTATTTCAAACTCTTATTTCACAATCATACACAATGAATTACCATAATGACAATGAATTTTATTTTTTAAAAGTAATTTGTATAAAGTATGCACTGGCTAAAAACTTGATCATGAAAGCAGAAACACAAAGTATGTATTAACCATAACTGGCAGAAAAACAAAGGTTTAAAAAATTGCACTAATTCATAAACAGAAATAAAAAATTATTTTTGAATTACTAGCCATACAGAAAGAAGTTTAATACTAGTAAAATTTTGTTGTCAATGCATCTATGAGCGCAAGTGTTGAATACAATTGGTTTTGACTCTCAATATGCACTTAATAAGCAACCACATACTATACTGTATATACATATGATAAAAAAACACAAAATACTGATAAATCTCTAATGAGTGGCTGTATTTTAAATTACTAGTATGCAAAAATAAGCATTATCAGGAAATAAGTTATATCATCAACAGCTCAGTGTGATTCAACCATTTTAATGAACTATGTATGTTGCAGCTCTTCATGGTACTTTAATATTTTATCAGATTTCAGTCACATACAGGAAAAAATATATAAACAATAAAAACTTCACGCAATTAAATAAGTTCACCATATTAATATGAGATTCTAAATCTTCCTGGTCAAACACACACACACAAAAAAAAAAAAATCCTGTTTTAGTCATTTGACAGCAAGAACTTCCGAGTCACCTGGTTGATTTCTAAAGGTTCTAAGTTTAACAAAACAGTAGGAAATTCATTCCAACATGTCTTACACTTATGATATACAATATTTCTGTGCATCATAGATGTAATTTTTGCTTTGAGTACTTTCTCTGCTTCTTTCAACTTTTAGGAATATAGCTTTTCTTTATCAGTAGAAGTAACAAGGGTACATATGCTTTTTTTCTCCTTAGGTGTTTTTTCCTAATTGCAAATTATTTTGATCAGAGCATTCTCATTTGAAAAACAATCAGCAAAACTCCATTTTATAAACTTTCACATCTTTATATACATTTTATAAAAAAGGGAAAAAAGTAATAAAGTAGAAAATCTTAATGGAGAAAACAAAATTTAGTAGTATATATCACTAAACATAAGAGAAAATGATCCCAACTGCAAACTATTTTGGCTGCTAAATACTTCAAGCTGACAGCTTTAAATAAAAAAAAAAAAAAAAAAAAAAAAAAAGATAAATTTTAACAATAACAAAATTGATTAATTAGGCATCAGTTCCATTAAAATGATATTTAGTACACTTTGAGGAATAGCAACAAACCACATCATCTTCAGGTAAAAAAATTATTCCGCAAACAAAATTTAACCTTAACTTGGCATCAAATTTGACAGAAACAAGCTGAAAAGGTATTCTAATAGATAACACTACATGGTCAACTTCTGGAGCAGTAACAATTCTATGCAGAAATATTAACTTTCAAGCTAGTGTGTGTGAATGACAGATGTTCTTAAATACAGAAGCCCCCCCCACAAAAGATCACATTATGATTATTTTTTTACATATTTTGCTTAATATATGTTAAAAATGAAATACACTGCTGAAATAAATTTAGAGAATTTGCATATTTTATAGAATTGCATGAAAAAAAAATGAAATAAATAGAACTGCTTCTAGATAAAAATGCAAATCCTGTACGGGAAATACGTAAGCGTACACGCGTGTGTAGGCGAAGCCAGCAGAAAAACAGGCTTTATCAGCGCGTGGAGGGTAATACGAATTGCATTTGTTAGCACACCTCGACGAATTTCTTGGTGTTATCTTGCAGCAATCGGTTAAATTCACATCAGAATAGTAAAAATGAGTAACTACCAGCGTTTAGATGATGGAATGAGGTGGCGAACTGTGGGGAGGCTAAAAGCAGGATAATCATTAAGTCCAGATATGCAGAATTTAGTTTAATGCCTATAGTTCCAGGATACTGGATCCATCGAGAGAAAGCCTGGGCAAAGTCGTCAAAGAGCCACGATGACCTGAGATCGCTATTTGTCCATTTTAGCAAGGCGCGATAGAGAGAGTACAACTTCTCAGCTGTCTCGGGATCTGTATGCAGGCACAGGAACCCATGTAACAAGGGTGACTGTTTCCAAAAGACTGGATGAGAGAGGGTTGTTTGCCAGAAGACTGGCTGTTTTCATCCCGCTCACGTCTACAGGCAGGAGAATCCGATTAGCATGGTGCAGGCGGCATTGTGATTGAAGTACGGAGCAATAGGCGACCGTTCTGTTTATCGACGTGTCCCGTTTCAGTCTAAACATCGATTCTCGCCGTACTTTCATATGGAGAGACCGGCTACCTACCCTCCAATGTCTGCAAAATCAACATTTATGGCGGTGTAATGGTCTGGGCACGTATCATGTTGGATGGCCGAACACCTCTCCACGTCTTTGACAGAGGCTCTGTGACTGGTGTAAGGTATAAGGATGAAGTCTTGGAGCCCTATGTTCGCCTTTTCCGGAGTGCAGTGGGCCACGAATTCATTTTACAGGACAATAACACAAGGCCACATAAAGCTCTTCTGGTTGACGAAGTTCTCGAGAGTGAGGATATTCGTTGGATGGATTGGCTAGCCAGGTTTCCAGACCTCAACCCTATAGAGCATGTCTGGGACGCTCTGACGAGGGCAATTGCAACTCGCAATCCCCCCTCCAAGAAGTGAAAACAGCGTTGCTGAATGAGTGGGACCCATTGCCACAGGCACTGATAAACTGCCTTATTTCCAGTATGACATCACACTGTGATGCCTGTAAGAGGGGACCATACCCCCTATTAACCAATTTCTTTTGTGCCTTCTGCAACCGCTGTTTCAGACCATCAGACTCCCATGAGTGTTACACACAAACATGTGTGTCTATTATAACTGCTGAATGTTTACTTTATTTGTATTATATCAACCTATGTTCGCACCAAATTTTATTAAAATCTGTCCAGTAGTTCTGGAGATCGTAGATCAAATATGAAAATTCTCTTAATTTATTTCACCAGTGTATTATGAAGCTTTATGTTCTAGCTGTTGATCGATTGACCTTCTAGATATTTCGTGATACTGTAGCAATAGTGATGACAGATTTTGAAACCTAAAACAAATCTTACAAATGGACCCCTAAATACTTTTTTTAATCACTGCCACATTTACCTTAATCTTACAGGCCTCCCATCATTTTTATTTCAGGCAAATGTCCCACTCATGTCACGGTTCAATGCATCATTGTTACTTATTTACGTTTATTTAAAAATAAATGCAATACAAAGAAATTTGATGCTTCAAGAAATAATTTTTAGTATCATAATTTTTTTTTTGCTCAAAATATTCTTTTTTGAAGGTGGGCATTCTTAATTTGTTTCTGCTAAATTTCGATTCTAACTTTTAAATAATTTTTTAGCATTTTTAATTTAAAATATATTTCAAATTTTAATCTGCTACTCTTTAGTCTTATGTTCATTGTTATGTTAACCTTCAAGAATAATAAAATTTTACATTATCAGGAAAAAATCTAATTGTAGACTGTTGCTAGGTTCTT
>KK115327.1:38572-131248 GCA_000611955.2 Stegodyphus mimosarum | reverse complement strand
ACCTGTAAAAATACTAAAAGCATAAACACATGAATCTGGTTCTTATGTTTTCTAATTACAGGTTCACTTAGTTATAACTTTAAAATTAAATACTTAAGGCAGATTTAGCATTTTCCTACTTCTGTTAAAAATAGTACAAAAAGTATTTTGCTTATTTGTGTTTGTTAAAAAAAATGTAGTATGATGCAGTATATGCCTTTTCTACTTAAAGCATTTCCTTTCCTGATAATATGGCTATCCAAGGATACTGGAATTTGCTAATTCCCTTTCCTTCAACATGCTACAGAAATTACAAACATATAATAACACTACTAAATACCACTTCATCTAGTCAACGGACTAAGAACTGATATACAAGAACTCAAGAAAAACATTGGATACACACACTACTTAACATACTGGAATAAAATTTTTGCTGGGAATTTAAAAAAAAAAAATGTATCACTGGATGATTCAGCTAGTTAAGTATATACAACTATCTTCAGTGGTAATGGTGGGCTGTTTTTAAAAAAAAAAAAAAAAAAAAAAACTAAATGCTTTCAAATTTAAGCACAATCATTAGCTGTATCTATGGATACCACTGACGGAGTCTCAGAAACATGAAGATTTATTTAAAATGTTCTGAACAATATAGTTTTTCACAAAACAATACTCATAAATTAAAAAAAAATTCAGTTTCAAAGAAATTACTATCCACCTTTCAAGGAATACATATGATTTTGCACCAAAAATTAATACATGATTTCATCTCGCATTAAAATACACCTTACAGCTTACTAGCAAAAGATGGAAGTACATTTCGCTATTGCAAAATATAGTAGAAAATATCTCCTTTCTTTCTCGAAAAATGAAAAGAATTAAAATTTTTAGATTGCTCAATAATCTATTAAAATGACTGGTTAAATAATAACTTCATTTAAATTACCTTCTCTTAAAACAAATTTAATAAATGAATTTAAAATTTTTCTCCCCATTTAGAATAATACAGTCAACTACAAAATTTAGAAATATTTATTATTCAAAATTTAAAATGGATGTATTATCATTACTTAAACACACATTATTTTTAAACCAATGACGTCAAATACAATTTTCTGAAATTTGAATGTACGCTCATTAAAATTACCATGCGGAACATTATGAATTCATATAGATTATATACATGTTTTACCTCATTCATTTTTACACCATGACTTAGGATATCATCATTTTGATTTAATAATTTCAACTATTTTAATAAGCACTTTCATATATTCCACTCATTATATAAAGGCATTACAAACACTTATATGGCATTTATGAAAATTACCACTCATTTGCTGAGATACTTAAAATCAAAAACTCTAAGAGTTTACAGAGCGTGCATATAATGACTGGATTTACATTTAGTTGGAATACTTGTAATTTTATATATGAAAATACACTATGAGATTACTTCATGCAGTTTTACCTGATTTTCAGTCATAAAATCCTTGCTTTTAAATATATATTTTAACTATTTGCAAAATGACGAAGCAAGCTTCATGCTTTACTGAAAAATTTGAACAAAAACTACATTAAATGTCAATCACATTAAAAGTAAAGTTACAAATTGTTAGATTAACTTTCTTGGACTTCCAGTTATTACACATTTTCGTACTATTTTATGGAATGTGAATTTTTTGAAGCAATGAAGACATGGGAACATCCTTTCTTCCTACCAAACGTGAATGCATATTACTAGTTCAGAATGTTAAGTATATAGAAGGATAAAAAGCAATTTAATTACAAATTAAATAAGAATCAAAATTAATACCACCATGCAAAATTAGGAAAACATTTCACAAAAATATAAAACAGCAAATACGACATTAAATGACATGCCAGATTAGAGAACCTTTCGGCACAATTTAATAAAACAAAATATCTAATAAACAGATTAAAAACAAAGACTAACATATGTAAACCTAATATCCACAGATGTACTCTTACTGCCAGTTCAAGATACAAGCCCATAGGTAGTTTTGAAATTTACTGAAATTTTTTCACAAGAAAAATTTTGATACATTACTTTAATTTTTGAATTTCTTAGAATGACCTTTTTCTACCCACAAGAGAATTATCAAGACAGTTACTGTCATCTCTTAAGTAGATATAAGAGGATTCCCATGAAAAATTTGCCTTTGACACACACATTCTACAACCATTATAGAAAAGCACAGCTTTTAGGTTTTTATTGCTTGTTGCCCAATTTCCTAGCTTATGATCAGTTCAAATGTCAACATTGTAAGCCTAGTAAACTTAGTACTTGTTTTCCTTTCACACCCTCAAATTTTCCTACTTTATATATATATGTATATATATATATATATATATATATATACATATTTAATTCCTGATGAGCTGAGATCATCTTTTTTCAAGATTCTCACTCATTGGCGACTAGTTAAATGACTAGGCCAGCTCAATAATACCTAATCAATACTGCGATCATAACTACAGCCACAAGCATACATGCTGCAACAAGTGAACTTGTTCATAAATAGTTAAAACATTTCATGAGCACAGCTACAAAACTTATGCAATCAATACAAATAAACTAGAACATACTCAAAGCAAATAAAAGCAAAACTGTTACAGCACCAATATTAACAAGAAATAACATTATGTTGGTAGCAACAGGATATGGTTGATCTGCTAATCATGATGGGAGAATAAGAAAATGTATCAAAATGTACTTATCTTGAATCTAAACTGTGAAAACTGGTAACCATTTGGTAATTTTAATGATCTCAGCTACATACTAATTCTTAAAATGGTTATGAATTTTCGAGCAAACTTTCAGTGAAAACTTGCAATGCATCATCGGCCCCATTGAAGAAAAGGTACAATAGAGTCCTGCAAACTCTACCTGAGGCAGAAACAAAGGATATTAACTCATTGCAAACGTCGAGCTTTACAGAAGGGTTAAATTATTCACAACTCATACTTCAGCCACCTAAAGCTACAGACATTTTATTTATTCTTTTCCTTTTCTCCAGTCTCTTAAGGCATCCAATTTCGTTTTCACTGTTATGTTGTATTCTTAGCTTCTTGTTCAGCACTTTCACTTGCACAGGCAACAAGTTGTAAGCCTGAGAAATTGTATCTAGAATTAACAGAAAATTTGGCTTACAATTACAGCCATAAACTTGATAATTGCCAGCAACAGGACAGAGAAATGTAAGAGGTAATCGACAGCAGTTACCTAACTTTTTTCAGGTATTTTATTCGTGCAAAGAGGGAATACTGTAGACTGGAACTTCTATGAAAAGAATAAAACCAAATTCATTATATAGGTTCCAAAAAATAGTATCATAAAGGGAAAGACAAAGATTACAACATCAGAATACCATAACAAATCTTTGAACAGAAGAGGAAAATATGTGGAGATTCGTATCTATAAATATGCATAGTAATTGCAAAACTGCAGTAATTTAAATATATTTCTACTGTTTGCACCATATAAACAATGTCAGAAATTATTACAGTCTAACTATTAATAAACCACCACATTATTTAAAAGATAATAGCCTGCTTGACCAGCAGAATTTACAAATTATGGAAAAAAAAAAGATTTTTGAGTTATTGGAATGTCTAGAATTATGAGTTGAGTTTTGTGGGACTCTACTGTTATGTGTACAGATTACAAAAGACAAAAAAATTACGCAAATATAAATCAATGATCATGCTTTGAATTAAAAATGTACTTAAAAGAAACACAGAAAATGGGGAAATGAATTCTTTAAGTCATATCAAATTAAGAGTTTTACAGACTAGATTTGCACATACACTCGGATGTAAAAACTGGCTATAGACTTCTTCCAGTGAAAGATTTTTTGATTTAGAACATCATATTGCAAAGAACAGTAAAAATGCCAGAAAAATGAAAAGTGTTGAGTAAGAATTCATTAAGACTGACAATTTGGATGTAAATGCCTCTAAGCTTTTCATGCTACTGAAAGATCAAAATATTCCAACTTCAATACATTTAAATTCTTTACCAAGTAATATACAGCACCAAAAGGAAAAAATATTTTATAGAAAACGGTTATAATTTCATGCTTGATTTCCCTTTTCATAAGCACAAACCAAACACGCAGGAATTTTTCTGTAACTCATTTTGAAACAATGATTTCACCTGTACACAGAGAAATACTTGCATCAAATAAATAAATTCTCAAAATAAAGTTAAACAGAAAATAAAATTGGACCAGCAATTTTACAAAATATGTATCTACATTCTTTTAACAAACAACAAATAATGAGATATTTTATTTTTTCTTCACAAATTAAAAGCTGAACTGGAAATGACCTTCAGATTTTTGTAAACTAATGAAATGAATATGAACAAAATCAGGAGTACTAAAAAGAAAGTCTGAGGTAGAAATGAGTTTCAGAATATGAGAATTTATGTAACTTATTTTGAAAAGAATAAGTGGAAGATTAATAAAAGACAGTTATACACAGCATCCTGACAATGATACTTTTATCAGATACAATGTTAAATACATTTATAAAATTTTTATATGTTTAATGTTAATAGAAAACAGTATAAGAAACGCGTCTGACCTTTTTGTTTTTAATGAACAAACTATAATCACTAAAAGAATTTGATTCAATATAGTAAAACAAAAATCTTTCAATATACTGAATGAATTACAAAAATACAAGTACTGTAAAGCTTATCTAAAGTGTAAAATAAATGAGAAATCAGCTAAAAAGTCAAAATTAAGAATTCTATATATTAACTGCTGTTTTAAAATTGATTTAGAGTTATCAATACTAAATCTCACAAGTTTTACAAAATAAAAATTAATAATATAGTAACATATGAAGAATGTATATCACAAAAGCACACTACAGAAACAAAAAAAAAACAGTATAATTACAAAATTAAATGGCTTTAAATAAGGAGGTTAGATGAATATTTTATGATGAATAAGTCTTTACAAGAAAGAATGTCAACTAAAATTTGACAGAAGGCTTTTGCTCTATGATTAGGGGAAGGGTGGAATCTCAGAATTCAAAATCTTTACAACATACATTACAGTAAAAACAAAGGAATAACAATGTCAATAACACAGAGATAAAGTTCCTGAAGTGAATGAAATGGCAGAAAATAAGGAGCAGTTAACATTTTTGGATTATTTAATGAAAAGTTATCAGATAAAAATCAGTCAGCAAATTGTGATGTTAAAACTACTTTTTAGAAAATATTATTTACAATAGTTTGGCATCTTTAAATTGAAGTAACATAACTATTTTGTTCAAAGTAGTGTTTTCCACTTTCAAGTACCTTTCTTAGATCAAACCACATTACTGATATGTTCATTAACAGAGTAACATAAAACTACTGAAACTGAGTCTAAATGTAATCAAATGAACCATATTAAAACATAAAAAACATATTCAAAGTAATCGAAGCATAACATACATATCAATATCTACAATATTAGTTTGATTATTATGATTCTACATACACTATCAAGCAATAATACAGGAATGATTTTAGATAAATGCATTTTATACTCAAGACAAATGCAAATGCTTAAAGGAATTGTTAAAAAAAATTACATATGTGAGGAGGAAAAAACCTTTTTCAAACGCATTTAATGACATTTATTATAAGGAACATTTTTATTTTTCTTATGTCATAAGCTACAGTTAGTTACTATAAATGCTGCAATACATTTCACTTTTGAAAGCAATCTCTATAATGAAAAGTATTAATATCCCAAGCTCTACACATAATTGCAGTAACTTCAATAAATGCTTTTCGCTCAATTACACATAGAAGTCTTAAATTTAAAAAATTCAACACTATATAAAAAACTTATTGTACACATGCAAACAAACTTAATAGGAGACACTTATGCTTTCAGCAGAGATTATGATAAAATTCACAACAAATCATTTACAAACTAAATATGCCTGGTGAGTGTTCTCACGGATATTACCAATGTAAATAATTTTTTGGAATTTAACATTTCATTGAAAATATAGTAGGAAAAAACTAAACATCAATCAGCTTTGTATCAAGTGTATATAAATACATAACAAAGAGGGAGAGAAAATGATGACCAGATTTCATATTCCTGTTTCACAAATGTGTGTAACGGCTTTACATACAAAAGGGGGGAACTGCATTTTGTATTTCATTTAAAACTAAAAAATATAATCATTATATACAAAATTCAACATTTAAATGTTACATAAATGCACACTTAAATGGGAGTCACAAAAACAAAATTAGACTAAAAAAGGGCGTTAGTTTAATAATGCTAGTATATATTTGAGATTTACACATCTCAACAACACTTAAAATAGCTTCCTGACATTTATTTAAAAAAATTAATCATCATAATTAATACTGAAGTACAAAATAAATTACCCACAGGAATTATTCGCCTTTCTGAGAATTCTGATTTAACAAGAAAGGGAGGGAAAAAAACTGAAGTGAGTATTAAAAAAAGGAAAACTTGATTCATTTGAAAATAGTTTTCATTTAGCTAATGAGAAAAATATTTTGCTTGATTGATGGCCAGATAGTAAATGATGAATATGAACACTAAAGGGGGAAAAATACTTAAAATTAGACCTATTAAGCAGTGTAATTTAAAAAAAAAATACACAGAAAAACGAAACCAACATACACATTGATAACAATTCTTATCTATACAATTGCCCATTTATGTGAGTACAGCACAGTCATGTACCATATCTGCGTTAGTGCCAAAATATTTCAATCAAGGGCAATTATTGGCACTGGAGCTAATTGGTAAATACCCTGTGAACCATACAAAATATTTTTCACAAGATGGGGAGGGTATTCTTTTTTGTCTATTACTACAGCACCTGATTTTTCAAAAACAGTTTGGACAAAAATACATTAAGATAAAACGCTTAAGCATTTGCAGTGTAACAACAGACTACCATACTGGAATTACGAAACATGCATGAAAATTTCCATGCAGAAAATAACAGGGGTGAATACAAGCGACTACCTCACTCTGGAATACTATCATTTTTAATTACCTCATGAAAATGTTGAAGTCGAGAAAATCCAATTTTCAGAACAATGATGCTCTCCCCACTTTACCATGAAAGTTTATGGCTAATATAGAAATATCAGTTTTGTTAACATATTTACACAATGATTTTCAAATGCACGAATAAATCCAGTATTTCAGAAAAATGAAGTACTTTAGGAGAAGAACATTAAGTGGACAAATTCCATATCATTAAAATATAATAATTACTGCTAGATTTTTAAAAAATAATTCACACATTCATTTAAAAAAATATGCAGATAAATAAATATATGCAGTCGCCATATGCATAAAACTTTGCACTTTAAACATAAGACATATATTTTTCTAAACAGTGTTTTATTTGCATTCATTCGTTTTTGCATTCAAAATTTGATTTACGTTTGATATTACTTCGTTTGTACTAAATGCATACCTCTACAAAAATGCATCAAATACATACGATCATGCTGAAATGCATACAATTGCATCTAAAATTTTGAAACATTCTTATGATGTGTTATTTTCAATTTAAGAAAACTAAACTATACGAGCAATTAACTTATTCGCATATAACACAGAAATGAAGTCGGTAAACTTTAATATAACTTTACTCAGCTTACATAGAATTATTTTCTAATATCGATTCTACTTTTTGCTAATCAAAGACGAAACAAAAAATGTTCAATACATGAAATAATGTTTTTGCTGTGTATATATTTAAATGATTTCCTTTTCATTTCAGTTCTGAAACTGGATTTATCCAATATAAATCAGAATAAATTCCACCATTACTGCACAGCACAAATCATACTGGCAGAATATTAAACACCCCTGTTACTAAAACACATGGAATTAAAATTTGTCTGCTTTCATCTACAAACAGAAAGACTAGTAAGGAAAAAAAAAATAATAACTTTCTATTATATCATGATTTAGTCACAAAAAAGCATATGCATAAACATGGACAAACACAGACATAATCAACTCTTAATATGTTTCATATCTGAGCATTTTAGGATAGTATTTCCCAAGAATGTATTTTGAGATAATTTCATTTCTCTTAATCAAAATACATACTTACAGGATGCAAAATTTATGAAAATACTGGATGATTTCTCCAATCTAATAACTGCAATAACTAACAGACAAGTGAATAGTTGATCTTTGTATTCAGATATTGAATTTTACGCTATTTATTAAAAATAATTAAAAAATTGTACAAATGAAACTCTCATAGCTGAAATAAAATGCCATCCTTTCAAAGCTTTAATACAGGCTGTTACATAATGCTGTAATTACTGAACTGAGATATAATTTTAAGTTAAAGTTCAACTCTCAATTTTGTCATATATTAAAGCACATACATATTAATGATTTTTCTTTATTTAAGGGAAAAGCATACCATGAAAACTCAAGACTGGATAATGATGACCAGTGACAATTTACAACAAACATAAGCAATTGAGTTCACAATAAATATAAGCAAACAAATTTACACGAAAAGCAATACTACGACAAAAGCCATTACTTTATCGTTTTCTCAATTGAGAAAATACGCTATTCAAAACAGATGTTAATGCTAAATAAACAAATTAAAAAAAAATGCTGAAAATCTGTGTGAAGAAACTGGAATTAGGATACTGTATAAATATGTACTGAAAGCAGACTAACATACATCATGTCTCATTTAGACATATTAAGAGTTGAAACTGTATGTATGTGGATGCATAAACATAGCTTACACACACATACGCACACAATAATCAAGTAAGCACGGATTTATTTAATTAGAATAATCTGGATAATATTCTCACAGTTAATTTTGTTCTAAAAGTTTATTTCTAAACAGATACATCTATAATAGATAGACTGTTCTTTCAATTATATGCACTACATAGAATATCAAGTCATCAAAGGAAGCTGTTATTATCAATAATTATATGAAAAATTCACAACAACAAAAGAGTAAATTACAATAAAATCTAAGAATGCATTTTATGAGTAAATTAGCAAATCTTGCATAGTTAATTATTGCATTTCCCTTCCCAGTTATTTAGAAATTTTGAAAATAATAACTTGTTACATCTAAAACTCTCAACACTTTTTTTAAAGGTAACAAAATAATCACTTGTTTGATACCCTCTTTAAACACTAGCTAAAAAAAATCACTGACACATAACTGGAACAGTCTACACAATTGTAATGCTTGTAAAATTCAATTCTGCATATTCCACACAGCTACATTTAAAATGTTTTATGCCCCCCTCCCAAAAAAATTATTCACATATTCACGGTTTAAAAAATTGGTTGCCTGTTAATTTTCTTCTGACAAAGATGATGCCTTTGAAAATAGTCAGATTAGTCAAATAATCTGTGCTCACTTGGGTACAGAATTCCAAATGACTTAGTATTCAAGAATGCTCACAATGCAAATGATGAGGAAGCATGAAATTATAGAGTAATATTTACAAAGATAACATAATGTGCTTATACACAAATAGATTTTTCTATGTATGTGTAAATGTGTATACACCTGTATAATAATGTCTACACAAAGACACAATTTATATATATATATATATATATATACAGTATGTGTATATATACATATATAAGCACATACACATACAATGTGTGTATGCAGTATACATACATATATATAAATATACATTATATACATACACACCTATATATATATATATATATATATATATATATATATATATGTTGCCAAACACAGGTCACATAAAATAAATATATTGTGCCATTGTAAGATTATGCTTCAGTTTCTCCCCTCAAGCGTAACCTAGCAAAATCTTCGAATATTAAATCATCATCTCCATCATCCATGCATGCATCCCTATTAAAAAAATAATTTGTCCTTAATACACGTATAACAGATAGTTAAGCATATGATTACAATGTATAACAAACATAAGCAAATGACTATTAGTTATTTACATCATTTACTTCGTTAATATAAATAAGAAATAAAACCTACAAACCTACAATTTATTATTTTAAATTATAAAATTCACTTATAGGATTTATATAATTTAAGATGCTTTAATGAATAGAACTTACGTATCAAGACGAATGAGGTCAGTGTCTATTGCAACATTTTCATCACTCTGTACATTGGGAACAGAACTTGTGCTTCGTGCGGCATGTGGTGGAGGATCATCCGCAGGTTTTGGATGCATTAAAATAAATGGAAGTTCTGCTACTAAATCCCTAAGAAAGCAAATTGAGAAAAAAATTTCAAGGATGCTTTTGAAAAACAGGTAGCATAGCTCTTGAATAAAAATTATGCACAAAATACTATTTTTCCAAAAATTTCACTTTTCCTCCAGAAAGTTTCAAAATATTTAACTGCATTTCAATGTCACGTATGGATTAACTTGTGTCTTTATTATGGATTAACTTGTGAGAATTAATGAATTATATGGATTAACTTGTGAGAATTAATGAAAATCCATACAGTCTCAAAACATCCAATACCTTAAACTTGCATAGCAAACATACATAGTCTGATACCACCAAGGAAATGGGATTCCCAAGAGCACACTTTTCACTTAACAAATTAGCAAATTAAGAAGTTTTCACTTGCAGATGGAGTTACAACTGAATGCTTTATTTCTTGCAAAGTAAATTATAATTCACATATCTGTTAAGAGTCTGAGAATGAATGATTAAAACAAACCAGTGAAATTATTTCAGTATATCTTTTACTCTATCGACAATATTTTGTATCAAATTACTTCCTAAATTTTAAACTTCTTTAAAATATCGTTTTGTAAAGAAATGTATTTATTAATACATATCTGGGAACCAGAATCATCCTATTCTATTTGAAAACTGTGAACTGTTGAAACAAGTATTGCACATTTAGCAAACAACTTCCTTACCCTCCGAGTGGACCAAGGCATAACTTCACTTTGACTTTGTACTGGACAATGATCCCAAGATTCTCCTTTTGTGCTGGATCGGTTATGCTATAAAAGTGTACTTCATTACAAATGTGATATTTCATGCCCAAATTACAATACACTACTTCAAAAAACAAAATTAAATGCAGGAAAACTAAAGAACTATGTATGATTAAAACACACACAACTTACAAATATTGAACATTATATACATACAATCACACTTCACTTCATGAACTATTACAGATTGAAAGTACTGTTTACTTTCAATGTATAAAAGATAGATAATGATAGTGACCAAGGTTACATATTGCAGACAGTGAACGATAGATGATGCCTACTGCAATATTGTGCAAGCAGTAGAAGAGTGAACCAAGTTTTAACATCGTTCTCAGTCGTGCATCTAAGGTACAATCTACTTTATTTGGTTTTGTGATAAAATATCAGCAAATTAATAATACTAAAAATGGTTGGTGAAAAGTGAAAATTAAATGCTGTGAGTTCAAAAATCCAAAAAGCCATTATTCATTTGAAACAAAAGGGGCTATAATAAAGAGACTTGAAAGTGCTGGGCAAAATGGTGAATGTCGCACTTTCAAACAATATTAATCATTTGATGATTAGAACTATTCTTAAGTACAACACACTTAAGAACAAAAAATCACGTACTTGAACATGCCAAATGTGCAGTGTAGATGCAAAGCAAAAGTTAGTGCAAAAAGTGCTGGGGAGATGAAAACACACTTTTTGGTGTGAATAGAGAGCATCGAACTCAAAACTGCATGCCTCTCAATTTTGCTCTCTTTCAAGAAAAGGTTAAGTCTGTATTTGAAGACATAAAAACAAAATGTAGTTCCAACTTCTGCAGATGGAACTTTCACTGCCAGTCATGGCTGATTTAATATAGTCTAACTGGTGGCCCACAGGCTGGCAAAGCACATACGCAGAGCCTATAAATACATTTTCCGCAAATTAATTAGCATTATTATGGATAGGTTAGGTTAGGTTATTCGATTATGGCAAAGCACACGAGGGCTATCTGCCTAAGGGGAGGGATGCCTTCGTGGAGGACTTTCTAAGGGAAACTGGCTCGTATACACGTTACACATGGGGAAAACCACGAAAACGCCCATGCAGCTAACCTGTTCGCGGGATTCGAACCTCGGACCGAACTACCAGTGTTCAGCGTCTTTACCGCTCGGCCGCTGGTGGGCGCATTATTATGGCTTTACATTTATTATTATGGCATTAGTCATTATGGAAAGAATTTGAAGAAAGATATAAGTTGAATTTTACTAATTTTCATAACCATCAAAAATGAATGCGAGTAATGCCCTAAAAAATCTACAAATGGAGCTAATTTATTTACGCTCTAATATACATCTTATACAGATTTTCTTTACCTGTTTTCAGACTTTTCAAAAGATAAATATCCTCAGTTATGAATTTCTAAAACAAGAACAATCACTTTGCTTGAGAATACATTTATACATGAACAGTTTTTCCCACAGTTAAAAAAAAATCACCATGTCTGGAGGGGGAAAAAGCAGAACTGGATCGATGAGCATCTATAATTCATAACAATTTTTAGTAATTTTCCTCCAAGGTTACAGACTTTATAAAATCAAAATGCTCTGTGATGTAGTTGAAAGTTGCAGAAAGAAATAAAGTTTATAATTATTTGTACACAAACATATGCATTTTTTCTTTAAGTGTAAAATAAAAATTTAATAAATAAAAGACATATAATAAAAAGGTGGTAATTATTTATTCTCAAGTTTCAACCCACTTGGAAAATTTTCATAATTTGTTTAGCTAGCAGAAAGTTAACTAGTGGTTAATCTAACATATTACAAATATTTGAAATAAACGTTTGTCTAAAAATTCAATATTAAAACCTTTGAATTGCAAAGCGCAGCAAAACGAAATTTCTTGTGGATACAAACTTTTAGATTTCAGTCAGAAATTGGAATTTTTCCTTGGCATCATTGTTATTACCACTTATGTATGTTTTGATAAATATTTAATAAATAAAGTTTTAAATTTAGTAATAAAATTTATTTTGCTCAAAAAGTAAAGTTTCACTTTGATGCACCCCCCCTAAACTGACCCCTTAGCTGCTTTCAGAGTGCATTTAGCCTGCCTACAATTTGAAGTTGAGACCCCAGGTCTAATAAATTAAAAAAGAAAATGCTCTTGTCCTCATCAAGTTGCAATAATTGGAGAAGTGCTGATATGACTGCCAATAAAAAATTCAGAGAAACACTAAATTATTGCAGCTGCTGTCTATACTGCATGGCAAATAATTAATGTGGGCAAGATAGGTCTTCTGTAGAAGAAAAGGCAAGAGAAAACCTACATCAGTCAAGATGGGGAAAAACATAGCTTTGGTTTAAAGCAGCAGAGGTATTGGGTGCAACTGATTATGGCACTTGAGGGCTATTTCCCTAAGGGCAGGGATGCCTCCATGGAGGACAATCTAAGCGAAAGTGGCTCACATCCATGTTATGCATGTGGAAAACCATGAAAATGGCCATGCAGAAAGCCTGTTCTCCTGGAATTACAACCTAGGTCGAACTATCAGCGTTCAGTGACCGCACAGCAGCAAAGGAGAGACTAACACTCTTGCTGGAAGGTAATGCTGCTGGAGACAATTTTAAAAAGTCCTTATTAGCCCTGTGTTGCTAATACTAGGGCACTGAAAAACATAAATAAAAGTTCCCTTCCTGTTCCATGAATGAGTAATTAGAAAGCTTGGGTGATGATGGCTATATTTGAGGACTTGTTCTTTTGCCACATCACCCCTGCCGGGGAAATTGTACTGTCAGAAGAAAGGAATTCCCTTCAAGATTCCCATGATTTTATATAATGCACTTGGCCATCTGCAACATTTAGATGATTTTCATCCTGATGTTAAAGCTGTGTTTTTACCACTTACTACAACATTGACCATGCAGCCAATGGACCAAAGTGTTATTGACAATTTACAAAAGTATTATGCACGCCTTATGTACTCCCAGTCACTTAAAGGACAATGGAGGCAAACCTAACATCCCTTTACAGCACTCTTGGAAGGACTAAATTGCATTCAGGACATGTACCATGAGGAAATGTAAACATAAATGGAGTCTAGAAAAATATATGTCCCTAGCTTGCTCAGAAATATCTTAGTTTTAATCAAGATAATGAAAAGGAGAAAGTCCTTGTAAATCTTGCCAATATCAGTAGGCAACTTGATCTTAACTTGCAGGGGGAAGATTTCAAAGAACTGTTAGATTCACATGGAGAACTGAGTAATGAAGACATGATGCATCTTGAAAAGTAACAGAGAGGGGAGGAGTTTCCAAGTTTGATAAAAAGCTCACTTTTATGGAAAACCAAGACTCAGATTATGAAAGGTTTGCATCTGCAGTGACCGATGCTTTACAGTGCTATCATTATAGTTATGAAAAATGAAAAGAATAAGTGTTCAAATAGTTTAGACACTTATTCTCTCAAGGCAATTCAAAAACTGATGTTACTTGCCATTTAACATACAAACTTCTTCTGACTCTTAAACAGCCTCCTCATCACAAATGTCTCTTTTACTAGTCAATAGTCTTCAAAGGGTGAGTCAGATGTTGATTCACCCCAATCCATGTAAAGATCTACTAGCTTCATCCCTCCTCCACGCATGCCCCGAAGACAAGCTACATACTGTATAAATTAAGTAATTCCTAATTTACTTATTTTTTATTGATAATGCACTATATTTAAAATGCATTATTCATTTTAGTAATTTTAATCGTTTATTTGACAGCATTCACAGCTCTTATGAAGCTTGCAATAAGAGCATACCATTTTATAAACAAATTCATAGTACGAATGTTTGTTCAGAACATAATTCGTGTGCATGCACAATATATAGTGTATATATGATGCTGATGATGTTGAAGATACTCATTATGGAGTAACGGAGCTTTGACACAGATTAATTGGCACAATAAGTTCACCTGTCCTTTAACAAATTTTTACATTTTTATGAAGTATTTGCAGCAAGAAAGGCAACAGCAAAGGATTCAATATTTTCCTCAGCATCTCATTAGAAATAAATAAATTTTTGAGATTCTGAAATAATAATAAAAATAATAAAGTTCTTGATAATTTGCTATGAAACAGTAATGGAATGTTTTTCCTAAACATCTGATTTTAAGCAAATCATATCTACATTTAGGATGGCATTTTGGCTGCCCCTTTTTTGGTGCATATCTTTTAGCTGCTTATTGATTGAGGAAAAGCACATCAGCCTAAGGGAAGGGATGCCTTGAAGAATTTTTTTAGCAAAATGCTGTTGTATACATATAACATATAAGGCGAATCACAACAGCACCCAAGCAATCACTCCATTTGCCAGGATCTGAATCCAGGTTCAACTACATGTGTCAGTGATTTCATCCACCTGGTCATAGAAAAGCATACATAGCTTTTGAATGATGATTCAGGTCAGGAAATAAATGCTTTATTCAAGCAAAAGAGCCCAGTCTGGTTTACTTCCAATGGAAGCAATGTTACTTGATCATTCTTAAAACAGTTACCAATAATCTATTGAAAGAAAGGAACCTTGTAACTGGAAAGCCTAATGTAAGACACCATGAACTTTGATGCTAAAAATACCAGCACAATAATAATCAGCTACTAAGACACCACAGAACATGTTGAACATGAATTGTAATAGTTTCCATCAACTTTAGAAAAATTTGAAATTCAAATCCCAATACAATTATTAACAAAAAACATGGCGTCTAATATTTGAAAATTTGAGAATATACCAACATTTTGCATAGATTATATCTGGTTGGTACGTCTGGCTGTTTATTTTATAAAGTACTAAATATTACCCGCCTTCAAAAGATCAACTAGTAGAGGTACATATTTCAGGGCAAGAAGCATGAAAAATAAACTGCACTTAGTTGGGGGGTAAACTAAATGCAGTTTATTTTTCACAACTAAAAACTTAGTTGGGATTTGAGCTGCAGGTCTTCTTCCAGATAGATGCACAAACTACTCACTGTACAATAACATGCATGGAGAAAATGCGATAATTTTTTAGAACCTGTAACATAGGACATTCAACAGCTAAATCACATATTCAGAAACTACTGGGACAATAGAAGCTTAAATGAAACTTTTTAAAATTTTTGTAAGATTCTGTCAAACAGCTAACTTCTGAAAGCTACTACAGTATTTCCAGGCACAGGAAAACTGGCTTTACCTGTTAAGTTTTATGATGTTTCAGATGATGATGATGATGACAGACTGGATACTGACTGACACACTGAAAAGTATACAATCATCTTCAATTTTTCCTAAATGGTATAAAATTCTGTACATCTTTGCTTGGTTGATAAAACTTTTAGATAAACAGCTCTAAATAGTTGGTACCCTAAACAGTTAAGTGCATTATACACAGTCCAGTCACATTAATGTGACCACCACGTACTTTCCATGTCAGAGTTAAATAACCAATCACAGAAGGCAGGTGGCAGCACAGTGCAGTTGAGCGTATATAAAGGGTGTGTGAGGGCTTCGGAAAACATTTCAATCGTTGGCGTAATGCAGAAACGAAGCGATTTATCCGACTTCCAAAAGGGCATGATCATTGGCTTTCGGGCCAAGGGTGGAAGCATTTCCGAAACGGCTGAGTTTGTGAACTGTTCGCGTGCCGCCGTGGTAAAAGTGTACCGTGCATGGCAAAATGGGACTGTCCAAAATCAGCGACGTGGCAAATGTGGTGCACCACGGGCCATAGATGACAGAGGCGAACGACGGTTGCGGAGATGCGTTCGGGCAGATAGACGGGCTACCGTTGAGCAACTGACCACCAAAATGAACCAAGGGGCTACCAAAAGTGTCTCCCAAAGTACTATTCAGCGAACATTGCTGCGTCTGGGCCTCCGAAGCAGACGCCTGGTTCGTGCACCTATGCTGACTGCTGTTCATCGACGGCGAAGGCTAGAATTTGCACGCCAGTACAGCAGCTGGACGTCCACTGAGTGGCGACAGGTTGCGTTTTCGGATGAATCGCGTTTTATGCTCCATCGGACAGATGGACGTTGGCGTATAAGGCGTGAAACCTCTGAAAGGAACCACCCTGCAACCATTGCCGGAACGGTCCAAGCTGGAGGCGGGAGCATTATGGTCTGGGGAATGTTTTCCTGGCATTCTCTAGGTTCACTGATCATTGTGGAAGGCACAATGGATCAATACAAGTACGCATCTGTCCTTGCGGACCATGTTCACCCCTACATGCGCATTGTTTTTCCTCAGGATGATGGCATCTTCCAGCAGGACAATGCGAGGTGCCATACAGCTGCCAGTGTACGTGCGTGGTTCGAAGAGCACCAGGATGAGTTTACCGTCCTCCCCTGGCCAGCAAACTCACCTGACTTAAACCCAATCGAGCATCTGTGGGACCATCTCGATCGAGTTCTTCGCGCCATGGATCCTCAACCGCGTAATCTAGCGCAGCTGGCCACGGCATTACAGTCGGCATGGCTCAACATCCCAGAGAACACCTTCAGGGACCTATGTGACTCTCTTCCTGCACGTCTCGCAGCAGTCCGCTCTGCGAAAGGTGGTTATTCTGGCTTTTGACAGATGGTCACATTAATGTGACTGGACTGTGTAGTTGGTTACCCTAAAAACTAATACATGTCTACACAGAATAAATAAAAAATACTGAAATTAGTTTAATTGCTACTGGAAAGCACAGGGCGGTTATCTGCTTAAAGGGACAACTTTTAAGGGACTTTTAACTTGCTCATCTGAATGTTATACATCTGAAAAGCCATGAAAATACCCATGTAGCTAGCCTGTTTGTCAGGTGTGAAACAAGCAAGCACATGGGCTATAAAGGACCTGTTTATGATAGAACAAAAATTGCACTATAAGACAAAATGAAAACTTATCTATTAAATTAATTATCTAATTATCTTTACTATCTGTTAAATTCTACTGCAAATTTAAAATGAATAACCATCTCATAGCTTTTTTTAGAAGAGACACTACTAATAATATTTTGCAAACAGCTTTGAAGATTAACTGACATGTAACTGACCTCTTGGCGAATGTGGATGTTACATCATTTAACACATTGCATGTATGGAAAATCCCATTTCGTGAAGTTAACTTTCTATGGAAATAAAGGGTTAGGTATACTTCAGATTTAGAAAGTGGGTATGATGTCTACAAACCCAAATATTACTGTAATTAGAAGGAGAAAATAAAACAAGAGTTAATTGAAAGGAAGTCTACCACTACCTAATAAGTAGGTACATGATACAATTTTTTTTTTAAATAGCATGTGACTTTTGCTTGGGACAATGTCTGACACAATTGAATAAGACCTGGTAAGAAATGCATATTTTTTCAATAACTCTCAAAGTTTCTTCTTTCTTTATTTGGGTCAATGTTCATTACAAAATTGGACAGTTCCTGTGCCTTTTTAACAATTCGTTTAACTTCTTACATGTTTAAGGCTCTTGATTTCTTCACTATCACTGCTTTCATTGTAGGCTGGTGTTTAAAGATCATCCAATTCCCTATTTGTCATGCCTGTCATACTTGACTGATTCTTTAATTTCTTCTTCTACATCTGAAAATCCTTCAGTATATACTACTTTTGCAAGCTGTACAATTTCCTAGGCTTCATATTTAATCTATAGTCAACGTTGATGGTAGTAAGCATTCATTGTTGATGAACCTACTTTTCCCCATGCTAGTTTAATCATTTCTATGTGTTGCCTTTTATTGAATTATTTCTAAAATGTCATTAGAGTGATGTTCATTTCTCTTTGCCTATTGCTTTATTTGCAGAAATGTAAATATTCCTGACATAATAGACTTTGAAAGTTTTTATGATCCTTTGACCCAGTGATTGGATTAAGAAAGTGGTGTTTGTTGGAAAGAATAAAACCTCCGTATTTGGATGCAATATTGTGAGTACCATGTTCCAGAACATTTGTTAAAAATCAGTGCCATGTTCTGAAACATTAGGAAGAATTAGCAGAATTTTAAAGCTCAGGTTTTGTTGTTCTAAGTAATGTCTGACTTCTTTAATGAATGAATTTTAAATTAGTCATTAGATAGCATATCGTGAACTATCACAATGCAGCTGATGCTCTGCAGGATATCACGTATAATCGAAATTCTTGAGTTGGAAGAATTAAATGGAGACAATTAAGATAACGTGCATACAAAAAACTGCATTTGGCAAGGGTTTATTGCACCGCCCTGATATTCTAGGTGTATATATAAAGGTATGTGTGTACTGCCCATCTCGCGATTTCCCACAGTTTTAACAAAACAATCAAACAGCCATTGAAATTACCAACAGAGAGCTACTGCAAAGCATATGGCAAGAACTAAGTTCTTTTCAGGGTTGCCACTCAAACAGGAGAATGAAATTCCCCGACTTTTCCAGGTTTTCCAGGTGTATTTTAAGAAAATTCCAGTCTATCCGCATATTGGACTTTGGCTGTGCTAAGTGGTAAATTAATTATGGTACCACTTGAAAACACAAGAATTTGCCAATTATATATGACACATATTATCCCGAAAGATTACTATTATAACTATAATAGTTGCTTTCTCCACTGAGGAATTGAGATCAGAATCTGCCAATAAAGCATTTATTAAAAAGAAAAAAAAAGTTTAAATGATTTTTTGGTAAAATCCTAGTATATGTTACGGCCTTGGCACGATTTTGAAAACTGCCGCTAACACCAAAATGGCCCATTTACGGCTCATCACTATGTTGCCAAATCCCGGTACACGGACGCTATTCTAATCTCAATGGTACCGCTATACTAGGATTTTTGTTTTACACAAGAACACTTACTACCTTTAGTTCAACACGCACACGAGTCTCAAGGTCACTGGGAAACAAAGTTGCTGGAAACTTGCTATGCCTTTTTAAAAGACAATCTGTTTGGAGCTGCAAAAATTGGCTCTATGCCAGCTGTCTGAGTGACGCTAACATGCGCCAAGAAACTGATCGCTTCCAACATTGGTGCAAAACTCGCTTTTCTGGGGGATTGCTGTATGAAATTCCCTGACTCTTCCAGATTTAGACTCAAATATTTGAATTCCTTAACTTTTTTGGTCAATTTTCGAATTCCCTGACTTTTTCTGGTTTTGCAGGTAGCGTGACAACCTTGTCTTTTCCTACACATGACATTCAGTGAGTGGGCCTGCACATCCAGAATTTGTAATCTTTTGGATTAAGTAAAACTTTATTGCTTCTCTTTCCCACAGATAGCTTAGTGGTTTTTCTATCATTGAAAGTTATTCTACACCAAATTAAAAATGCAGTTTCATTCATTTTAAACTACTCTGCATACATACAGAGAAAGCTGCATGAAAAATTGCATAAAATTGCATGCACAATTAGTAGTAGCATTCATAATAAATTTACATGCTGTAAATTGCAGCATAAATCAGGTTTTCCATGAAAAATAATGACATGCATTTTTAAAATAAATAGCATTTACGTATATTTACAAAACTGCATACATACATAGTTGAAGAGGCAAGATTTGTGTCCTCATGTTTGAGTTGCCCATCCAGCGCAAGTCCACGCTTATCTTTATTATTGGCTAATAAGGGTCGCAGGTAATAAACTTTTGAAAGGGTGAAACCAGGTCCTACAGGACAACCATCTCTGAAAGAATATTTGATATAGCAGGAATTATTTATTTATTTTTTTTTAACTCTTGCAAACAAAATAAATATTCATATATAAGATTTCTCTGCTGCCACCTCAATACATTTAAAAAAGATTGGCAGAAAAGCCAACAACTGCCTTTGTCTTACTTTTGAGTTTATGTATGTTTAAAATATGTAAATAATTTATTTATTTTCCATTTTACTTTTCAAGGAACTATCAGAAAATGCATTTTCAAACGTCCTAACAATCTAGCAGTTTGAAATTACAAGTAACATACCAGAATTAAACATCTTTTGAGTAAATGACAATTACTAAATATAAAAAAAAGAATATAAGAAATAGGTGAAACTTACTCGCTTTCAATCTCAGCAACTGTACACTTATATTGTGCTGTAGAAAATAAACATATATCTGCAAACTGACGCACTGAAACTTTAATTTTTTTCACTGTCCTATTTGAATTATTGGCTATATGCACATTTACAGCAATATCTTCACCATGATGATATAACTAGAAACCAAAATACTAACTAAATTATAATTCTAGAAACTGAAAGAATCACATAATTTCATATGCAATTTAATGAATATCAACTAACTTCTGCAATTCAGATTAATATGAATACTGATTAAAAATTACTGAGATTTGGATTTCACAGTTCATTACATGGAATAAAAACATAACTCTAGAATAGACGCAACACATTAACATGAAAACGAAAATAGAAAACATTCAATGTGATAATTTTACTCCTGCTTTTAACTGTGTATTAAAATCCTAAAACATTATTTACTTTACCTTCTATGGTTATTTTGCAACCATCAAAATTAAGACCACAACATGTACATACATTCTTCATAAATAATAATTGAAGAGGTTTTGAGATCTAATAAAACTTAAATGTTTGAGTATTTAAAAGTAAAAGCATTCAGAGTGTAAGATCCTTACGATGTGCCCTATCGCCCCCCAGAAATTTGTCGCAACATTTATGGGACACCTTGTGTATATATATTAAGGAAGAGGAAGCTAGACAACAGAGAACTACAACAGCTAGCTGATTGTTTTGGGGATGAGTCTGAAGATGATGCGGATACATTTCAAGATAGTGGCTTTGAATATTCGCTTTCCACCACAGAGATGACTTCAGAATCCAACATGGATGAAAGCATCTTTCTTCAGGAGAATCTCAAAAGCTCAAGTAGTGATCAATAAAATATTGAACCAGAAGTTGATGACAATGAAAATCAGGATGAAAATGCAGGCAATGGTGCCGCAACATCCAATATGACACAAACAGTACTCCAAATTATACGGCAGCCTTTCTCGAATAGCAAATTTGTTCTGCACTATTCTTTTAGTGAACTGGACGTACTTCTAAAAATTTTTCCAAGAAATTTGATAATTTTTATATGTCAATGCACTAATGAACGCCTAACAATACTGCAGAAACAGAAGCTTGCCAAACATACTGAACCGACAGATTCTTCTGAAATCATGATTGTTCTGGGCATTCTTCTCGTAATGATTTACAATCATGTAACTAATATACAGTTGTACTGGTCTACAAATAAATCTACGGGAAACAACAGATAAAATCAGCAATTTAAAGGGACAGATTTTTGTTACTTCTTTCAAAATTGATACTTCAACAACCGAGCAAAATCATCAGACTCCAGCAAAACATACCTCTTAGATGAAGTAATAGCTTATCTGAAAAAGACTTCTGCAAGGGCTGTCAAATAGTTTGGATCAATCAATCGACGAATCCATGATAAAATTCAAAGATCCACTATGAAACAATATTTACCTCTAAAATCCATCAAGACAGGCATAAAAATTTGGCAGATATGTGATGGGGTAACAGGGTATGTTTATAACCAGAATATTTATGCAGGAAAAGAGACAGAACAGTTCTATGGGACTTTAGGAGAAAAAGAGTGGTGACTATGACAAAGTATTCAGAGAATGTTTTGCTATGTTTGATAGGTTCTTTACCTCTGCGAACCTAATGAACAATATTCAGTACACTACAGTGGATACTTGCATCAACAGAAAATACTTACCAACCTTTTGTAAGAAATTTTGTGCTCAAGGTGACCCAGAAAGGTATTGTAGTAATACAAGTTTATTAGCAGTGAAATGGAAGGATGCCATGGGAGATGTTGTAGTAAACAACGGCCACAACCCATAAATTGGAATGAAAGAAAAAATAAAGATGGATCTGAAACAGATGTAATTTGCCCAGAATCAGTCTTGTTTTACAACAAATATATGGGAGGGGTTGATCTTGCAGATCTGTATGATATAGATAAGATATCTAATAAATGGTGGGAACAGATATTTTACAAGCTTTTGCTTACTTCAGTAGTTAACTCCTGGATATTATTTTTAGAGATTCACTGTAAAAAATGTCCCACTGCTGCTACTGTTCCACTGGCAGAACAACTTATTAACTATGGCAGACAACATACAACTGTAAAACAGTGCAGATTACATGACAGACGAACTAAGTTTGTGCTGTCTTTGCAAAATGTTGATGATCACTTGCCGGTCAAAGAAACAGCTCGTCGAAGATGCCACAAAATTAAGGAAGAAAAAAGAACAAAAGTTACTTGCATTCAGTGTAGCATTGCTTTGTGTTTATATTGCTTTTCAGTTTATCATACATAGGTTTGCTTACTGTATATACATAATCATTTGCATCTTTTATTCCTGATGGGACATATATGACCCACTGTTAAAACCTAAAGGGACATTTATGCCCCATGCAAATTTTTTGAAAATGCAAAATAAAAAAAAAAATAAATAAAAAGCACTGTTCTTGAATATGTATGTTGTCATTTTATTATTTAATTAAAAAAAAGTAAAAATTTTTGTAAATCAAAAAGTCGACCTGAAAGAGTTAAACATATTGTTTCAAGAACCAAGCACTGCAAAAACTGTGACATAATTCCTTTTTGATTAATCGACCCCCCAAAAAAACTTTGAAAACTTTTAAGTCGATTACTTTATAATATTAACCAAGTAGATGCTTATAAATTGCACACCCATAACTTACTGTGAAAGCTTTTTGTTATTCACATATTTACGATTTATATAATAAAATCAACTTTATTCTGCTATTATATGATTGGTTTTCTCTTGCAAAGGCTTCAAATGGTTTATTGCATGAAATGGATAGATCTTTGCTAGAACATGAAGTAAACAGAACATATATTACACAAAACAGAGATAATATTCACCATTTAACCAAAATTAAAATCCTAACTATTTGAAATCAGCATCAATCTCTGAACAACTGAGCCCTGTCTTAAAAAAGAGGTTAAGTCTGTTTATTGAAGAATGATAGAAAAATTCCTGTCACAAGCTATCAGAGCTGCAGACACATTACGTTATTTTGAAGCAGGAGACATGAAAAATGAGCAATGCCCTCACTGGGATTCAAACATCTCGAATATGCGCCAAGTGTGCTAACCATTACACCATGAAGGCATGCTAAGAATGCATAAATACCTTATACACTCTCCCTTTTAAAGGGTGACTGGGAATTAGGGGACCCAATTACCAAATCCTGGTAGTGAAGTATCATCCTCCACCACCTTTTTTAGTTTTAGTGCCAGTGTACAATGACATTAGGTTATTTTGAAGCAGGAGATGTAGAAAATGAGCAATGCCCTTGCCAGGACTCGAACCTCTCAAATACATGCTGAGTGTTCTGGCTATTACACCATGAAGGCATGCTAAGAAGGCAGGAGATATACCTTATAGAGTAAAATCAAATTTCAAAAGGCAATGCTAAACGGAGATGATATTGCATGAGATAAGTGATAGCAGATGAGTCACAGTATTTAGAAATTTTTATCCATAACAGTACTTAATACACAGAATCTGAAATACACTCACGTTTGTGAAAATTGCAACACCAAGAAGGAATCGTCATAATTGAATGCAATTTAATACACAGTTGAGTGGTAGTGGTACAAATAAATGATTAAATGTTCAAAGCAAACAAACAAGAACAAGAGATCAGAATCAGTATTTTGTGTGGCCACCACGCGCCGCAATAAGTGCTGCTACACGACGTGGCATGGAGTCAAACAAAGTTTGAATGTCTGACTGAGGAAGAGCATTCCATATCGTTTGTACGCGTACCCAAAGTTCGTCTGCAGACGCAACAGGACGAGGATCACGAGCAAGACGCCGACCAATGACATCCCACACATGTTCAATTGGCGACATATCCGGGGAACACGCAGGCCAAGGAAGAAGCTGTACCTGCTGCGCTGCAAAGAAGGATTTAACAATCCGAGCAGTATGAGGGCGGGCATTGTCCTGTTGAAATACAGCGCCTGGCAAGCTTTGAAGGAAGGGAACAGCTTCGGGCTGTAGAACTTCACGGATATACCGGTTGCTGTTCAGATTGCCCACAATTCGTAGCAATTGAGATCGTCTATGATATGCTATGGCGCCCCAGACCATAACTCCGGGTGTTCGTCCACTGTGGCGTTCGATAATGCACTCCGGAAGGTGGCGTTCACCGGCATAGCGTCTGACACGAATGCGGCCATCATGGTACCACAAATTAAAGCGGGATTCGTCAGAAAACACGACATGCTGCCAATCAGCACGCCAGTCTCTATGCTGATTGGCCCATTGTAGCCGCAGGCGGCGATGGTCGTGCGTTAGGGGGATCCTGTATAAAGGAGTCCGTGCGCGCAGTCCACACTGCAGCAGACGTCTACGAATTGATGAAGCACACAATGAAACACCTGTAGCTATTGACCACAGTGCTGCCAATTGTCTAGAGGAAGCTGTACGGTCCGTCCGCGCCATGCGGACCAGGTGTCTATCATCGCGAGCTGACGTCACATTTCGGGGTCCACTCCCGGATTTCCGAGTTGTCCGACACTCGTCCGTCCACTGCTTCCAAACGCGCATCACTGTGCTGCTGTTACGCTGCACACGAGAGGCTACTGCACGATACGACAATCCAGCTTCACGAAGGCCGATGATTCTCCCTCGTTCAAACTCTGTAAGTTGTTCAAATCTCGCTCTCTTTCGTCGACGAGGCATAAGTACAGATTGAGTTAACGTTTACCACTAGCAGATAACCACCGATAACCATACACGCCTCGCTACAGCCGTCTATTTATTCGGATCCATCAGCCGTTCAGAGGGCGCTGCTCAGCATACGCATGCACTACGGATTTGCAATTCTAATCATTTGCATATCATGCGCTACTTTGCATTTCCTGAAAATTTCAGCTCACTCGCGTAAGTCCTTCATGGTGTTGCAATTTTCACAAACGTGAGTGTACATAAAAATTGTCATATTCTTCATTAAAAATAAATTGCTGAATCACAAAAATAAATTAAGCATACAGCTATTAATCTTCTGTTTCCCAATGACTCCTAACAAAATACAAATGTAATATTTAAAGATACACGTAAATAGTTAATAGTATTTACTAGTAATTATATGTTCAGTTCTCTTCTTTTTAACCTGCTGTCAGTTAACTGTGATCTCAGATTAATAATCTAAGATAATTAGTTAACTGTGATCTTAGATTAATAATCTGAGATAATTAGTTAACTGTGATCTTAGATCTGTTAATCAGGAGAATACTGTACCTTGCAATCAGATGAAGCATAGAAACAGAAAAATTCCTGAAACAATGATGCTATAAAATAGAAATGAATCTCGAAGACAAAAACATTAGTGCTTAATATTCATAAACCATACAATTTTAAAACAAACAGAAAGAAAACAACTGCATGCCTGACTGCTGTTGATTTATTCATCAAACAGCAATAAAATGCTAATTACTAAATATCACAACAATTAAATAACTTGATTCAGCTCCCTGTGCAAGAAAATTTCCATACTCTTTCAGGCTACTAAAGATTTTCAAGCATTTTAAAACAATTTACAAAACGGCAGTTCTTGCTCTCCAACCCACAAAATCTGCAAATAATTTCATATTTACAACAGCTATCTAAAAGCAACAGCAACATCATTTTAAAACTGAATTAAGAATACCAAATAACGCAGTGATATCCCAAAGTATCATGCTAATGTTCTCAGTACTTACAACAGATTTAATAATAAAATATATAACCAGCAAATAATTTCATTTTGCAACATTTTATAACTGTGTTAAAAATACTAAATTACATGAAGAAATCCCAAAGTATAATGCCAATGCTTTCAGCATTTATAACAGATTGATGAAAAATTACTTGAAAACAAAATGAAACAATTATGATGCGGGGGGGGGAGCAACTTCTATACATATAAGTTGAAGTGAGTGCTGTAAAAAGCCATTTTAATGGAAAAACTTATGCTGTTAAACTTGTAATTTTAAGATAGTGTAATGCAAAAGAATTTACATTTAATTTTGTTTCGTAAGATTGACAAGAAGTCAATCTTACCTAATCAATAGTGGATGGTGTAATAAATAGCGATTTTAAATAATTTATGATGATCAGAAAATTTCTACACACCAAGCACATAATGCAGCATAAAATGCTTAAAATAAATTTTTCTACAAGCACTACATCTTTAAAATGTATCATTCAACAAGCATATATAAACTACTTTAAAGTATAAAGAAGAAAATAAATTTAATTAATTACGTTGTAAAACTTGAATACAAACTACGTACCTCTTTATCAAGTGATGCTTCTAAATGCAATTTATTTGGACTCATCATGAAGTCTTTGCTCACTTCAACACTAGGCTGCTCACCCTGACGGCTTGGTGCATACATAATTTTCCTAATAGCCAAACGTACAGAATTTCTGAAATTCAGAATATCCAGGTAATTAATCCCATGATTGACAAAGGATTTCATTTCTCAAATGTCATATAAAGAATGATTTCTGAATTATGATAAAGTAACCAAAGACCACTTTTTGCTTAAAGTTTGATTACAATTTCAGAAAAAAACTAAAATATTTTAATGTATATATTATTATTATTACCTTTGGCAGACACTTTTATATCATTAAAGATAAAAAAAAAATGCATGTGACCCTGAATTATAACAATACACTAAATTCAATGTTTGGCATGTGGCTTCACATGAAAAGGTGAAACGAATTTTTAGAATAAAATTATTTTGTAAAATTATATTTGCACAATTGCCTTAAATATATGAACATAACTGGTTAATCACCTTGACAACTTGAATATGTTTACTATGTGACCCACAACTTTAGTTTATATAGATATTTCGTAGTCTTTTTTTTTTGGTTCAAAAAAGGGTTGCATATATCATTTTACATAGAACAATGCGAGTCATTTAAAAGAGTAGAAGGGAAAAATGTATATTAGGCTGCTTATATAATACAGGCAAGGCAGTGCCCTGAAAAGGGCCTTTACACACAGAAGATATAAGCAATCAAAGCACGGAAGTTTGAAAACAACTGTCATTCTCTTCAAAGCTTTCCATCAAGCAGTACCACACACAAAGTAAACTAGAAGGGCACAGAGGTCCAGTGACTCAATTTTTAATGACGAAGGCCACAATACCTACCAGCACATGGGAAAGATAATGCTTTTATCAATTCTTTCATTAGCAAACACTTTTTGACATATATGTGTGTCGAAATCATACATAACAGGCTACTGATGCAGATAAGCATAGAGAAAAATGAGAATATTTTTTGTGTCCATATTAAAGATATGTCTGCAACACAGTTTTGAAATTTTAAGGCTTGGTGGTTCACACAGATTACTAATTTTCTCACTCTTGAAGTAATTAATTGTTCAAGATAGAGAAAACTTTATTTATGAAACTTTTATATTTCTTTCAGCTTTAATCAATTTCCACTAAAATTTTATATACATCTTGCATCTTTATGCACCAATCTCTATGCTCTTTGAAAACTGTTAATCTTAGGAAATCTCTTTGACAAACCGATTCCAATTCAATTACTCGTTTTTACACCGCTGCTGAGCAAAACAATACGGCTAAAAAAAAATAATAAAAGATGCATCAGGCGTTAAAAGAATGGCTCCCATTTACGATAAGTTGCAATATAATTCTGCAAACATGTCTTCCAAACCATTAAAGAAAAAAATTAAATATCATACATATATGCTAAGGAATAACTAATCTCAATAGTGAATAAATGCAACTGTGTAACCAGACAGTTAAAAAACTGCATCCTTTAATAAGGCTACATGAATATTTTACACATGAATCCAAGCATAAAGGCATTCAAAGAGGACTTTTTAAGAATTGAAATAGTTCTTCCCTCCCCCCCTGGCAAAAAAAAGAAATAAAAAGATTTCCTCAGATGGAAAAAAATTACCCCAAATATCTTGAACTAAAATTTTGAGGGATTATGTGCATATATTACAAAATACAATCCCACAAATTAAGATTATAATGGAAATTTTGAAAAATACCTCTTATATCAGTTAAATAATTTCAAAGAAATGTGTGGTTTTCCATTAATAGAAATGTTATAATTCAAAATATTTTTCTGTTGTGACTTTTTTAAAAGATCATTAAAATCAATATCCTCAGCTTAGGTGTAAGTGGTATATGTGATACAGTACAAAGTCCGAGATCCGGACCTTTTGGGACTTCGGCAATTCCGGATTTGAGCCTTTTCCAGATGTTAGATCATCGCTTTAAATCTAGTAAGATGGCATGCAGAAATTATAAAATTAAAAGTATGAAATAATGAAGCAGTTATGATCTAAAGATTATCAAAATTTACACAAATAATGCTCAATACTTATTTGTTTACTTTATTAAACATTTCTTTCAATGTAATTTGGTTAAGTTGCTTCGTTTTTTGTGCTTTCTCTTTAATTCTATACATAGACAATTTTTTGTTCAGTTAAAAAGTTCCTGTAATTGCTGTGTTGAGAATTCTGACTAACTTGTCAGTCAAAATTTTTTTTGTTCTCAATAACCTCTCTATCACTTTCTTCACTGTTGGTAGTAGTAATTTCTGGATATAGAACCATATACAGATTTGCCGCCTGTTAATTTACTGATGATTGGAGCATTGTTGTTGCAATGAAGAACTATATCATCTTCATTTATTACCAATTCTGCACACTTCTTTACAAAAATCTGTTAATGCTTAGAAGACGGTGACCTATTTATAGGCCAGAGTTTCAGAGTCTCAAAAAGATGTCTGCTGCCGAAATTTCGGCCAGAGAAATTCTTCATTTCACCAGCATTTAGGGTGTGGAGACAGTCATTATCCAAAAACCTTCCCCTGTCACTTGATGACCTTTGCACCTCACAACTATGGGGTTTCATAAATTCCCTTTCATTTTCCCTCAGCAGTGCAATGTTACCTTAAAGCAAAAACTTTCAGTTGTGTTTCGCATGATTAACTTGCCGTCTAGAATTCTACATAAGTAACCTAACCATACTGATATGCATACAGGCAGGTAGGTAGGTACGTATGCAGATGAGGTGTTGCGTGCATATGCAGTACAAGCGTGAATGTTTGACATGTATGTATGCTAATTATGCATGCGTAGGCAAAAAGATATATCCATATTATATGCACACACAGATAAAACCAGAATTTTATTAATTTATATTTTTTCGCATTCGGCATGGAACTTTTATTGAAAATGATGAAACACAATAATATTCCAATTATTGATGATTTTATGGAAAGAGACTAATCCCCCTTAGAAAGTCAGGTCTTTCTATGAGATCAGCAATAATTTACTTATATATTTGCTTTCCATGTTTTTATTATTATTATTATTATTATTATAAATATTTGCAAATCCAAAATGTGACAAGAAAGCAAAATGTGGAAAATACTTTTTGTAAATTTTGCTTTCTAGAGTTTTACAGCATTTGCTAAGACTTAACTTCATTAAACCTAAAAAAACTCTCATTAAATTACAATGGAAGAGACACACGCCAATGTGACAATCAAATTTGCTAACACAACCTTGTATTTGGCGTACATTCACTAAAAACACTCAATCGATTTCGAGGGCAGCTACAGGTCCCTCCTCATCAGAACAAAATACAAGAAGGGGAAAGAAAGCTGAGTAACGGCTTTTTATACTCTCGGGTAGAACCACGTGCGAGGAGGCAACGCCATCTATCGAGAAAAATAATCATCAAGAATTATGTTAATAGAATTTTAAAAGCGCTAGGAAGGACTGGATTAGACTTAAAATCATTCACTAAACTTGCTAAATCTTTGTGAATATGAAAAGCCTCAAGAAAATCCAATTCACCAACGGAAGAAGCTTTTTGGATAATTTTTGCACATCCAAAGTCAAAATTATGATTAAATTTCCAACTATGATACGCTATTGAAGACTTGTTAATTTCGCCCTTTTTCTTTACAGTGTGAATATTGTTAGCTAGTAAAGGAGAAAATCTGAAAACTAATTATTTGGCCAAAGAATATGATGTTGTACCTATGTTGGAAACAACAACCAGCCATCCAATTCACTCTTGAAATTGAATCCAACAATTCCCTCCCCTTCCTTGATATTCTTATAATCCATAATGAAATTGATTTTAGCACTACTGTGTACCGTAAACCCTTTGCAGTTTGTTTACCACCCGATGCTAAGTCATGCCACCCTGTTAAGCAGAAAATGGCTTCTTTTTACTATTATGTATTTCGCACGCTCAAAGTTTGTTCCACAGAATTTTACTATTATGTATTTCGCGCGCTCAAAGTTTGTTCCACAGAATCCTTGCTTACCAATGAACTTAATTATTTAAAAGCAGTTGCTATTGACCGAGGATTTTCTCCCGTGATCATTGATAAAGCTGTTAAAAAGTTTTCAGATTCCCATCATAGAAGACATTCCACTGTTAGAAACAATATTAATGACTTTGTCGTGCTTCCATTTTATCCTTCTGTTAGTTATAAGGTTGCACGGATTCTCCACAAATTCAATTTTCAGGTCAGTTTCCTCCCTATCAATAAAATTCACGGTTCGACTCTAAAAGATTCTGTTTCTGACTTTAATTCTTGGGGAATTTATAGTATATCGTGTCAGTGTGGCTTGAGATATATTGGCCAAACAAAAAGAGCGTTAAAGTTTCGTATCAAGGAACATGAATCTTATGTCCGAAAGGGCGAAATTAACAAGTCTTCAATAGCGTATCATAGTTGGAAATTTAATCATAATTTTGACTTTGGATCTGCAAAAATTATCCAAAAAGCTTCTTCCGTTGGTGAATTGGATTTTCTTGAGGCTTTTCATATTCACAAAGATTTAGCAAGTTTAGTGAACGATTTTAAGTCTAATCCAGTCCTTCCTAGCGCTTTTAAAATTCTATTAACATAATTCTTGATGATTATTTTTCTCGATAGATGGCGTTGCCTGCTCGCGCATGGTTCTACCCGAGAGTATAAAAAGCCGTTACTCAGCTTTCTTTCCCCTTCTTGTATTTTGTTCTCCTGATGAGGAGGGACATGTAGCTGCCCTCGAAATCGATTGAGTGTTTTTAGTGAATGTACGCCAAATACAAGGTTGTGTTAGCGAATTTTGATTCTCATTAAATTATTTTATTAAGATTAAAAAAACTCTCATTAAATAAGCATTCATGCTTCATTTCCTAGCACATAACCAAAATGGAATATTAATAATTAAAATATAGATACATATGCGTCCTTCAACTTTTTTCTTATAAGAAATTGTACCCGTATTGATAACAGTCAGGTCATACCTTCGGTCAATTGAATATTACCTAATGCCATAACCGTGAAGTCGATATACTCTGGTGGTTCTCGAAGGTTGTATTCTCTGCCATAGTTAAATAAAACTTCTGTTTCTTCCTTCACATATACACATACAACAAACACATGGACCAGTTTTACAAAGAAAGTCGTTAACAAATTACCACCAGCAGCCGAGCGATTAACACTGCAGAGCACTGGTAGTTCAATCTGGGATTCGAATGCTGGCCAACGGGCTGACTGCATGGTCGTTTTTGAGGTTTTCTCAATGTGTAATGTGCATATGAGCCAATTTCCCTTAAAAGGTCTTCCATGAAGCGTCCCTCGATTTCCATGTAGTGCCTAATGGCAAAGCACATCATAAATAAATAATAATAGTCTTAACGATGTTATTTTTCCATATAGGCAAACAGTGTTAGCATAATTTTGCATATTCATACAATCTAATTCATCTAATTATCTAATTTATCCTATTTCACATTTTATCAAGAGATTGAATTACTTTTCTGAACAAGACTATTTTTAAATTAACAATGAAATTGTCGTCACTATCTTAAAGTAATAACAAGAAATGCTGTTTTAATAACATTTGTAACTTCAATGTTAATGACATTCTTGTGCTTAATGAAAATGGGAGCTAAATTCCTGCAGAAGTGACTTGCATAACTGCATCTATATCTTGACAGTATAATTATCTGTTTATGACAATTCTAGTCTTTACATGCATATAAATAAACTTCAGAATATTTGGATTAAGACCAAGGCACAAAGGGCTATCTGAATATGGGAGAAGGGGCTTCCTGGAGGACTTTTTATGGGAAATCGGTTGGTACTCATGTTACACATGCCACATTCAGCCAGCTAATTCAATGAAATATGAACTGAACCTATCTATCATTCATGAATTTTACCGCTTGACCAGTGGTAGGTCTATATAAATAAACCAATAAATTTAATAAATCCACTTGAAATTTTATTAGTATTATTTTCTGCAATTTTTCAGTGTCATCAAAAATGTATTCTCCCCCTTTTATTGTAATTTTTGTATTTAACATTGCTGTTTGAAACATGCAAAATGGAATGCAATAAAAATATAATCAATAAAATCTTTTTTCATAGCAAAGGAGAGTACTTAAAAAAAATGAATAAGATAACCAATGAAAAAGGTAGATGAAACTTATATCACAAAAATACAAGGGGATTACTTTAATGTATAAATATAAGCCGTTACACAATGTTTGTAACAAAATGAATGCAAACTGGCGATTTATGCGAGACACAAATAGTTAAAGATCATTTTCGAGTATAAATTAAAACTATTAATCAGTACATGATATTCTATAGTACACAGTCCAGTCACATTAATGTGACCATCTGTCAAAAGCCAGAATAACCACCTTTCGCAGAGCGGACTGCTGCGAGACGTGCAGGAAGAGAGTCACATAGGTCCCTGAAGGTGTTCTCTGGGATGTTGAGCCATGCCGACTGTAATGCCGTGGCCAGCTGCGCTAGATTACGCGGTTGAGGATCCATGGCGCGAAGAACTCGACCGAGATGGTCCCACAGATGCTCGATTGGGTTTAAGTCAGGTGAGTTTGCTGGCCAGGGGAGGACGGTAAACTCATCCTGGTGCTCTTCGAACCACGCACGTACACTGGCAGCTGTATGGCACCTCGCATTGTCCTGCTGGAAGATGCCATCATCCTGAGGAAAAACAATGCGCATGTAGGGGTGAACATGGTCCGCAAGGACAGATGCGTACTTGTATTGATCCATTGTGCCTTCCACAATGATCAGTGAACCTAGAGAATGCCAGGAAAACATTCCCCAGACCATAATGCTCCCGCCTCCAGCTTGGACCGTTCCGGCAATGGTTGCAGGGTGGTTCCTTTCAGAGGTTTCACGCCTTATACGCCAACGTCCATCTGTCCGATGGAGCATAAAACGCGATTCATCCGAAAACGCAACCTGTCGCCACTCAGTGGACGTCCAGCTGCTGTACTGGCGTGCAAATTCTAGCCTTCGCCGTCGATGAACAGCAGTCAGCATAGGTGCACGAACCAGGCGTCTGCTTCGGAGGCCCAGACGCAGCAATGTTCGCTGAATAGTACTTTGGGAGACACTTTTGGTAGCCCCTTGGTTCATTTTGGTGGTCAGTTGCTCAACGGTAGCCCGTCTATCTGCCCGAACGCATCTCCGCAACCGTCGTTCGCCTCTGTCATCTATGGCCCGTGGTGCACCACATTTGCCACGTCGCTGATTTTGGACAGTCCCATTTTGCCATGCACGGTACACTTTTACCACGGCGGCACGCGAACAGTTCACAAACTCAGCCGTTTCGGAAATGCTTCCACCCTTGGCCCGAAAGCCAATGATCATGCCCTTTTGGAAGTCGGATAAATCGCTTCGTTTCTGCATTACGCCAATGATTGAAATGTTTTCCGAAGCCCTCACACACCCTTTATATACGCTCAACTGCACTGTGTTGCCACCTGCCTTCTGTGATTGGTTATTTAACTCTGACATGGAAAGTACGTGGTGGTCACATTAATGTGACTGGACTGTGTAAATTCAGTTTGAAAACAAATTAAAACTGATTAGACTATGTACTGATTTTAGGCGTACCTAGGAAGTATTTGCCACTAAGGCAAATTTTCATAACGCAGCTTCAAAGGTTAATATTCGACCATTCAATAATTACTTAGCTACGAAATCTCACCATCGTATGTTTCCCTAGTTTAGGGAAAAGAGGCACAGACAAAAATTTCCTTTGCAATATGCCATAGTCTTTTATCTGAAAATTAACAAAGGCGACCTAAAGGAAAGATTTCAAAATAGTAGTAGTTTCCCTTTACAATGTGAGCTAAAAGTGGGTAGTTGAAAATTTCACCTTTGATTTGCGATATTCGAAAACCTTCAAATTCGTAACATCTTTATCATACTTATTATGAAATATGATAGCTGGGCATAAATTATGCCAAGCATTTTTGAAAGTATCTGGAGACACATCGTCCCATGTTCTTGCAATGCTCTGCACAGTAACATCTTTATCATACTTATTATGAAATATGATAGCTGGCCATAAATTATGCCAAGCATTTTTGAAAGTATCTGGAGACACATCGTCCCATGTTCTTGCAATGCTCTGCACAGCAGATTTTATGCTAAAATATTTTTAAAAATTCTTGAAATAGTCTTGCCTTTATTCAAGAAATTTAACATGGATTTTAAAAATGCTTATATGTGGATTTCAGCTGGCGCACTATTCCGATATCCATGTTCAGAATGATGGACGTACAGTTCGAAGGAAAGAATAATACAGATACATTATCTTTTGCTAAAACTTTAAGTGAAGTATGAGTTGAACAGTTGTCTACAATCAGGACAATTTTTGTGTCATCAGCTATACCCTCTGAATTTAAATGTTGCCGAGCCTTGGGTATGAAATGGTTTTCAAACCAATCATTCATTAACGCTTGTATCATCCATGCTCTTTTATTTCCACAATATATAACGGAGAAAATCTTTATTCCTTTAAATGCCCAAGGTAATGTATTTTTTCTGATTATGAAAAGTTTACATTTCTGTGTTTTTGCAGCATCTGCACATGCTAAATTGTTAGAATTACTTTGGAATCTTTGGCACCAGTTGGCACCTTTTCTGCAGAGACTGCCAAGGTATTTTGTGGTGCATATTGGCAGAAAAAAGAACCAGTTTCTTCAGCGCTATAAATATACTCTGGAGATAACTTTTCACTATTAATGAGTTCAATGAATTCATCTTCAAACAGTTCAACAACCTGAAGCTTTTTCACCTAAAATTTTTAATTACCTTCTACCACGGCAATTTTAAAATTTTGTTAACCAACCTATGTGCACTCAGTTTTTAAGTTAATTTCTTCATGAAATATATTGGCTCGTGCCATTAACACTGAACCCGTCAATGGCACACTCTTACAGCGATGCTGTCTGACCCATTCAATCATCACTTTGTCACAATCTTCACTTTTAGCGTAACGGTTAATTTTTCTGCTATTCATTGTGAGTGGAGTGATAGAATACATAAAAAATTCAAAAAGTTCCTTTTGCTGTTTTCTTATTTCATATACAGTTGACTGTCCAATGCCATACGCCTCACATAATTTTGAGATGAATATATCTTTATGCACTTTTTTCAGCAATTCCATTTAGTGGATTGCTGTACAAAAAATTTAATGGGCATTGGAAACATGCTTTTAGAAACTTTTTGACATAATCAAAAGTTCAAACATTAATTTTCATAAAACTGCCATAATAAAAACAGCGTGCAAAAAATAATAAGCTGGATCAAATCAGAAAGTTAGGGAAGAGTGCAATCTGCTATACTGATCGAAATTCCTTGGAATTAGTAATGTATAATTTTAGCCTAGATGAATAGCGTTTGCTAGACATTATTCGCTATGTCGCATAGATCAGCGACAAAAGACAAGTTGCTCCACTAAATTTTGTCTTGTTTTTATCATGTACTGAAACAATTACGCCTAAATTGTATTAGTTTAGTTATTATACTTATGTTTATTTCTTGCACATGCTTAAGGCTTATCTGAGTCCCGAATAAATAAATTCCCACATATACTTACGGCTTATCGACGGCCGGCGCTGGATATCTTAACCGTCTGATGCAGTCTCTGCAGGTCTTAAATTTCTAGTCCTAAATTTTGGTGCCAGTGCTTTCCCTAAATTCTAAAACTTTTGTCATCTCTTAATTTTGTTGCTCGGTACTTCTCTAAATTCCAAAAAATATGTGTTCCCTAAATCCTGCCACCCTGTGTGGCCATAAGAGCTCTGGTGCCAGTTCTGGGTTTATATGAAAATAACAAATCAGTTATTCTGAAGCCAAATAGCACTAAATGTAATCCTTTGGCCTATGAGTATCATTAACAAAATCTATTTTTGACATATGGAAAGACATTTTTCTTAAATTTTTCGTCACCATTACTTCTTAGCGCATTCAACTTAAATATGTAATCATCGCCAAGCGTATTGTCAACATAAAAGGTTACCATGCACTTTGTTATTCAATTACCAATATGAACAATTTTTTAGCCATTACTGCATGAGTCATTACTCGAGTTGTCATATGTTAATAAACATGTGCCGATGAAAGTAAAACATAATAAATAATGATTCGCCAGGTTGGCGTCTGGGTATACAATATTAGTAGGTGAAAACAATGTTTATATGTAGAATATTTCGTTTTGAGATGTATGCCAAGCAGATACACAGCTACGGAGACAAATTATTGATCACACAAATTCATACTAAAATGATTGTTTCTTCAATAAGAAAGTATTTTACTAGCGGCGAAGTAAAGTTAAAAACCAGGACTCTGCATATTTTATCATACAGGAAAAAAACAAATGCACATGCATGAAGCTTGAACCATGTAGAGTTTCCCCAAATTAACTAACCTTTTATTCAAATTTTTGTTATCTTTCTTGAACTCTTCAACTTTCTTTCGCATTTCCTTCCAGGATGTAAATTTAAAGTTAAATGAAGTGAGTATTTAAACGGGTGAAACTTGCGAGTTTATTCAGAGCGTGTTTTCGCTAACCAGAGCACATTTCCTTTCTGACCCTGCTGTTACGCTAATACACCCCTTGGCTATTTCAAATAATCATCACGCCTATTAGGCTTGTTGAATTTAGGATTTTTTTTATTTAGTCAGATTGTTAGAGGATTATCGACCTAAGTAGCTGTAATTTATCATGCTAATCCAGCATTATTCTTTTTAGACTTGAATTTGATTGCGCAATAACATTTAAGTTCCACTGCAAGTTGTCCGTGTTATTGTACAGCATGAAGTACGTACCTTTCTATCCATAGTTGAAAATTCATAAAGGGTTTATTTTCACCCTTCTTCTGTGCTGGTATTACTTCATGCCTGTTCAAGAATTTGCACAGACGTGAAGTATAATGAGCGCATTGAAAAATACACACATTATAGTTTATATGTATTACAAGTATTAATTGAGAAACATATTAGAAAAATTAAATGTTTAAAATATTTTTTGGAGAGGAAGGAGGGGGCACAGTTTCTACAAGAGTAGTTAGCCTGTCTGCAAAATCTGTTAAGAGTTATAGAAAATATGTCATTTAACAAGAAAAAAAAGAATTTTAGTTTTTGGTCTAAAAAGAAATAAAACTACTTTTTATAAAAAAAAATTTTCAAAAACCGCGAAAATGTTGACGATTAATTTATTAAAGGGAATCCATTCAAATAAATGCAAAAACTTTGAGCTTTTAATCTTCAATAGTTTTTGAGGTAATCTGTAAGGACAGAAAAAAAAAAAAAAAACACTTGAATTAAAATGAAAAAACTGTAAATACATAATATGAAAACTCATAATCAACTCATAATGAGCACCATAATCAACTTCATTCAACCTTTCTATATTATACTTGTTGAGTTTTTGCATTCTGGGTGACTCAAAAAGTTAGCAACTCAATGCGGCCTTGCAAACTATAACATAATTGATCATTTTAAGTAAACATCTTGTACCATGCTCAGGTTCAGTTCCTAAATATTTTAACATTTTAATATTAGTGCAAGCATTACCATTAACCTTTTGACAATCATCAACAAGCCGACCCTGCATTCCAGTTACGCACTACAGCAGATACACATGAAACAGCTCGCATTACAAATTTACAACTAACGGATATTGTGCTTATTTGGGAAGAAAGAACTTTTAGACTTGCAATTGACGTAGGGTTAAAATAGATCAGTGCATCTGTACACATAAATTTCAAGTAGTCATTGCAATGAACACATTTTTTGTTAAGAGTTAACCACATGCAGTCACTGAAACTCTCATTTGGATTCTGATTTTCACCATGAGCATATTTTGACTAAAAGTTTTTTTTTCTGATAGAGAACAAAACACTGGTTTTACAGCTGTTACGTTCATCTTCAAGTAATGGCCATTTGTAAGTACAGCAGCAGCTGCTTTTTAAATTCACCTGTTATAATAAACTCAGCCACATACTGCCTTCAAATTTGCAGAAACCAAAATGAATATATGGTAATCAATAGAAAATCCGACGTTTATGAAACTCAAACTGGTGAAAGTCTCATTGCTCACATCTGGAATAAACTGCTTGTGGCTGATAAATCTGTTTTTAGTTTATTCATTTATCTTTCAGTTAAGTAGTGCTTCAATAAAACTGACTCAGGAGAAATTTCAACCAGTGTAGTTAAAACCAAGACCCCCCTGGGGTGTTGGGTATACTTTCTTAGTTCCTGTCAGACACTGATTGCAGATCTCTTTCTCTAAACTAGAGCTAAGAGGGACGGAATACCTTATGATTAAGAAAAGCAGTCTTCTAGAGACAGTGAAAACAAATTCCTTGATTATAAATGAATGAGCGGTTCCTAGGATTAAAGAGCGGGTGCTGAAGTGAACACTCATTCCCTTTCTCGAACACCAGCTGATAGGGAATAGACATGCATGCACATATTAAGTATGCAGGATATTGATCAGAAAACATCATGAAATGATTCATTGCATTATTGCACATTATCAGGCTTTGACTGGATGAGGGGAGTGGCCATTGCAGGCTAAAAAAAAAGCATTTATTACTCCTATAATAACCATTAAGTGACATATCAACTTTAGAAAAGGAAATTATGAATTTGAAATCACTCACGAAACTTTTTTCTTTGCTGTGTGCATAACTTCCAGAAAATGTCTAAATGAAATGATTTCAAGCCTGAAAGAAAAGGATAAAAGTTTTGCTGAAAGATTGTGATACATTTGGTAAATGCAGTGATAGAGAAGTAGCATTTAAAATAGGAATTTCCCAATCAGCACTGTACAATCTAAATTTGCTTAAACAAATGAAATTCATAAAGAACTAGTAAAAAATGCAAATGTCTCAAGGTAGTGCAAAAGGGCAAAAAATCTAGACATTGAAACCACTCTTCTAGAATGGTTTCAAACTATGAGACTAAAAGAATGATCAAATTTCTATTCTTTTGACCACAAAAGCTTTAGGATTTCTAAAATGCTAGAAGAAAATTTTGTGGCAACTTATGGGCTCAAAGGATGGAAAGAGAGAAATAACTGTTTGCCAGGAAACTACAGGGTAGAAACAAGAGGCAGATCATCATTTGGCTTAAAAAGAGATAAAAGACGTTTTACCTGGGCTTCTAAAACAAAATAAGCTACATGAAATTTATAATAGAGATGAAACTGGCTGTTTTACAGAGAATTGCCGGCATACACACTTATGCGTCAAAGTTGAACACAGATGACTTTAAGAAGTTAAAAGAAGTTACTATATTATTAGCGTGCAATATGGATGCAACAATTAGAAAAAATCATTGTTGATTGCAAAAAGTACAAAACCTCAATGTTTAAAAGGAGTCAATGACTTAACGTGCCATAATACAAAGTATTCATGGATGACAAGCAGTACTTTTATTAATTTCCTTTTGAAATGGTACAGAACTGAAAAAATTAAAAAGTAGCTAAACTGCTAGGTAACTACTGCTACATACCCCTCTGATTTTGTTCTGAAAAACATTAGTGCTTCTTGCTGCAAATATGACTTCCATCATTCAGGCATTATACCAAAGTATTATAAAAGCTTCCAAATACAGCTACAGAAAAGAAGTCATTAAAAATAAAGGCTCACTTTGAGGGAGCTGGTTGAGTAAACACCTTTGTTAGAGGCTATGCATATTATAGTCACCACAAGGGAAGCAGTCTCTCAAATTAGAAACTGCTTTGAAAATGTGGTTTTTATTCAGAAGAAGCCACAGAGGAATGGCAGAGATACGTAATATTTCGGACATCAGTGAGGGAAATTATGAAGATTCGTTTTTTGTACATGTTGCAACTGACAATAATATTGAGACAGCATGTGAAAACACTGACTACGATATTATAGAAAGTATTAAAAAAGCTGCAGAAACTGAAACTGACAGCAAAAATGATACAGAGGAAACAAACTAAATGCCACCCTCAGCTGAATTGAGAAAAGCACTGTAAACTCTAAGCACTCTAACTGATAGGTGATCAGAAAAGTTACCTACAGTTTTATGAACTTGAAAATACAACTGACTGCTGAAGAAAAATTCAGAAAAAATAGACAGAGCAGTTCTTTGTAAAAAGTTTAAAATTTCATGAGGTAATTATAAATTTTTTAGTTAAAAAAATAAATTTCCAAATTTCAAGAATAGTTTAATTTCAGCATTAATTTATAATTAATAATTTAAGTATTAATTATTAGATTAACTGTTAGTTACAATCTTACTAATAATAAATTCAAAGTTGATGCCATTAATTTCCAATATGGAAATCGCCATTTATTAAACTCAGTCACTTAAATAAACTCAAATATGCTTGGACTGGAAATGATTTTAATAAGCAGTAGGTACTTTATATGCTTTGCCAATTTAGCCATGTAATGACCATCAATCAGAATCCATATGTAAAATGTGCCATGGACATTTTATATATTATACGTTTATGTTACGTTATACGTTTTATATTTTATATGTTATTACGACATATGTCATATGTCGCCAGCTTGTAAAAATAAATTGTTCATATGGATTGAGCCATGCTATCTATTGATGTCCTGTCATTACAACAAATTGCTAAGCCATAATGAATCTGAACTGTTGGAATTTTAGCATCAATCAAATAGCTCTATGCAGATATTCATTCTCCATCAAAAAGTTTATTGCTGAAAAATAATTGCATTTTAAAGGTTTATCAACAGATTTATAGAGGAAGTAAAAGCTTAAATATTAAAATTAATAAATCACCAATACAATAAATACTTATCAATAAGAATAAATTTAGATACAAGCATCCCTTTACATAAAGAGGCACAGGAGTCTTAGCACCAATTTAAATTGGTTGGTTTACTGGACAATCTGAATATTTTCCTGATTACAGACAACTGTTCAGTTTATACTTCATTAAAAGTTTTGGTAAAAGATAACCTCTAAATTGTGCATCCATCATTCAGCGAATCAGGGCCAACAAAACCACACTAAAATTGAGAATTAAATAGCTTTTACAAAATCTATGTTAATTTTTCTGAACAGTAGCAAGACCACTCAAGAATTTAAAAAACAATATAAAGGAAAATCAATTGTGTGGAACACTACAATGTGGTAGTGGCAGAATCTGTGATTTTTCACAACTTTGCTACCAAAATTTCTCTATGTGATTTTGTGAATGTTCCGCTACTCCATCATTTCCTTGTGCTACATTTTGGTACTTAAAAAAAATTTAGTACGTTATAAAAATCATGTGTGTTAATATAACGTGTCTACTGAGATTAATTTGTAATTTAAAAGTACTTAATAATTTACTTAGGTTAAAAAAAAGTTGGTAACTGGCAATCCTGTGATCGTTGGCCATAAGTGCATAAGCACTCAATACTAGCACTATTAGCTTGTATTTACATGTGTTTCATCAAATATTTTAATATTTTGATGATCTAGAAATAAAATAATAAAGTTTAAATCATATTATATGCTGTGTTGACTAACATGTGAACTAGAACATGAAAAACTTCAAAACCACCTTATCGAAAGGCTTGGCTTAAAATAACATGTTTCAGAACTAGAAAGACTGAAAATAAATAAAGCAAAATCATATTGCAAATTGCATAAATGCAAACCAAGGGCACAGAAAATTAATTTAATGAAGCACAACATGTCTTCCTTTTTCATCGAAAATATGACAATCAGTACTGTTACTGTAGACAGAATTTCAGAACAATTTTCTGTTTAAATTAGTACAGTGGTATCTCAGCATGCATCATTAATTCACTCCAGATCCTTAGATATACACCACATGATCATTTCTAATAAAAAATAAAGGGAAAATTATTAATTCAATCAAATTCTATTTAAGGAATGAATAAAATTTTAAGTTTGAAAATGAACGGTGATCTTAGAATGGGGTTCACTGTGTTTATTCTACAACATACTTTTAAAATCAAAATTATTAGGATTACTAATACATACAGACTAAAGAAAACAAGAGTCAAAATTTTAGAATGCAAGAGGTGAATGACTGTTTATAATTGAAATTACTACCATTTTGTATCTACAAAATTCCAAAACATCATTAAAATTCCACACAAAAATTTAATAAAAAGTTCTAGAAATTACATTTACTTATTTATTTAGTATTAATGTCAGTAAATTTTTTTCCTTTTTCAAACTACTAACTTAAGATTATGTGACCTATACAATTTAATAAAAAAAAGGATTATATACATATATGATAAACATGAAATTAAAATTAATTTCCATACTTCCACTCTCTCTTTTAAAAACAGTGTTAACTTTTCTAAACTGCAACATTGAAAAACTAGCTTGCATTGTGCCATCTGCATTTCAGAGCTCTTGGGAAATCAATATAAGCCTTGCTGAAATGCACAGTCGCTTTTGCTTGCCTTGCTAGCTCATATCTCGCCACTTCGCAATTATCTTCTAGTGTTTTAAAAAAAATTTTTTTTTTCCTCCTTACGTCAGCCTGTAGCAATATCTGCCATGAGACTTCTGGCAGCCCAATAAAATTTAGCCTTTGTAAAGTTGTCAGAATTAAGTCATAAAATCAAGTACAGTCCATTGTTTCACCCGACAGATGAAGAGGACAGACATCATCAGCAACTACACCAATGTGGTGTAAGTGTTTATACAGAGCATCATGTCCCGTCGAAAGTCGAAAATTCGCAGTAAAAACTGCACAGCGCATATCCATTGAGATAGGAGAAAATGCAAGAGTATTCCACACTTCTATCAGTTGAAAGGAGTTTATACTTTTGTTTTCAGACTTGGTCCACTTTGTTCTTTACCTCAGAACTTAACTGATGGTTGGATAGACGAAAATGTGGCTGAGGAAGCCCAACGATCAGCTTTTTCGTTCCCAGGCACTCTACAGTGGCTGGGGATCGACTGAAAAGCAAGCTCACAGCCAGAGGCAATTGCTTTAGATACATTTATCTTAGTCTCTTCAACAAGAAAGTAATCACTAGGTGTACAGAAGACAGCTGCCATAATTACAGCTCAGGAATCAACAAATATAACTGCCTTGCTAAAGTTAGTATCAAGTCAAAGGAGATTTAAAAGTGCTTTTCCCATGGCAAAAATCTCTGCATCAAAGTTAAAGGCATTAAGACCAACAGCATAGGATTCCTCAAAATATCCTTCACAGTACAACCCGGCACCAGTATTTTCCTCACAAAGAGCCATCAGTATAAATGTGTATCCACTCAGAACTAAGGTAATTTACAGCTATAACGTCTAAAGAAAAAACTTTCAGAGTATCAGGAACTGCATCACATTTCTTTTCAGGGATATCAATGACAAGATTATAAGCAGGCGATCTAATAGTAGGAGGAGAGAGGACAAACTGGAAAGGGTGGAGTAAAAGTAGGCAGGTTATATAGGGTATAAAGTTCCTCAGCACAACAGATAAATGATTTGCGTGTTTTCAGTCTACAGGTGGCAGGGGAGTAACTGTTTTCAATGTTGCAAATCCAATCTTTTACACTTATCATGGAGTCTTAAAGCCTGCTTTTCCCTTCTAAATTTTAAAGGCTCAATGCCAGTCTGAATCTCCATAGCAGCAACTGGAGTGGAACCTGCTGCACCAGTAATAATCTTATGTGCCTTATTTGGCGCCAAGTCAATTTGTTTAAAAATGTGATACGTGTATATAGAATTGTGAAATGCTTGTCTCACCCAATAATGTGAAAAGGAGAAAATGCACCATCAGAAATTATTCATCAAGGAATAAAATTATGTGTCTTGTTATCTACAGAGTAATCAAGGTCTGCAAATTTTTTCTTTTACTATGCAATTATGCCAGAACCATCTATGACCACTGGCTATGATTACAATTATTTGTGCCTTCTCACCCACATTCCTAAAAAGTTACATTATATAAGAGAGTCAGGTAGGGAAACTATGCATCAAACTCCAGTGGATAAAGTACTTGCAAAATCAAATATTAACATGAGTAAAATAAAAAGTAACATCTCAATTCACTTAATATTACTATTTTTAAGAGAGATTCCGATTCCAGGTCAAACTCAAGTAAAGTGTGGTGCAAAATTATTTGTGTCAAATTTTCAATGTCATTATATGTCATCAGTTAAATAGTACCGAATGAATTAAGTCAAGTTTGTTTTCGGCGTCAGGAGTGAAAACTGTGTTCTGCAAAATCAGAGCTGGGAATTCATTACTGAGCTTTCGAAATCAGTGTTGAAATTTGATAGGAGACGGGGAGAGAGAAAAGTGTGAAAATCATTATAATTCGATAATTTTTTAGACAATTTTTAATATATAACTGAGTAATTAGTCCAAAGGGGCTTTGTCCCTGAAGAACTATTGTTTTCGTTTCGCGATTTTGCGTCGGAAACATTAAACGTCTGTATCACTTTTCAAACTGTTGCCACAAAATATTGCAGTCCTGTATTATATTTAAAGAAATCAAAAAATGAAGAATGTGCATAAATGTATGTATGTTTCTCGCATTGTGATAAAACGACGGTACCTACAGCCATCGAATTTTGAATGCCGTAATCCTGCTGCGAATATAGGCATCTGGAAGCCCAAATTTGAAATTTGTTTTATTCATGATTTCAAAGTGGGCAATGGCAACATTGTACAGAAAAAAAAAATTATCTGCAGCGAGTGAGACTGTGTGTAGGAAATTCTAAAGTTATGCTCAGTTTAAAATTATTTTGCTATATTGTTCTTTAACTGAATTTTATGGTTTAAATGCGAAGAACATGATATTCAATAAATAAAAGTAACATACAAAATGTTTAAAAAATGCCCCTTTGGTCGTAATTTAAAATCTGAAACCTTTCAGATTTTTTTAAAATTTTATTTTAATGTTGTTTTCATATGCTTGAATTAAATTTATTGATTTTGTGACAAAATTGTAAATGCAGACAAGGCCGCAAACCCTTAAAATGTCCCATGAAAAATTCAAAATTGTCTCTCTTGACAAGGCTAAATTTATTTGTTCAGTATTTGATCCGACAAAGGATCTTCAGTTCAAATTTTAAATAAATATCATATTTCCAGGTTTTTTAAAAGGCAAGGCCTTGTTATTTTATATCCACCAATGTGTTGAAATTGATAATTGGAATATATTGAAAGAAAAAGTTTTGACTTAATTTTCTAGTTGACATTACATTTGATGACTTTGTTTCAGTTACATATAACAAATTTGAAGATGCTGACAAGTCAGAAATTAAAATTTGGTTTTGCATTACATTTAAGTGACCATATTCTTATTCTGTCTCTAACACAAGATTTGCCAAAGCAACTTCTTAGCCCATTCAAAATTGAATTTCCCTAACAAGGATGTTATTTCCAACTTCCATATCACCTCAACAACTAGCAAGCACCAGTACCAGTAATGTGCCCAGATTTACTGCTCTTAGACAGCATCCTCAATTTAAATTATCCAAGATATAATACTTCAAGATCATTTTAACCTAGATCTTATGTACCTCAAAATCTGGTTTGAAGAAATGTTAATCCACCACCATTAAAATACTTAAAATTGACAATATCCAGCTTTGAATTACCTTCTACTCCATCCTATCAATACAAAACTTTACCTAAAAAATAACATTTTAAGTTAAAGGTTAGGGTAGGCACTTACAACCTTGCTGCTATTACCGATGCAGGTAAATGTAATTTCTGAGATTACTTTTAAGCTTTATTTATAATTTTAAAACTCTTGAAAATGAAACTTCTATAAAATTGTCTTTATTTGGAGGTCTTCCTGTCACTAACTTAATTAAATTGCCATGCAAAATTGGAAAAATAAGTAGAAATATGGTATTTTATGCTGCTAATCCTCATTTAAATTATTTATTAGTGTACTCATCTTGTGTTTTTTTTTGTTTAAATTGTAACTGAATTTTACTAATTACAAGGATTATAAGTGCATGTGTATTATTATATATTTCTTTTAAGAGTAATTTCTTACATTTATGTGAAAATACTGAAATTGGAAAAGACTGTTTCAATAATATTGAAAATAATAAGTGCGAAAGTTCTTGCAAAAATGACCAATTGAAAGAATTATTAAATAATCAGAGTCACATCTTTGTAAAAATTAAATATGACGTGGATTCTACTAATACATAACCTCCAAAAGTAATACTGACTTCAGAACCTCCTGTAGCTTATAAACCACATAGGGCATCCTCAAAATATAAAGACGAAGTCAAAAAGCAAACAGAATTACTGCATTCAAGTATCATAAAACTATCTAGTTCTTATGCTGCCCCTGTTACTTCTTTACCTTATACAAGAAATGAAAATATAAAAACTTCAATACATACTGATTACAGAAAACTTAGACAAATTACTAAAACAGATTTTGAGCCCATACCAAGAACAAATGCAATGCAAAAGTCTTTTCTACATTAGATCTACATCCGGTTAGTGGCACACAAAACTAAATGAAAAAGATACTCAAAAACTAGCATTTACAGCTAATTTTGGTCTTTATGAGTTAGACATATTACCTTTTGGTTGGAAAAATTCCCCAGATGCTTTTCAGAGCTCTTAGACAAATTTTAAATAAATATCAAATTCAATTTGCTTTAAATTATTTTGATGACATCATAGTATTTTCCCAGAATTTTAAAGAACATTTAGAACATCTTAAAATAATACTTGATACATGTGAAAAAGAAACAATAAAATCAAAACATTCGAAGTGCCCCTTTGCTGAAGAAAAGATAAATTTTCGAGCATATGAAGTTCAATCATGAAAATATTAACACAATAATGTACATATCAAAGTTATTAAAAAATTACAACCCTCTAGAAATATTAAAGAATTACAATGTTTTCTTGGAAGTATTAATGTGTATCATAAATTTATTTAAAATTATGTAGATTTAGGGCCTCTAACAAATTTCCTTAAATTGAATCAGCCAAAATAAAAGAATACCAAACAGCCTTTCAAAATTTAAAAGATCCTTTAATTTCCACATGCATTTTAACAATATTTAATCCAAAATATCCCTGTCATGTATTTGTAGATATATCAAGAGAAGCTGTTGGTGCAGTTTTAAAACAAGAGCATGTAGTTGGTAATTTAACCCTATAGCTTTCAATTCTTGAAAATTAAGATCTTACGAGAAAAATTATGTAATTACTGAACTGGAATGCTCAGCCATTGTAGATATTATAGATAAATTTTATTATTATTTACATGATAATTGTTTTACTTACATACCGATCATGCTGCTTTAATATGGCTTAAGAACATGAAACATCCTACATATAGACTATTGCAATGGTCTCTAAAATTATCTATGTATGATTTTGATCTAAAATATAAGGGTTCCACTAATGCTGAAGCTGATATGTTTACTAGAAATCTTATATATTAACATTTGCATGTACAAACTAATTTATTACCATTAGAAGAAATTAGAGATCAAAATTTCAATAATGTTGGTATACTTAAGTATAAGAAAAATAATGTGTTGACTATAATGAAACAATGAATGTATAAAACTAACACTAATATCTCTTCGTACTAAATTATTCGAAAAAACTCATATTGAATTTGGTCATACTGTTGTATAATCAATGCTAAATTAGTTATCTTCTCAATATTTTTCAGTAGTAATAGTACAAGATTTCAGAAATTATTGTCAACACTGTGAAGTATGTCAGTTTAATAAGAAAAATAGAGAAAAGAAATTTGGTCTCAAGCAAGCATTACCATCTGTAAGTGAACCTTTTGAACTGCTATTAATTTGAACTATAACAATTTTACTAAAAAGTATATTCACATTATTACGGATCATGCTACCAATTATATATGCATGTTTGCTTCTTAAACTTTACTACTGATAATAAATTACTAAAAGAAAATTTTAAGAGCCTTTATGTCTTCAAAATTTAAGCATTTCTTGAAAAACCATCATGTTACACAATTATTAACAACTGCTAATGGACCAAAAACTAATGGTAAAGTAAGAAGAATTAGTCAAACTATTATAAACAGATTAAAATGTAAATTAAATTCTTATCAAGGTAATATTGCCTGAATAAAATTTTTACTGCAGGTTACTGAAGAGTACAATAACACAACACATTCTGTAACAAAACTCGCACAATCTTATTTTATGTATGAAAAATTACCATAAGACCCTTTAGTCAAAAATCAAGATCTGTATCCACCAATTGAAGAAGCCAAGAAAATTGCACAGAAAAAGTCTAATGATTAGCATAACGTACTCTAAGGTTGATATGATTCCCAATTTAAAGCAAGTAATTTTAAACCAGGTGATTTAGGAGGAATTTAAATATCCTAACACCAAAAAATGTTCTCCTTTTTCACCCTCATAAAATTTTAAAACAATTTTTCAAAGTTACATATAAAATAGATAAACCAAATTCTCTTACTAAACAGAATTCAGAAATTGTCCAATCTACTAAACTCACACCTTTATTACAATCTAATAAACTCGCACCTTTTAATACAGCAAACAAATTTAAATTAACTGTTAGAAATAGTAAAATATCTGTTGCTATCAAAAACCAATTAATTTAAAAATTTTGTGAAAATTCTACAAACCTTTAAAAGTATTTGTAACCCGGACATGACTTTCTAACCTGATGAATACTCTAAACCCTAATTGTGACAATTTAGTGACGAATTTGACTTTTTTATACCTTACTTTTTCCTTCTCACAGATTTCCCATTCAAAATTTGTTACGCACATCTCCCAAAGCCTGGAGATTGGAAGTGGAAAACTCTAAACTACCATTTTGCAATCTGGCCAAAATACCAAATTCTTAAAAGATAAAACTATACTTTTACTGTATTCTGACATGAGGATTATATTATGTGTACTGATCCTTGCATCCTCTCCTTAGAGAGGATAGAAGCAGTGATGGCACACATCTGTTGTCTCCCTAGGCATACTACTAAATTTTTTACGAGAGTCAGCTATGGCCATGAACTGGCTAAGTGTTGCACCAGTCACATTCTTCTAGCCATAGTTTAAGCACAAAATCCTACCACACACAAACAACAGACATTTAATTTGATTATATTATCTATAAGACTATATTATCATTGTAGGGTAATGTAAAGTTTTATTTACAGATTTGTAAGATGTAACTTGAATATACAAGTTAATCGTTTTAAGTTGAATTTGAATTTTTGTATATTTATTTTTTTAATTTCAAATAAGTAATTTGAAGATGTTGTGGTTATAAATCATGAACAGAAACTTTAAAATCTTTATACGATGCTAAAAGCCAGTTACCTTGTAAAAAGAAAGGAGGTTTTTATGAGATATTGTAATTAAGCATCCCACAGCCATCAGCAAGTAGTTAATCTGATTTGCTTGCAAAGGGCATGCCCCTTTTCCATCAAAGTTTCATTTATTATTGTATTGCATTTTTAGTTTTCTGTTTAATAACTTCTAAAGTGCATTTTACGTTACTTTACATTAAGAACACGTGTTTTGTTTTATAATGAGTAAGTAATCATAAATTTTAACAGAATCCCATGAATATGTAATACAAATACTTTGGTTTTATACTGACAATAGTTTTTCAAAAGACTTTGAAGAAAAGGACTGTCAAATTTATATTATTATATTCAAGAAAGAATTTCAAGAATTGTCCATGTTTTAATTATTTTGTGACAAACTTAAAAGACTCCAAATTTAGAACACTTAATAATATTTGGAGAAAACACTTCAAGAACTTTAAAAATCTTCTTATATCTTTAAAAAAAACGAAGTTCAAACTTTCAAAAATTGGACTACACATTTAATTCATATATCATATACTATTTTTGTTATAATATTTTGATATGACATTTTATATCTTCAGATATGAAAAAGTTGATGGACAAAATGATGGAACATAGTGACACCTAAAGGCTACATCTTTGAAGTAATTCATTTTCTTTCTCACTGACAACATTTTTTATTTGTTAATGCTTTTTTCTAGAAAGGCTTTCATATCGTCAAGCCTTTTCCTCCTCAAAGGCGAAAAGACTATGAAAGATATAAAAAAAAGAACTTGAAATTACTCATTTCAATTTCGGTACTTCTCTCTAGTCTAAAAAGCAGTTATAACTTTCTCTAAACTGCACCGATGAAAAAAAAAAATGATGAAGCATGATGCCATTCCTATTGAGAAGAGCTCTTGGTCAATCACTTCAAAATTTAAACAAAAGATTCCAATCTTATATACAGACCTTGCTAAAATGCACTCTTGCTTTTCCTACTCACTTTTGAGTGTATTTTCTACTGTCCAGAAATGCGAGAAATGTATACAGAATAGTGGAGTGCTTGTCAAACCCATAGTAGTGTGAAAAGGAGAAAATGTGTCATAAGAAATTATTAATCAAGGAATAAAATTATGTGTCTTGTTACCTGCACAGTATTCAACATCTGCAAGTTTCTTCTTTAACTACGCAATTATGCCAGCACCATCTATAACCATCCGCTATGATTACAATTATTTGTGTCATCTTGACTGCATTCCTAAATCATTATATATATATATATATATATATATATATTTATCGCTTATTAAACTCATAGGTTAATAAAACCAGCCGTCAGCCACTTATTCCATTCAGATTTCCAGGAATAATAACAAAAAATATCAATCAGTAGAAAACTGCCATTTATTAAACTCATCCATAGCCACTTAAACTCAGTTTGACAACAGACTGATTCTTCAGTGCCGGAATATCCTATTTGTACCTATCAAAGCTTTTTGTAGTTCCTCCATTTACTGTATCATGGATTGAAGCTTCAATAAAACAGGTTTGACCGAAATTTTCCTAGCCCCAGTCCCTGTACCTGAGAGACACTGTATTTAGAGTTCTTTGCATCCGACTCCAAAACAGCAGAATTTCCTTATTTTGAGATTAACAAAAATAATTTTTTAGAGATATCGTAAATGAGTGAATGGTCCTTTATGATTATCAGCAGACAGGAGGTGAATGAACAACTTCCGTATCCTATCTTTTAAGGCTTTTACATTTATGATCCTTCTCTAGGGATAGATAAGTTTTGTTCACGGAGTTATGAAAGAATTCATGAAATCTAAGCATTCCCGTACATTAACAGCCTCTCAATGGAAAGGATGTAGTAACTGCAGACTACAGAAAAAGCAATGAAAACACTGGTCATGCTTGTATTAATGAAGCAGGAAAGCAAATAACGAAAGGGCAATCTTTCTGCTGGCTAGAAATGTAAATTATAAAAATTGAATAAATCAATAACTGGAACAAACATTTAAAAAAAAAATTTGTTAAGTGCTTAAACCTGAACGAAAAAGATAAAATTGTTAGATGATTTTAATGCTCTTGGGAACTGCAGTCACAGAAAAACTACATTTAAACTGGAAATTTCCCAAACAGCATTGTGCAACTGACCTAAACAAGGAATTATAATTAATGAAAAATTAATAAAAATTGCAAATGTCAACAAACTGCAAAAAAGGCAGAAAATCCAAGCATTGACACTGCTTTTCTGAAATGGTTTAAAGCTATAAAAATGTATATTTTTAGAGCTTTCACATTAAATTGTTAAATGCTAAAGAATTTTATATCAGTTGAATATGGCTCAGTTGAAGAAAGTGAAATCCAACATTGTTCATCAGAAACTGCACGGTGAGAAGGAAAATGTGGATCATCATGCAATAAGTAATTTGAGTTAAAAACATTTTACTTGGCCCACTAAATGAATATAAGCCATTCAGAATTTATAATATAGCCAAAACCTGTCATTACAAAATGTTTCTAGCAAACACATTAATACTTAAAAGTGAAACAGCAGATGGTTTACGAAACTGGAGGAATTGACTGTTTTATTAATGTGTAATTTAGACCCAACAATTAAGAATAGCTCTGATTACACAGTGATGAAAGCAGAAAACCTTGATGTTTGAAAGCAGTCAAGAATTTACTTCTGACCTACTATAACTACAAGAACTTGTAGATAAATAGTATTTTTACTGGTATCCTTTTGCAATAGAATAGCACACTGAAAAATGAAAAAAATAGCTGTGCAGGACACACATCTCTTTCAGAAAGACATTAGTGTCTCTTCCTGCAAATACAACGTCTAAGATTCAATCTTTAATTTTAGGGCATTGTGAAAGCTTTCAAATGTCATATCAGAAAGGATGTTCAGTAAATAATTAATAGAAATGAAATTTGGCAAGCACTTCAAAAGATACAAGATTTTACCTTTGCTAGAGGCTATGGATAATATATTAAGGGGGGTTAAGGTTAAACTCTTAAAATCACTTAAAAACTGTTTAAAAAAATGTGGCTTTTACATATAAAAATCCCGAGAGAAATTTGAAACTATAACTGAAGTTAGAATTCCCTGTCTTCTGACTAAACTTGAGTTACCTTCGTCCTCCCTGACCGAGAGCTCCAAGTTTGTTCCTCAAAATCAGCTATTGATCAATAACTAAACTATTTAAGATCACTTGTTACTGATATAGGTTTTCCACCTTTTATTGTGCAAGCAGTTTCTTGTTTTAGGAGATTTTAAGAATTCTGTTGTCATTCCTTTCTTTCCCTCTATGAAACTGCAAGCATTTTACAAACATTTAACTTTCGTGTCTTTTTTCCCTATCAATAAAATTTGCAGCTCCACACTTAAAGATCCCATTCCAGATATAACCTCCTGGGGCATATACAGTACTGCTTGCCAGTGCATTTCAATGTACATTGGTGAGATTAAGAGGGCCTTTAAAGTTTGCACTGAAAACATGAAGTATATGTTAGGAAAAAAGACACGCATAATCTTCTGTATCTTAACAGTGTTGAACAAAATATGTTTCAAACTATAACTAAATTCAGCAACAGAAGTTATGAGGTTTCATTTTTAGATCTGTCAATTCACAACAATACTAAGACAAGATGAAAAAAACTGATTATGTAAATGTTAAGAAGAACTGGAGAAACTAACAACGAAAGTGATGATATGACATGATCAACGAAATCTAGAAAACCACTGAAGATTCTGAGAAAAATTCTTGAACTGAAAAGTGCTGATCATAAAAGCTATCACCATCAGTATCATCAGTTTTATGAAATAGATTTTGTTGTATTAAAGAGAGATGAGCCAACTCCATAAAAATAACAGGAATAAAAGAAAATATATTGCAAAATGAGTGTAAACCAAAGTTATGCACATTTTAATACCAATATTGGAAATATTATTGTGTTTAAATTTTGTTTCTAAATCAGTTTTGCCCCAGTTCTAAAAAGGTAACATGCTGGTTTGTGGCCTGCACACCATATTTTTGAAATTCATTCTACTGATTATAATATTGTTAAGAACTAAATAACTGAAATGACATAAGAATCAAAGTAACATCAGATTTCTAAATAATAACACAAATAAATTTAAAAGTGAAAGAAGACAGCTTTTTAATATACAATCAGAATATAATCAATAAATCTAACAATCACAAAAGAATATTAACCAAAAAGCATTAACAATTACAATAAAGCAAGAAACAATAAATAAAAAATTAAACTGCCAATTAAAAAGATTAGTAGAATAATGTTAGAATTACAAATGCGAGACAGCACCTAAAAGCAGATATGGACAAATCCACCAAAAAATAAATTAACTGAGAATTAATTAAAAGAAGTTAAACCATGGAAAATTAGCAATTTAAGAATTTCATCAAAACTAACATATATAACAACCAAGAATCAAATTACAATCCATAACCCACAGAACCCTCATAGGTTGGCTTGATATATGATTTGTGATGTTAGCTTATGAACCTAATTATGTCATAAAAACACATGCTTTCTAACATCATGAACTACCTTTTTGTGAATTTTCAATTTTTCTCATGTTACTTTACTGAAAATGTTTTGGCAACACTGCTACAAAGTCATGATAGGTCATGACTGCAGACATTTTTAAAAATGTTTGGCGTAATTTATGGCTAGATACAATATTTCATAATTACGACAGACTTGTATTTGAAAGATCTCATAATCATATGCAAAAGGCAAAATTTTGCAATTAATGGAATTTGTGAAAAAATGCATAGAAATGATGATAAATAAAGATGATATAACACAAGTTTTGCATTGTGATGACAATGTCCTACCATCGATCAACTAATAGGTCATTAAAATCTGTAGTATGATTTCAAATCAAGAAAATACTATCTATATTGAAGAAAATGAGAAAAAAGTTGTTGAACATGTGAAGATTACAAATGACAGTTTAGTGGGTATTCTCGATATAGCAGTTACAAGACTTTAAACATGGAACTTTATAGCTGAACAAGAAACTGTGTCTATAAAATCAATAAATTACAAATAGAAAAATGAAACAGCATAAACAAGTTGCATTTAAAGAAAAGCATAATAAAACAGACTAATAAATATTGAGCCACATTTTTTTTCCCTTGTAAATTTTGATTCTCTTAAGGCAAAAATGTTTCATTATTTAGTAAAATCTATTTTGTATTTTTAATTTCATAATTTTTGCATGTTTTCTTAGTAAATTTAAGCTAATTATCCCAAACCCGGAATAACCAAAGTAATAATTTCAGATCTTGGACTTTGTGTTGCATAATTTCTTTGATCTGCTTCACTCAAACAATGCAGTTTAAAAACTATTAAAGCACTTGCGGCTTACAGAATGACTTTATTCAGGAAATATTAAGGGCAACTGATACAGTATTTGGGAAAACCACCCATATACACTCAACCAGCCAACTCTTCATTCCAACTCACACTTCAGCATGAATAATCAGTCATTCATGCCTTCAGCCACTTCGCTATTTAGTGGCCCACTTGGTGCAATTGGAGGAAAAAAAAAGTTGCCTTCCTGTTAGATTAATGTAAAATAACATCTAGTAATATGTTAACATAAAAATAATAGTACAAAATTATAAAATAAATTCAAACCTTTTATGAGCTTTTTCATCTGCACTGTCAGCTACAAAAGCTTTTAATTCATAATCCACTCCACATGGCTTGCCTGTGTCACCTGGGGAAGGCTGTAGTGTAACGGATGCTGGACAATGTGGTGGCAACTAAAATTAAAAAAATTATTTTCTAATGTGTCCTTCAATATGAATATAATCTTTCTGAAATATGAAGAATGAAGTCATCCCTCAGTGGTTTTAAAATACAGCAACAAATTTTTTTCTGAGATGCAATAAATATTGTTTAAGGCCATGGTAAATCATAAACTCCAACAGGAGTTAGTTATAACACGGGAGGAGAGAGAAAAGCTAAAGAAACAACACAAAGCAATACATCTAGGTACAGAGTCAATAAGACTGCTGATGGTGTCTTGAGAAATGGTTCTCCATTTCCTGCCAACCATTTGCCACAGTTCGTCTTCTGAACATGACAATGGCAGGGATAGCAAATGGCATCAAATCACCTCCCAAATGTGTTCGATTCGTGAGAGGTCAGGAGAGAACGGAGGCCAGGGAAACATCTGTTCAAGTTGCCTGATGCAAGCAGTGTGTGGTTGGGCATTATCCTGCTAATAAAGGGCATTAGACACTCTTCAAGGTAGGGGAGTGTCACTGCCCGCAGTACATCATCCATCTATCGTTGGGTCGTCATAGTGCCCTCAATACGAACCAGAGGTGACCTGGAATCCCACACAATTATGCCCAAAACCATGATGCCGCACTCTTGCGTGGTGAGCATTCCGCAACTGCTGCCATATAGCACCTGTCTCCACACCAGCACCATATTCATACGCAGTGACTATCATTGGATAAACAGAAGCATGACTGATCTGAGAACACGACCCTGTACCATTCCATCATCCATACCACTCGAGCCTGGTATCATTGCAGTCTATGGTGTGGGATCAATGACAGTCCACTTAATGGACGTAATGAGTGCAATCACTAGCCATCAACCGACACAAATGGTTCCGGTCGATATGGGAACATCCAAGGTGTCTTGAACATGCTGCAGAGTGGAGGTAGAAGTGCCTTGTGGGTGCAGCACTGCTTGTTCATGGAAGTGTCACTCCAAGCATGTTGACATCACTCTGGCTGCATCAGCACTCCTTGAACTTGCCACATTTCCTTGTTCCAACTATCATCGCCACAGATGGTGCACTATGGACACATACAGGTGTGTGTCAGCTGAGATTTGCCATATTGGTGAACCTTTTCTTCTCAGGTCAATCACCATGCCCTTTGTAAAATCGTCTGTCTGCTGGACCTGCCTCTGTTGACGATGGCCTGGCATTCTCTGCTATTACACAGTTTCTCCGAGACGGAAACAAATTTTCTATGATGATTTCCCTAGCAGAAATAACGTCACAAAAATTGAACATTCTGCAGATTCCTTCCCTTATATCTTCTTCAACGTGCAGTGGAGAACTGCGCATTTCACGTCATTTGCATAACTCGGTGACGCAACTACCATGAAATTTGCAATTTTCGGGCCACTCATTGTTTGTGTTGCATTTTCAGTGTCGGGTAGTGTATTACTGATGACTATTTAGCTACTGTTACAAAGAGCTTTTTGCATTGTTTTGGTTTACGTACTTAAGAAAACTTTAAAAGGATTACGTTTAACAAGAATTTGTTGACATGATGTTTACAAAAAATTTTATGAATGATTCTTTAACTACATTTTGAAAGAATATGATATTTTTTTTTAAGAAAAGGTACACTGCACAAAAAAAAGGGGGGGACAGTTCTGTATCTCCCACTCTAATGGGCCTATTGACGAAATTCAAATTACTTTCTTCATGTCCTGAAAGCACGAGTTATGATACGTATTAGATTTTCATATAGCATTGTTCTAACATTGGTATTTTGACACAAAGTCAAACTTTTTCTGAAATGACATGCCAATTTTTTTTCCATATTTCGATTGTATGACTCAAATTATGCCAAACTGCCAAGTTTTGTAGAAATCGCAAGACTAGTTTTTAAAAAATTAGCTCTCAAAGTTTTAGCTCCTCAATGTTAAATGAATTTGATATATATTTATAAATGTCTCTTTTTTTTTTATTAAACTTACTTGATTCCCTCTTTCAGAATTCGAAATTCAAGCTTAATCCAAATATAATTAGCACATTTTTTATGATTTATTTTTAAATATTTACCTATAAACCTAAAAATTTTTAACATCACTTTAAAGTAGATGTATTTCTACGCACACCTGCAAAAAATTAGAATTTCTTATTTAAAATTTCCCAGGATATACGTGAATATACATTTTAGCACATTTGGGAATTTGGCTTATTTAATATAAGCGATAATAACAAAAATGTGGTTTATGCACTTTGTTAAAATTACCTGAAAGAATGAACAATAGACCTTTTTTCCTCTCGTGCATCAATGAAAAAAATCTGATGTGTACACCACATGACTTCCTCGTAAGGAATATTAAATTATAAGCAATTTTCCTGCATTTCATTTAAACATATTGAATCAACAGTTAACGAATTTTGAATTAAATCTACTTCGTTGATAGAGCATAAACCACAACAGAATAAATGCACTCTTAATAAAAGTTCACTATACTTATTTACCATAGCCATACTTTGGCACTAGGATCATTTAAAAGCATTACATTTCATTCACTTTATAACTCAGAGCACATAAAAATTATAGCATCTGAAGAATTACCACAAGTTCTATTCAAATTCTACAACAAATCTAAAACGCCGTATAAAAGAAATTAAACAAATAAAAAAGAAACAGTTTTTCACAGACGATTCAGCGCCGCTTACCTAATGTGCATGCGCTACTAATTAATTCAGCTCTCACTTCGTAGTAAGCAAAAAAATATAAAAATTTAAAATATTTTCATTAAAAATTGAAAACTATGGAAAATATAAAACAACAAGTACAGTTAATTAAAAAAAAATTACTATTAAAATTACAATTTGTACCCCAAAACCAGCTAATAACTTAAATAATAATTCCAGAATGAATCAAGCATAATTCAATTCAGAATAATAAAAGAAGACGTTGCTTTGTTGTTCCGAAGCTTAGTTTCTCTAGATTGGCAACAAATCCACTATTCTGGTAAGTTTCAAATGCAAAAAAATATCGCCGCTATCATAACAAAAAATTAGGCTTAGCCGCACTTAAAAAAACTTTTAAATTGTTGATAATTCCACAATTATTGCATGCAGGATAACTAAAGGCACAAAAATCTTAACCGAAAGATAAGAACAACAATTCAATCATTTTTAAAACAAAAAATGCACAATTTATAAACTAAGAATAAAGAAACTGATATCACTAAGCCGAGTATCGTATATATATATATATATATATTTATATACTTTTGGTGAAATCTATTGGAACCAAAATGTGAGGTGCACATCTACATGTTATAGCAGCCCTGTAGACAAAATTTCAACGTTCTGAGGCTACTAGTTTTTGAGTTATGCAAGATACGTACACACAGATGCCACGAAAAATTCTCTTCTGAATCCATTTTAAATCAGTATTATAATTTTTTTTGGGGGGGGGGGAAGAGTCCTTTATTCTGTCCTTACGTACGGATGTCACTCAAAAACATTTTAAATTGCATTGGATAGCAGTCAAAATAGATATTTTCATTGAAATATGGTATCCAAAATTTTTCGCGATTGCAAAACTTCCTTTTTTACTTTGCACAAGGAAGTAGGTTACTATATATTAAGAATTCCCGCAAGTGAATTATTCTTGGCGCAAACCGTAATAAATTTGCCAAGATAAATTTTTAAATATGTCCATAAATTTCTCACCAAAAATTACAAAATTTAATATCTGGGCATAACTTGAGTCATAGAATTGAAATATGGAAAAAAAAATATATGTAATTTCAGACAAAGTCCGATTTTGTGTCAAAATACCTGTGTTAGAATAATGCTATATATAAATCTAATATATATTTTAAGTTGTGCTTTCAAGACATGAAAAATGCAGTTTGAATTTCATTAATCGGCCCAGTGGAATGGGAGATACAGAACTGTCCCATTTTTAATCCAAAGGAGCTTTGTCCCTGAAAGACTATTGTTTTCGTTTTGCGATTTTACATCGGAAACATTAAAAGTTTGAATTAATTTTCAAACTGTTGCCACCAAATCTTTCAGCACTGTATTATAATTAAAGAAATTAAATAATCAAGAATCTGCATATACATATATATATTTCTCCAAATGTGATGATAAAACAACGGTACCTAGAGCCATCCAATTTTCAATGACATAATCCTTCTGCGAATATGGGCATCTTGAAGCCGAAATTTGGAATTAGTTTTATTATTGATTTCACATTTTGTAAAACTTTAACAAATTTTTGATTAACAAAACTCAAGGATTTCAAAGCGAGCAATGGCAATATTGTACAGCAAAAACATTTTTATCTCCAGCGCGGTGAGACTGTGTATAGGAAATTCTAAAGATATGCTCAGTTTAAAATTATTTTGCGATATTGTTCTTTAACAGAATTTTATAGTTTAAGAGCGAAGAACATGATATTTAATAAATAAAGGCAATGTTAAAAAAATGCCCTTTTGGACATAATTTAAAATCTGAAACCTTTCAGATTTTTTTTTTCCTGCACAGTGTACACTATTTGTAAAGTATTTGGCATCTGTTGAAGCGTAATGAAAATCCAATAATTTCTATTTTTATTGCATTGATAGATATGTTTAAGTTCCATACTGAAATGAAAATGTTCATTTATTATTAATCCTTTTTTAATGATTAAGATTATTGAATTTATGCTTTTATTTGAGATTAGTAAGAATTAGTTAATGACGCTCGAAAGGTTCGTGATTTTTTTTTTGGAAGTTTTGAGAAATGTTTTAATATAGATTTGCCAAATTGATGAAAGATGCAATCAAATCTTTCAAGGGGGAGGTGTAAGGAACCGATGATGGACATGTGCACAAATGGGCATGCTCTGCCTCTCTCATAGGACACTCACAGATTCCCACGAAGGGAAAGCTACAAATATGACATAAGTATGTTACAAGCTAAAAAAAGCCAGAAGAATGATATTTCATTAGATTTGTGTACCATATATATATATTTATCTTGTTCGCTGGGGTGGTGTGTTGGCACTGGACACGAAAGATCCTATTACTGGCCCTGCTTGTTGTGTTGTAGACTGTAAATAAAGTGCTGTCCTGTGCTAAGTATGTCTCAATTTCAAGCCCCCATCATGTACGCATTAATTACAAAAAGAACTCGCACTACGTTGACAGGCACAAATAACAAATCACATTAATAGTTTAAAATTTGAATGACTAATTTAATGCTGATGTAAAAGAATGGGTGAATGATTTAAACTTGCTAATCGCTATATTATATTACTGTACTAAATTGCAGGACTTTTCATTCCTTAATATTGCATATATGTTTTACTCTTCTCAATTGTTAAATAAACGTAGAGGGTGTTTCTACTCAAATATCCCCTTTTTCATTAAAATATTATAGCCTGCCATTCTCTGAAATAAGACCAAATTTTCTACGATGATGTCCCTAGCAGAAATAACTACATGAAAATTCAACATTCTGTAGGTTTCTTCCCTTATATCTTCTTCAGCATGCAGTGGAGAGATGCGAATTTCACATCATTCGCATAACTCAGCAATGTGCATCTACCCTTGAAATTTGCATAATTCTTGGGCCACTCCTTCTTGGTGTTGCATTTTCAATATCGGGTAGCGTATATGAGAAATTCTAATACAATGCATAACAACACTGCAGACACAGAAAGAATTATTATATTTTACTGTCCTCGTTAAGTGAGCATCTTGCTAGCAGCAAGTCTCTAGTTGATAGATTAAGAGCATTCCAAGTTCTTCCTTGCCTTAACAGTTTTGCAGACTGAATAAGTCATGCCCCCTTAATTTTTCTGTTGTATTTTATATCCTCTGATTTGATACAGTTGGAAAGATATCACAGGATAAACAGTATCACTGATGCATCAGCCTCCCTGAAATTGAGAGGCTTTGGTCACAAACACACTGCAGATAGCTAAAATCCCTTGACACTGGCTGTGAAGTTATGATTCTTGTAGTGTCAAGTAGAGCTGTAACTGAATGAATTATTGTTTCTGCAATGTCAGAGCCTGTTATCTCACACCTTGTAACAGTTCAAACATCGGACTTGTGGTGGACTGCACAGATGAATTTCTTATCTTTGTGTGGTCCACTGCAACAGTTTACTACACAATTGTTTGGACACACACATTAAGGGCACCTTGTTCATTAGGACAATTAATTAATTAGTTTACAGCTGAGTGCTAACTGGTATGTATCAATTTATATTTCCAATATTTAACATGGCCAAGGTCACCAAAAACGTTCCATTTTTTATACTCACAGCACATTTCAGCCATAACAACCCAAAAAGTTTTAAAAAACCTCGGTCATTTCCATTTTCTGGACCACATTTTGCTTTTCGCTTAACAGCTGTTGATCATGCCTTTACTAATATCTAGTCAATAGCACCTTTCCTCAATGAGAATGACATTTACAATATTTGTTGAAAATGGGTAGCTTACTAATCTACTTTCTCCTTAGAATTTCATAACAAACTTATTCTTTAAAACCAAAATTAATTCTAAATTGCATCACGAAAATTATATTGTTACACATGTTGCTAGATTTGTTTTGTGGCCACTTAAAGTTGGATCAATTATACGACAATCCTCCCACCTTTTAATTAATAATATACAATTAGTAACCAAAACATGCAATAAACTTCTCAATTCAAAATAATAATTCAGTTTAAAGTTCATTCCAGAAACATAGAAGGTAACTTTAGTCCTTCCGTTTCTTAACACGACAGGTTTTTGGTTCACTGTCGAGGCAGGAAAAAATTGATTTCTTTTGAGTCCTCTTCAACTGATTAAAATATCTTCAGGGGAAAAATTTTCTGAATGTGTCATATCATCTCTCCACAAGCTGTTCAGCATCCTTCCACCAGAGAAAACTTAGAAGACGTTTTCCATCTCGATCCACAGAAATTTGTAAGACGCTTTCCTTATATCAAATAATGGCTGCAATTTTAGAAGATTTGGCTCTTTTGCTAAGCAAAAGGGAAGAAAACGTTTTCTTTTTAAAAGATTCATCTGCTCTAACCGGTGTCTAAGAAATTTTTTTTTTAAACTGGTCAATGTGGAAGGTAGTGTATTCCCACTCTGCTTCATTATTTGGCACTTCTTTGACCACTCCCAATTGTAACCAATCTTTTATTACTACATTATAGTCTTCAAACTTTTCTTCTAATTTAAATTTGTCTGTAGTTCAGAGCAATCTCTTTTAAGCAGTATCTGTATTGACTGGTAAATTATTCCGATCATTGACCCATGGCAAACTGATCTACCATCATCATTTTTTCTCAAAGTCCTATGAAAGTGACCCAATACAGCCATTTCCAATTCTACACTACACTTGTTTTCACAAGGACAAGTTATTCCTAAAGCATCTATTTCCATTAATTCTCTAAATTATTGCTGTAGATTAGCATACTGGTTATCAAAGATGAAGTACTTTGAGATGCAATGCAGTTGTTTATCTTGCCCATAACATTCCAGCCAAGTACTGTCTGTACTGCAACAAAACCAGATAAGTGTAAAAACTTCCAGCATAGTCAACTCCAATTAACAGTTCTATAGGTAGTAAGTCTTTTCGTACACCAGTAAGACTGATGTACGAAAAGGTCCTAGGGTCCTTCCTGAGCACTAGAAATGTGCCCACAAATAACTTCCTGGTCCAGAACTTGGGTTTCATAAGAGTAATCCTTCTTCAAATTACTCACCAATACTTTACAGCATTTATGTTGCGTTGTACAGCTAATACCCCCAAACGTGTTTAAATTTTCACTTCATTGAGCAGACGCTCCATTGTAGATTTAAGAATATACGATCTCTGTGAGCCTGTGTCAAGTAAAGGTCTTACAATTCTTTTCTTCAAATTTGCTTTAATGGATACAGGCAGAGTTCGTAGAACTTGTGTTTGGCTTTGGTTAGACAACATTACATTTTCATCAACTTAAGAAGTCTCTGAATTAATTTTCATTAGACAATTCAAGACATACTTTAGTCCAATGTTTCTTTTCACAAATCATGCCTCAAACATTAGCCTTAAACCTTTTCAAACAATGTCCAATTTTCAAACATGCAAAACAAGCTTTATTTTTCCTTAAAATATCCATTTTTTCCTCAAAAGACATTTTTTGGCCTTTAAAAAAGTCTTGAGAATAATGTGTTTTGCCACAAAATACAAAAGCAGGTTTCATAACTTTAGTACCAGAAATTAAATCATTAGCCATCGGGACAAAAATTTCGTCTCTTGCATACTTTTGATTTTTATTTGAAGTTTCATTTGATTTAAACCAGCTTTGGATAAAGAAATTCGCTCTCCATCTTCAACTTTCACGTGAAGAACGAACAATAACTGAGATAGCGTATCACCATAAGAGTATTTTCTTTTATTGATCACTGGATTATGTAACCAAACTCTTAACAAATTTTCGGGAATGCACGATTCCACTAATGGGAATAACATGGTAGTCAGTAGTAGCTATGTTAATTGACCCTTAAAGACCTCAAATCGGGCTCCAATTTATCATACAGTTGCATGATGCTCATCTTTGTTTTCCCGTTCACAGCATTTTTTACTAACAATGATAGCAGTTTGCGTACATAATATTAAAAAAGTAGCTTTTCATAGCTAAACTTTGTTTTTAAGCTATCAGTGGCTTTTGCATAGTTATTAGCAGTTGGTGGATAGCTATGTAGAGTTTCTCAGGCTCTACTGCGAACTGTCATGCATTGGATGAGGTACTGAAATTTATCTTCATAACCGACTTTATCATCATACGAAGTCTACTGAACTGACTCAAAAACATGAGCCAGTCTTTCACTTTCCCTCTAAATTTAACCAGTTCTATTTGGGGGGGGGGGCTTTAATTTTGTTTTTCCAATTTTTTTTTGTAATTTCGTCAATGGCTCACAAAAATTTAAAAGTTTATCTTCTTCTTCACTGGCTCGACAGCTCTGGGTGGGCCCTCACCTTCTCCAGGCGTCTCTACTTTTGGCAACTGTTTCCAGTTTTTAACCTTTACAATATTAAGATATTTTTCAACACAATCAATCCATCTTAGCAGGGGTCTGCGCTGAGGTCTATTTCCTGTGGGCTTTGCCAGAAAGATTTTCTTGCAGTACCGATCTTCATTCATTCTAGCCAGACACACAGCCCATTTAAATCTCCGTAATTTGACGAATTTTATAATATCAGGTTGTTTGTACATTTTATAGAGTTCTACATTAGATCTTCTCCATGATGCATTAACTTGACCTTGACCTTGACCTAATTCTTGGACCCCACCAAGAATGCAATGTAAGATCTTTCAGTCAAAAACTCCCCTCGCTTCTTTATCAAGTAAAGTCAACGGACAAGTCACTGATGCATAAGTCGACAGATCTTACAAGAATTTTGTAAAGAAGCAATTTAGTTCTTAACTGAAGAACGCTGGATTTTAAATAACTCTTCAGGGTATAAAAACATCTATTTGCAAAAGTTTACGAAAACATGCTTTAGTACAAATGCGAGCTACATCTTTTTTTACCCCCCTCGATATTCTTAAATTTTTCTCGTATTCAAAGTCCGAATCCTCAGATTTGGCATCTATTAAAGGAGTGAAATTTTTATCATCCAGTTCAGCTACATCTGTAGAAATTCGCTCTAAAGAAAAAAAATTTAATTTCATTTTTAATCACGTTTTTAAATGTTTCATTTAATAATGCTATTAATGAATTATAATGCTTTGTGAACATCACTCTAACAGGTATTCTTTTAATACAATCTTAAATCAAAGTCAGTAATAACAAATTTACTGGCCTTTAAGCATCACATCCATACTCAACAATACTTGCAATTTTCTGACATCTGCCTTTCATAGTCATAATATCTGCATTTATTGACTAGCTCTGTGTTCCTGACATCAGAGGTAAGGGTGATCAATAATAATATCGCTCGACACCATACACACATATGCTTATAAAGGGGGTTGAGACAACATTCTCACAGACTGTGAAAACATGAACTAATCTGCTTTAATTCAGCAAAACATTCAAAGCTTTGTTCTTCCAATGGTGGGCATTAGCAGACCAACAGAAGGCCGAATGTATTGGCTATTATATATTCTATTCAATAAGATCAAATACTGCTCAAGATACAATTTTGAACTCAAGCCATTAAGTTTGGTAACCAACTTCAGCTAGCAAAAACATTAAATGAGGTACAATGTTCAGAATCTAGCAATGAAAACTGTCACAACATGAAAGTCTAAAAATAAAGATTTATATCTGAATAAGCTGAATATCCCAACAGCACATTTTCTTTTACTCAATGCTAGAAAGTCAATAAAATGCTACTGTCAACTTTACATATGAAATCTAAGGAACTTTTATTACAAAAAGTTCCAACTTCAAAAGATTAAAAAAAAAAATGTAAGATTATATCTTACAGCAAATCTAAAGTAACAGTCATACTTTTTTATTATTATTAATATTCAGTAGTACTGTCAAAATCATCTTAAATTTCACTGTTATAATGCCTAATATATTCGCATTGCATTTAAAGCATTTAACTTCATATTGAATATGAAATAAACAGATGACATAAATGTACTCTTCCCCCTTTTAAATTTCAATAAACTTCAGGTCTTCTAAATTTTAAGATAAAATTTATAGAGCATAAAATATTACTAATGCTAGTATAATAATATTTTACTTCTAATAACGTTATGATGACAAAATCAACTTCTAGCTCACCTTATAGAGCAGAAATTATTTACAAATGTAGAATTTTTGTAGAGAATGTTTTATGGAGCACAGCAGGCTGGAACAATATTTTTGAAAACTTATGGCAATTTGGAAAAACACGTTTAAAACACTGCAGCATTTTGGTGTAATACATCCTACAATTCAATATGAATATTTGATAAATGTGCCAAAAAAACTGAAATTTTGAGCTTTTAAGAACAAAACTTTGTAACCTGAAGGAGTATCAAAGTTTATGCAGAAGCAATTACAAATAAATTATTGAGCTTAGTTTTGGTAACACAATTAAGCTTATTATGTAGAATAACCCCTTCCAAATTAAACTGGAAGTATTATAAGGGGGTTTTAAATTTCGCTTTATGTGGAAATGACACTACACTACACGGTTTATTTTAACTTGAACTAACAAAAGAGAAAAATTTTCATATTAATTTTTCAAACTAAACAGTGATTTCTTTCTATTCAAACTACAGAGTCAGTCACTTGCGCATAGTTCTAGACACATGAATTTCATTATACATTCAATTTATTTAAATGTTTAGTTTTCTTTCATGCATTACTGCACAATTATTTGCACATGCTTAATTTTTAAAAAAAATTTATTCCATTTCATTTCAGCGTAAATTATAAGCAACAAGAACTTTCTTCTTAGTTTAGCGCTTGATGTGCACTAATTGTCTAACACTCTATTACTGTAAAAATATGGTACTGATAAAATTAGTAACATTTAGGCAGCTTTTAGCAAATAGATAGCACTTACATTCTTACTGTAGTCTGAAGCAACTGATGCACAAGTAACAAAACTGAATGACCTTTATTTAAACACAGCCTTCAAACTAACATGTCTGACCTGAAAGCCTTATGACTGTAGCAGGGATAAAGTAAAATGAAATTCGCCATTACTATTCCCAGCATATTCTTTAAAATTTGGATACAGTGCTTTGACAGTTACTAGTACTGGCAATCACACAGACTGGATACCTATGGTTTGATTTTACTCATTCATTACCATGGTAGACAATATTTTGAAATTTGGCATTAAAAATACTTCAAAATAAAAAATTTTAAATTAAAAACAAAAACTTGCTTCAAAGAAAAAAGGGTAGGCATCAGGACCAAGTTTTTTAATTAACCGCTCCTGCAGTCTCGTAAGAGGATGCTTAATTTCTCCTTCTGGTGGTGGGTATATTTGTTCAGAAGCTAAGTAGAGGTCCTTTCGAAAGGTGAGTCCAAGGACGTCAAGATCTTCTCTTCCATACCGAAATGCTGCTAAGACATGACCATAAACTTTGTGTTCTTTGACAAAATCGGGATCAATAAGAACAACACCATCTAAAAGAATATATATATATATATAGGCACATTTCTTTTGTTCCAAATTTACAAAATTATTTAATATATCAAGATTTATTTAACATATAAACTTTTGAACTAAATGCAGTTAAGCAAAGTGCTTCTCTCCAAGTGATTTCACTAGAATGCAAGACTAGGAAATAATGAATACACATTAACCATTACAATGCTACATCTTAATAATTTTTAAAGCTGCCTACTTTATAAAAGGCATAAAAAATTCAAAATCTGGAAGTAGGAATTAACAACAGTTAATTCTTTAAACATCGAAACTGTTTAGATCTAGTTATGGAGTACTGTTTTCATATACTGATGTCTCATACAACACAATGTGTTCTACAGGAGCATTTGTTATGCAAGACACTGCTTCCCATATATGTTACTATGAGAATAATTTTAAACCTTTGAGCAGTCTGACAATAGGCTATCCAGTCATGAGACTTTGTCATTTAGTACTTATTATATTATTTAAAATATTTTGTTTTCTTGTTTGCTTTAATGACGTAAATAGTATCTTAATGAACAAAACTTTATGAAATTAGAGGTTAAAATAAGTAATTATATAAATTTAGCTTATAAAGGCTGCTTAAATACAGTTCTTCAAGAGCAGATCCAAAAATATGGTCCTCTCAGAGTCTCCTCCTCCCTTTTTAAGTCCACTTTAAAAGATAAAAAAACTGCATACTACTGAAAACATGATATTGGAAGCGTTAAATCCGCGGGAGGTTCATTGATTAAAGCTTCAAATCACTATGCAATGATGCAATTATTTGTGTTAATTATCCACAAATGAATGCAAAATTAAATTACTGCACATAAGCACGACATAGGCAAATAAGGTAACAGACAACTTGTTGAGTAAAGAATGCATCTAGAAATTTGGGTGTACAGTGTCATTTAAATTTAACGCGGCTTTTAAGAGTAATCAGTATTCATTAGCTATCATTCAAGTGAAAGGCAAAAGTGACAGCTGACTGGCAGATTTGTAGGAAGGAACATAAATGGAGGTCGCTCAAGATTTGAATATCCTCAAAGTGTCATGTCAAGAGTTTGGAATTACTTTTAAAGCAATGAATTAATTATTAGACAACCTGATGAAGAGTGGAGAATGGCAACAACTTACCCAAAATACCATTTTCTGTATGGTATTTTGGGCTCAAACTGCTGGCTCAAACAACCCAAAAAGCAACTACTAAATTCTTGGTTTTTAGACCATCAGAATACCATAGGAACTTGAATCAGCCATTCCACTGCTGCATAAAAGCTTCACGAGATTGGACTTTATACAAGATAACCAATGGTTTGTATCCTACTTTAAGGACTTTTAAGGGGATTGTATAAAGGGGTGATTCATTTCATTGGAGTTAAGAATGGGATTTTTATTGCTTACTGGCAAGTCCAAATAACATTTGAAAAAGTCATCTTTAAAAAAGGGCATTTAAGTCCTACAATGGTCTCGGTCAGTGGTTCCCAAAGTGGTTCCTACAGAGCCCCAGGGGTCCTTATGACTGCTGAAAAGTTTGTGGTACATTAGAATTAATTTGGGGGTGTGTGGATAATGTTAGAGGGGCCAAAAATGGTTTAATTTAAAAAGTAAAATAATTGCAACTTCATTTTCATTAATATGAAAGTTAAAATAAATAGCAATAAATAAGTTGGAAACAATTTAACATCCTGAGTAAAACAAAACAAACTGTGTCTTTTATATATATATATATATATTGTAACATTTAGTATTTAGTAATTTACAAATAGCAATATTTAACATTTAATAATTGATGAATGGCAACAGTTTGGATATATGTAAAAATAGATTAATGTTAGTACTGCAGTGCTCTGTAATATATAGTATTCTAAGCTTATAAATAAACAGTTTATATAGTTATCTTACATGTTGCCAGGAGTACTTTTCTTTCAAAATAGAAAGTTTAAAGTCACCACAGCTGATGAAATTTGATGGAAATCTTGCTTTAAACTGGCAAAGATGGTTGCAATTGTTCAAAATTCATGAAGCAGCCAGTGGATTACGCAATAAGTAACAGAAGGTGAGAGTTGAATACTTTAGTTCATGTAATACGAATTCACAGTCTTCAAATATATAATACATTTCTGCAGCAGAAGGTAAAGGAATTAAATGAAATTGAGACAAAATTTATGGAATATTCTTATACCTAGAAAAATATTACATAGGAAAAACATTTGCACTAGAAATTAAATCATGTTCAAAACCATAGACGAGTCTGTAACTAACCTTCAAAATAAAGCTAAACAAGTGAGTTTGCCCAATTAATAGATATGATGAAAAAGGATAAAACTGTGCTGAGAATGTATTAAGATCAAGATTATTGCATAAAACATAATTAACTGAGAAAAAGATACATGCAGATCTGCAGAAATAAGTGCAAAACAAACGAAAATAATGAAAGGATACTGTTGTAAACATAGAGCAAAAGAAATTAAGTAAAAATAATAAGAATATATACAAAAAGTTAAATATTGAGAAACAAGGGACCGAAGTTTGTTCTAAATGGCTACAACACATTTCATGAATATCTAAAGTGTCCTGCCTATGAAAAAATCAGTCCTAAGTGCAGAACGGCATTTTGCGAATCAAGTGTAAAAACAGAGAAATTAGTAAGGAGGAAGAGTTGGAATTTTACATTTTAAAAAAAAAAAAAAAAAAAAAAAAAAAAAAGAAAGAAATGGACTGTTCATGTTAACGTAAATAAAAATTTCCAATTAGGTACCAGAGGAATTTTCAATGTTATTTAAACGTAATTAAAAGCAAATTGAAAATGCTAATGTTCCAACACAAAAGTCTGAAATTGTTACACTCCCTAGGAATAAAATGGATACAGTAGAAAAAGTAGTATTTAACTGCCACTAAAGAAATACCTTCTATATTAGGAATAAAATCATGTCTGCAACTAGGTTTGATACAAAAAGTAATGTCAATTTATACTGCAGACTTGCTGGAGGAATACAAAGATGTATCTGAAGGTTTAGGCTGTTGAAATGAAGAAAATAAAATCCAGTTAACCGTCTGAAATCTGGTCATGAAATTTTTTGCCACTCTGTATATTAGCTTATAATTCAAGATATTTTGCTTTCTCAAATTCTTTAATAATATAAATGTCAGCTTAATACATGTAAGTTTATAAAACTAGAGACTTAAATAAGTAAATATACAAATTTACCTAATAAAGGGTGTTTAAATACAGATCTGAAAACCCATGCCGCTCGCGCGGCTAAAACAAGAGGTTATATCAGTCATTCATATTTCAACAAAATACCCACAGTTCTATGAGATAAAGAGAAGAAAAAACTGCAAAAGGAAAATTTAAATGTCATTCAGAAATTAAGAGCACAAAATATATGGGGGAATTCAATGGTCACTGTAGTCATAAAATAGTCATAATGTTTAGGTTCTAGAGATTTAAATGAAGCAATAAAACGAGAACATTGTCCTATGTTAACAGTACATGAAGCTCTCACTAGAATGGCAAAAGCAAAAATATTTTGTTTTAGATGTTAATAGTGCATTTTAGCATATACAGCTTGACAAAGAAATTAGTAATTTGCGTATACTCAATACACCTTTAGGCAGATACAAATTTAAAATATTACTATTTGGCTACAAAAATTTGTCAAAGAAAATTAAACCAAATAATAGAAGGTCTAGAAGGAGCTGAATGCATTAGACATATCTTACTATGACAAGGGACATGACTTACAATTTAAAAGGGTACTTCAGAGAGCATGAGAAAACAATCTAAAGTGATAAGGATAAGTGTAAAATAAAAGTTAACTGATGAATTATATACAGTACAAGTTAACTGAAGGTGGGTTGAAACCTGATTTCTCTAAAGTGGAAGCAACTGATAAAATGCCACAACATAAAGATGTGCCTTCTCGACAAAGATTTTTCGAATGATTTAATTACTTGGCCAAATTTATTCTTAACTGCTATTAGTGAACCATTAAAACAGTTACTTGAGAAAAAATACTCTGGTCCCTAGCTGACTGAACATCAAAAAGCTTTTGAAAAGTTTAAAGAACTGGTTGTACAAGCATTCGTATTAAAATTCTACGATATTAAAAAGGATGCAACTCTCTTGGAAGTTCTGATAGATTAGATGCTGCTTTACTACAAGAAAATTATCCAATTGCTCTTATGCTTCCACAGCTCTTACAATGAATAAAAAAAAAAATAATAATAAGCTGAGATTGGGGGGGGGAACTTTTAGTATTACTTTTGGATGTACTAAATTTCATCTCTCTCTCTCTCTCTATATATATATATGAGATAATGTTACTGTATTTGTTAAATTTAAATATATATGGCAAACATATTACACTTGAAATTGATCATCGACCATTAACTAACTAAGCATAACTAAGAAACCTCTTTTTAAGGCACCTCAGAGATTACAAAGAACGTTATTACATTTAGAAGAGTATGATCCAGACGTATGTTACAAAAAGGGGAAAGACAGCATCTGATGACAAATTTGAAGAAAGAAAATGAATGTGATGCTACACTACAGTGTTTAAATAAATATATTCCGAGAGGTTGGGCAGAAAGGAAACATCAACAAGAACCTCTAGTCAAAAGTATTTTGGAACTACAAAGATGAGATGACAATAAAAAATGACTTATTTTTCAAAGGAGGACGGGTAATTACTTTAATACGATTTTACAGAGCAAAAATGAAGATTTAGAAAATATGTTTTGAGGTAACATGAGATACATGCATTCTTGCTATTCTTCTCGTTTAACATAAATACAATTAATTTTTGGATTTGATTTAAATAATATGAAGATATTATACTTTACAATGCACACTTTTAAATAGTTGTCCAATTTAATGTAAATGAACCTGTGCAGCCCAGAGCTGTACCGTTTTGGGGTAAAACAGGCACTTGCCAGTAATGGGGCACAAACACTGCATAAATAAGGATTTGGAATGTAATAAATATATTTAGGAGAAGCAGTTATGAGATTAGATACAGATATTAAAATCTGATGGCAAAGCTCCAATGCTGTACTTTCTTTAAAGTACTTCATTTTTTCTTTAAACTGAACTTTCTTTAAAGTTTTCCTTTGATTTTCTTTATTAACCTTTTGAAGCGCACGATATTATTTTTATTATTTTTTAACTAAATAACTCTAGAAATTGAATAATATGATCCTAGGGACAAATAATATATGAATTAGAAAAAATGTACTCTTACGCATTGATCTGTGGGTGATGGTCGCACTGTGAAACCAGCGCATGTCTAGGACTTTGAAACTTACTGAGGTAGTAGGGGAAAAACTTATCTTTTCCCGTGCGCAATTCCAATAAATGATGAAATTTGCGAATTAAAAGAAAAACTGTATTTAAGAATTGCATTATATATAAATATTTCACATTATTTCACAAAGTAAATCGCCATAAAAAATGAAAAAATAAACATTTGTGCAATTTTTCTATAGCAGTGAAAACATAAGAACCTACATAATAAGGATGTCCGGATAAATGGATAAAAAACTCAGCAAAGTAAGGATTAAAAAAACTCAGTGTCTCTTTTAAAGTCAAAGAACAAATTTTTTTTTGTGAAAGTATTTTTGTTTTTTGGTACATTTTTGGTACATGCATTAGACACACATTGCAAGTTTCGCACATGTATCTTGTTCTATGAGGTTTCTCCCTTGTGCTACAAAATGTACCACTGTGATTTGCATTTTACTGGAATATGTCGAGTGTTATTTACTCTCTTTTTCTCTGGCAGATGAAATTTATGGTCTTTTATGTTAATGGGGGAGGGCTTGGTCTTTTTGGCTTTGATATGGATATTTAGTTTTCTATTCGTATTTTGCCCGAAATATTTATAAAATATTTTAAATTTAAATAAAACTTCTACGAGATTTCTATTTTTAATTATAGCAAAGCATATTTACATTATATTTAAGCCATACAAAAAAAATTACAAAATCGTATTACTAGCATAGGAAGCAAAGCATGTTGAGCTCAGAGAAAATTCTCTGGAAATGAAAGACCTTTTCTCTGGGCAGGTGTACGTATTGTTTAGTAATAAAATAACTCTGGGGTTTCAAAGCCCCTTATCCAGCTGAAAATACACATTCCTATTTCAAAAGCAGCAAACGCCAGTGTGAAAAGCAGTGGTTTCAAGGCACGACCACTAAGCTTCTAGAGGATTGCGAGCATTGTCACACAATGCTGTAGTGGCTCAGTGGTCGCACCCTGAAATCACAAAGCAAATGCTATAAATATACATAAGGTTTTTTTTATATATATAGTTTAATTATTGCTATTTTTTATTGTTTATAACAGAAATAATGATGTGCGATGAATAACTTTTGAAATTTAAAGTTGTTTATATTAATAAAAGAATGTTACTTTGTCTTTTGAAAGCGAATTTTAAAAGACATCCGGTTTGAAGCACTAAGACCTAAAAAATGTACGATTCTGCAGTCATTTTGTGTTATTTAGAGGGAAAAGATCAATAATCAATCATAATAATCGGTTTTCACTCAAAAATTTCAGAACGAAGAGGAGAAAAATATTCGAAAATTGGTAGTTTCAGGGCGCGACCACCGCGCGTCAAAGGGTTAAAAACAGAAATGATTTCAAATGTAAAGTGTTAAAAAGGCATCAATACATATTTTAGTATTTATTTTATTGTTTTATTACTAGACGGTAATTAAAGAAAGAATTTCCTTAATATTCTTTTAATTGAACACAAATGGATTATATGACTTCTTTAACATGCTTGCCAACTTATGACACTCAACAATCAAGACAATTATCTCAACGACAAAAAGATTTTTTAAATAATAAAAATATGTAGAAAGAAAATATGTTTTTTAATAACGAATTAACTTTAAATAGTAACTAATTAATATCTGAAAGTTATTTCTTAAATGCAAATAATGCAAAAATACAAATAAAGAAAAGTTTTTTTACTTGTCTAGTAATAGAAGAATACTCTAATCAGTTTCCCTAATCATTAAAATACTTCAACCAGATCATTAATCACCGACTGCAAAACATGAATTAATGTAATTCTGTACTGTAGAATTATGTTAAGAACATTGAATAATGGCAAAATGGAGTGTACAATAAAGCATAAACCTTTGTTAAGGTTTGAAGACAAAAACCTAACTATTTGTTGTTCACAAGATAATCTTACAATAATTGGAAATTGTGTCCCTTGTCAAGTGATTTTGTTTATTTTGCTTGAACTTTGCTTTGGGAGAACTTTATACTTATATTTTGTACTATCATTTTGAGAACTGCCAATTAAATTGCTTGCAGGTGCAGAAATTACATAATTTGTCTACCTATTTTTAACAGTGAAAATAATAACTAAATCTTCACTTACTTAAGGTATTTTATAACTTTCAACACAGCCTTTTATCTTAACTTTAAATGCATTTTCTTCTTTCTTAAAAAAATGTAAAAATTCGTATTCCATTGGTTGAGGATTCTGAGTAAACATTTCTCAAACAAATATAAACATAAACAATATCAAGAACGTGTTCATCCATACTTATTGGCAAAGAAGTTGACCCTTTTTCAACTGCTAAGACATGTGCGTTTAATTATTTGAAAATATGAATTTTCTCTTCGTAAGATGCCTGTAACATCAGTCTTCAAGCCTACCATTCCTGATGCATAGTTGGCATTAAGAGGTAAGCAATTTCCCTCAAGAATTGCACTGTCTTTTAAAGTTTTAATAATTAGCTGTGCTAAATATAAAAGCCTGTCAAATCTCCATCTAAAGTGGGGACAGAAAGTAAACTACAAAACTATTTTTGAAGACTCGGGGAAAAAAGAAAAAAAGAAACAACTGGATACAGTTTTGCATCGATAATCGATATTATTGCTTCCATCCATAAACAGGCAGAACAGAACTGTTTTAATGCAATTAATAACTGAGGATTTATTTTTCATACCAGTTTTTCGAACGCATTTCTTCTACAGTTGCACCCATTTTTATCCTTGCAGTACAGTATTTCTCAGCAATTTTACTGCCAGGAAACATTTTTCTAAAAAAGCTGCAGCATGATCTGATGCATTCAATGGCAAGTTGTGCTCCATCAAAAAGGCAGAGAACAGGCATCAAGCATTATCCTTTGTTTCTGCAGAAAAATTTAATTTTTTTTTCCAATACAACTCACATTGTCTTTTTTGTATGCATGCATTTAAGAACATCAGCCCTTCCACCATGCGAAAATAAAAAATCACAATGACAAATGGTACACACTGCAATGCTACATTTTCTTGATGAAGTAATAAAAGTCATCTGTGCATGATTTTTGAAAAATACATGAGTATTTTATATTTTTCGCAGATATAACTAAGACAAAAGATTGCAGTTTCTTAAACTGTTTCTGGAAAGCACGTGAAACTTACGCTGCTCACTGGCGAGACGAACAAAATAAGCAACTTTGATCTTGCTTTATGCTCACTGGCTGATATATGCCAGATGATCTGCAGTGGCACTTGACTCTCATTGGAGAACTGGAACATGATGTTTTCGGGCATGTGTTTTGGACTCTCATACACAAAGCAGAAACATGCCATATCTAACTGATGAAACAACTTCGGTTTTCTTTTAATACGTATCTAAAGAAAAAAATGAGCGCTTTCAGACACCCAAAATCATTTTTTTGGGTGCAAATAATGAAGCACTAAGCCAAGCTACATAAAAATCGTGAGAAATTTTAAAAATAAGAGAAAGGCGGGAGAAATACGTTGAGTTGGAAACTCTGGAATTATGTTAGTCTTGCAATGCTCTGTAATACATAATAATTCTAAACTCATAAATAAATAATTTTAACAGTTAAAAGCGCAGCTCTGTTATTTTATGCCTATAACAGTATGAATGAGCCAAAGAGAAAATGCAGACAATACAGTGCTCAATATTTAAAATATAGTTTTATTCTGTTACTGGAATAAAGTACCTATATGCCTTCCATTCAATAAAACTGTCAAATGAATCAATGAAGCATAAGGAACATTTGACAAAACCATTTGACCATAGTAACAAAAAAAAGTAAAGATTTAACTTTTTTAAAACAGTAAAAAATATCAGACAACACTGTTATTGTAACAACATTTCAACAAGATAGCAATGGACAGTGTGCTTTTTATGATATTTCTTTATTGACTGCAAAATTGGAAAGCCTCACACCGCTGTGAAGAACTTATTCTAAATGAGGTAATATGCACTGTGCTGCATAAACCACCGTTCGATATTATACACCTACTATCATACATCCACTTGTTTCGGATGAACAACTGTTTCACATACTTTTTCTACCTGCTTCACCACTGAAAGACATGATTTTTCCCCCTTCATTTCACAAAAAAGTGTTGTTTTCAACAACGAATCAGCTATCAGCAGTGTCATACGACCTTTTAAAGAATTCCTCTGCATATAGTACAAAGACGGATTGATGAAATGGCTCAGTGCATAGAAAATTCTTTATGTGATTTCTTAAAAACATCTGAATTCTCTATTCAGCTCGACAGGTCAACTTTGCCAGGAAATAAATTTCACATCAACTAACTTTTAGTTCATGCGAGATTTGTAAAAGTAGAATAAATTTTGGAAGAATTGTTATTTGACAATACAACTGATATAAAAGGTGAAGCAATTCTTAATGAATAAAAATGATTTTTGGTCATGAAACCCTTGAGCATTTCCTCCCTAGGTCAACTGATGTTGCTCCAGCAATGGGAGGTCGACACTGAGGCCCTGTAGCATATTTAACCTTTTCACATGGGTTATAACACCGATTTTTTATGTATTGAAGCAGTTTAATTAACTATTCGGTCAGGAAGGCACAGAAAAAACAAATCAACAGGTCTGCTTTTTCCTGCTCCACATTAATATAGCTAATGTAATGGATGCATAGGAGATATATGAACCAGCCCCCAAGAAAAGGTTAAAACAAGCAATACCGACTGTATTATCTGTACACTGCAACATTCAACAACATTTAGTCACTTAAACTCTCAGTGAATACTTGCATGGCTCACTAGATTGTCATCAGAACAGTTAACAATATCAAAAGGAATGTCTTAAATAAGAGATTATTTGTTCAACTTCACTAGAAAAATTATGAAAATTAAATCGTTTACTACTACTTAAAATAGAAGTTTACTGGTTTTATAAAAGTGCATGGTTGGACTGATTTTATGCACTCTTTCATTCTGTGTTGAAATTCCTGAAAATTAAAGCCAATAACTTGCAGCTCAATTTAATTAACTCAAAAAATGACTTAGTTTATGTGACTAAGTTTTTTGCAAAAATTAGTGAAACCAATTAGAAGCTATAAGATGATTAATTAAATTTAATCTGACCTAAAACATCTGTGCTTATAGCAAAACATTTTCTGTTAAAAAACTGCTCTTCATTTCCAAATATTTCAAAATTAAAAAACAAAATGAAGATTTGCGTGCTTATTCTTAATGTAATGACTCTTCATTTTGACCTCAGCCAAAAATTTGAAGATATTCACCTGGTTATTCCTGACTGTGTGCTGAACCCTTTTGCAAGTAGACCCACAAATTTGGTGAATCCATACAGGAGCAATTTATTAAATTAATAAATGAGGAACTAAAACCAATGTTCGAACAAGGATATCACAAATTCTGGTTAAAGAAACAAATGTTATGGTCTGCATTATGGTTCATTGTAGAGAAGTTATTCGTTGCTTTCCTGTAACTTCCCATCTAGTAGAATGTGGATTTGACGCTAATATGAGCCTCATCACAGGGAAGAAAAAAAGAAAGATAAATAGAAATCAACTGGATATTAGTGCTCATGAAGACAAATTAATGCTACTCATAAACGTAGAGCCGAAGATAAAAAATCTATCATCCAATACGGAATTCACCCATCTCATTGGGGGCGGGAGGAGTGTTTCTGTGCGTTTAAACAAAAGTTATAATTTCAATAAATAATATTTTAAATGTCAATTTATTTTATTTATACTTTATTTACCATTCAAGACATATTAAAGACAATTTAAATTCATATTTTTTTTACTATGCATTAATGTAGAGTTATTTCACTTTGGAGTTGATAGTCAGGTTTTTGCTATAAGGGGTCAAGGGGCATAGTTAAGTTTGAAACTACAAGTCTAGGCTGAAGTTCATTTGGAGTGGCGGGTTTTCATAAAAATATTGGTCATTAAAAATTTTACTGAACATACATCCTTTCATACGATACTTTCTGCGTTAACAAAGTAATTTAAGCTCAAACTTTCTTGTCATATACAGTCTGCCATAAACAGGATAATTACTGAAATAATTAGTGATATGTACCGCAGTTTTCTCATAAAACCTACTAATAATTTCTTTTTCTACTAGGAATTTTATTAATGCCTCCTTCAATACTCCCCTGCCCCAAATTTTGTAACTGCGTATTTCCTCAGTGCCAGACCTAAACTTTTCATTATTTTCAGCTTCATTTTGTCTTGCATGTTTTTTAAACTTAAGTGTGAATATCACAATGCTTCTTAGTTTCTTTTTTTTTGCAACCAATTTTTAAAACAATGTGAAATGGCTAACTATAGTACACATGACAGAGAGAAGTTCTAGGATAAATGCATGCGTTTCTCTTACCATACTATATGATAAAAGCAGCCCTCATCAATGGAACCAGAGAATGATGGTGATGAGGTAAATATATGCATACTAAGCAAGCACAGATTGCATATCACAAGTGCTATCACGAAGAGGGATTCCTTCTACCCTCAGATTACCAAACTTTAACAAAAAGCTTGCGGCGAGATCAAAATCATGCGACCCAGATGGGCTGAAAAATGCAGGCTTCATATAAATGCGGCAAAAAATTACAAATGTTTCCATCTTTATTAACAATATGAGTTTACATAAATATAAAACTATTTATTTATTAGATAAAATTTTAATTTATATATAACTTTAAAGTATACTACAAATATTATTTATTATCTGAAATGCATCAAATGTGCAAAACATTCTTAGAGCTGAATGAAATTCTGATAGATGGTGAGAAAAGGGAGAGGGCAGAAAATGTTGAGAATCAGAGGTATAACGCACAGGAAAGATATGGTAAACATTCACATCTCTTAACTCATGCTACAGCACTCTGTAACAAATTACTTACAGTTAGCTAACAAATAAAAGAGAACACAATGTAAGAAATAAATCTTATTTATGAAAAAAGCATGCAAGTTTAAAATAAAACAGAAACAATTACATATAGAGAGAAACAATTACTACACTTGAATTACTCACCAATTGGATCAACATGTGTAACATGATCAACAAAATCACGTTTTCCAAGATACACAGTAATCTGTAAAATAGCAGACTTCTATTATCATCATTAGTACTGATAGAAATTAAGACTAAAATGTCATTACTGTAAAAACAAAATGGCCTTCAAATCTCTCATTAAATACATACTTGCCATGGAAATTTATACGTTAATATTTGATGAAAGACTTTTCTGTTTTATATTGCTATATATCTCTCACGAGAAACATTAAATCATCAAACTTTATCCAGTAATTTACTTATACACAGCAGGATTATATTACATGAATAAATAACTACATAATTTTAACAAGCAGCAGTAACAAATTCTGAAATTCATAAAACATGAAATACAGATGAATTTTAATGCAACAATGAATAAGTTCATTATTACAGAAATATCTACATTAAATGACTGATAAAATTGAGAATTAGTGATTACAAAAATTTAAAAACTTGAAAATTATCAATGATCATCAATGCTCGACTCCATCAAATGTAATTACAAATGATACTGGGTTTCATTATGCTTAAAATAATGTTAGACTTTATACTGTTGGATTACATAAAATTTAAGGTACCAGAAATTCACCATTGGTTGTACAGGTATAGTCTCGTCACCCAATAGTCCAGTTACACTCCAATTTTGAGGAAGAACATTCCAGGTCGCAGTCCAAGAGTCTCCCACCCCTCTTCCCCTACCACCAAACTCTCAAAAGACGTTTGGCTTGTGTATTTTGAATGGCCCCTTTCTGCATAGATATATGCTTACAAACATCGATGTCTTCTCGAGGATTTGAACCTAGACCCATTGGTGCAGAAGACAGCGTCACTAACCACTATTTTTGCTGAACAACAAAAACCCAACACAGGAAGACAATTTTAAAAACCAGACTTTAATGATAAATGAATACAGGTGATTCTTGAATTATGCAATATGCCAACAACCATGAAAGTTGCAAATTTGAACACAATTTCTGCATGTTCTTAAACTACTAAATGCCTACATTTGGCCAGAACCTCTATCAATACAATGAACAGATTAACTTATATTTATTTGCTATATGTTTTATGTACTGCATTCATAAAGTATGTAAGAGAAGGAAAAAAAATTTAAGCAAAATTTTAATGAACAGATAATACCTTAATAATGCTGTACTGTATTCACTGATATCAGAAGTCATCTGTTTACAATGCGAATACAGTCTGTGTGTGAGTATTAACATTTACATCTGTGTGTCAACATTAACATTTAATATTGCCCTTTAAAATAAAAATAAAAAAAATCGTAGATGATATATGTTATTAACAGCAGATATTCAAAAAAAAAAAGATAATACAAAAACTTTACAGGCACAAAAATTCAAGCCACTGATAAAAAAAGAGTGCAATATAATCACTTTTCAACACCAAGACTAATGCAATTAATACAACTGCTTTGAAGTAAATTATCCTACATAATATTTAATCATCATTAAGCACTTTTAAAACATATTTGTGAATATTACATTCACATTCAAAGCAGAATTCTGAAAACAATATTGTGTTGAGAAAATGCATAGCCCACATCAAGCAATTCACTTTTTCTTGAAATACCATGATATTCATTTCTGCTTTTTGAAAGCGATTTCAGCATATATAAGGCACTTGATATAAAATTTGTTCACACTGTTTTAAATTTTGCAATTTTCTACAGAATGAAATTAAAAATAACTAGGAATTACGAGGAAAATTTTTATTGCAACTTTTAAATACTAGACTGACGCAATATGTTCAGATTCAACAGCATCATATGGTACCTTAAGCAAATGCTAACATCTGAAATCATTCCAATAATGGCTGTGAAATTACTACAATGATCAAACTGGAAAGAACTTGAAACTGAAATAAAATAAAAATTAAACTTCCAGAATCCAACAAAGGCTCAAACAACTTCAAACAAAAATAAGAAAAAAATCCAGTCTGAAACTCGTACAAAACTTTGTAAAAAAAAAAATCACATGATTTCTCTGCTTGATCATGCACAGAATCTCACTCAGTTCACACATGAACCATCAGCAGACTGCCATTTTTAGCACGCTTTTCATTTCTTTAGGATTTTTTCATATTATTTTTAATAATACTCATTCATAATGGTATGAAATGATGCTATCAACAACAAGGTAACAGGAAATGAAAAGAAACTTATGAATCAGTGAGAAAGTGACACACATTTTTTTAATCCGGCTACTCTGTAGATTGTATGTTGAATGAGGAAATCATTAACCCTATGGATTTAGCCCAGAAATTTCAAAGTTCCCCAAAATGTCATGAATAAGTGGCATTTTCCTGATTATGATTGAAAAATGGCACTTTCCCTTTGTACATAGATTCTTTTTTTTTTTTCTTTTTTTCCCCAATATACATCCAACACGAAACCAGATTTATCAGGATCTGGCACAAATTTTCATGTGTAACAAATAAGAAAGGCCTTCAACATGGAATTTTATTCCATAACCTTCAGAGAGTTAAAGCCGCTAATTTGATTAAAGGAACAGAATTTATACAATTATTTACTTATTCTGGGTGCTGAGGACATACTGCAGTGAATCAAACTTCTGAAAAATAATTATTCAAAATCTAAGATAGCTTTATCATATCCACTTATTTTGTAGCCTGGCTTCCTCCACACTTTTCTTGTTATCAGTCTTGTGCAAATTTCTCATTGCTGCATGACATGCTTTCTTTAGTGATGTATAATTTCATCATACAGTGATTAGAGCATTCTTGACTGTTTAACCATATTCGATGATTCTGAAAAACGCAGATAGCTTCCGATTCATTACAGGACACATCACAATGATTCAATAAAAAATAACAAATATGAAATATGTTGAAGATGGAAGGCAAGACTGCAACAGCAAAGTAGAAATTTAGCAAGTTATTGCCATTTCTTGGAGTTAATGACGTAGCAGAAGTAGCTAACAAGTACTAAAAACTTACAATAATAAAGAATTACAAAGAAAAATAAAATTCCAGCAATCAATCAAAATAGAATGTTAAATATCAAAACTAGTTGCTACTCCTAGCAAGCAACCCCCAGTACCGAATCATATGCTCCTTTAGGCAAATAGCATTAAATAAATATACATAGTACATAATAAATCTTACATTTGAAACATAACAGAATTTAACACATTCACAGCCAAAGTTGATTAACCTGTCAGGGTGATACATAAAAGAATTTAAACTGCGGTAAAATTTTGCATGAATTGTAATTTACTGAATCCTAAGAACACAAAACTGAGACTTAAAAAAAATCTATACTGAAATCCTGAATTTTGAGAGCCTGTATATATTTTACACCACTGACCCTGTAAAACATTTTTTCCATGTAGCTGCCAGTTGTTAATTTTCGTTTCTTAATCTACTTTTGCATACTTTTGATGTGTGTCTATAGGAATGGGTGCCTGAATACAGATAGCTATGTAAGTCTGAACTAACCTTCATATCTACATTTCTCCTCAGATTCTCTGACTTACTAGCATGCTTTTCATTGCTTCTCTTTCTTAATTTAAATATATGTATCAAGAATGTTTTGGCAAGGGAAAAAGTATTAAAATGGGCCCAACTGCAACTATATCTTCATGCAGCATCTTCTACATAAAATTTTTTATTACATAAAGAGACTACAGTACAAAGTCTTGGATCTAGACTCATCCGGACTACAGTGATTTCGGATTTTTCCGGATATTAGACGATCAGTTTAAATTTAGTAAGATGGCATGTTAAAATTACAAAATGTGTAGAGACATTAGGTTATTTCGAAGCAGAAGAGACTTGAACCACGGACGTCTCGAATACGCATCGAGTATTCTTCCAATTATACCACGAAGGCATGCGAAGAAGACGGGAGAAATAACTTACAAATTAAAAATATGAAATCGTTTATTTATGAAATAAAGAAGCATCTATGATCTAAAGCGTACCCAAATTTACAAAAAAAATCTTAATAATCATCTGTTTACTTTAATAAACACCTCTCTGAATGTAAATTGTTTAGTTTTTTGTGCTAACACTTTCTCTTCAATTTTGTAGACACACGTAATTTCTTGTTCAGTTACAAAGTTCCACTGTTGAAGGTCCTGTAGTTGCTATGTCAAGAATCCCCACTAACTTGTCAATTGAAATTTTTTCATTTTCAATAACCTCTCTGTCATTTTGTTCGCTATAGGTAGTGGTATTTTCTGGATCTAGAAACATATTACAGATTTCGCCGTCCATTTTAAGTGACTGACGATTTTGGCATTGTCATAGCAATGAAAAACTTCTGACATATCTTCATTTAATACTGCTTCTCAACATTTCTTTAAAAAATCCATTAATTGGAAAATTTCATCTTTGGTTGGTGATATCCAAAAGTTTTCAAATTCGCTGCTATCATTTTCATAATTCTCACCATGAAATATGGTAGCTGGCCATAAATTATGCCAAGCATTTTTAATGTATATGAAGTACCATCTTCCCACGATCTTACGATGCTTCACACAGCAGATTTTATGCAAAAATATTTCAAACATTCTTGAATAGTCTTGCCATTATTCAAGAAATTTAACATGGATTTTAAAAATGATACTTTATATTTGCATTTCAGTGTGTGCTTTAATCCGACATCCATAGGCTGAATGAGGCATGTACAGTTTGTAGGAAAAAATAACATGCATACATTACCTTTCATTAAAACATTAAGTGAAATATAAGCCCAAGTTGTCTACAATTAGGACAATTTTTGTGTCATCAGGTAAACCAACCGAATTCAGATTTTGCCGAGCCTTGTGTATGAAATGATTTTCAAACCAATCCCACATTAATGCCTGTGTCATCCGTGCTCTTGTATTTGCATGATATAAAAAAGGAAAAATTTTTACTCCTTTAAATGCTGGAGGACATGTTCTTTTTCTGATTACAAAAAGTTTACACTTGTGCGTTTGTTCAGCATTTGCGCATGCTAAAATTAATAATTTAGCTTCGGAATTTTTGCCATCAGTTGGAGGCTTTTCTGTAGAGGCTGTCAAGTTATTCAGCAACACATATTGCCAGAAAAGACCAGTTTCATCAGCATTATAAATTGGTCCTGGAGATAACGTTTCACTGTTACTGAATTCATTTGCAAACAGTTCAGCAGCTTCAGTATCAGCTGGAGCTTTTTCACCTGAAATTTTTAATTGCATTATACCACAGCGATTTTAAAATTTTCCTTAACCAATATGTAGAATATGTGTACTTAGTTTTTAAGTTAATTTCATCATGAAATATTTTGGCTTGTGCCATTAACATTGTGGACTCATCAATGGCACGCCCTCGCTGTGACACTGTCTGACCATTCAATCATTACTTTTAGCATAGCGAATAATTTTTCTGTTATATTGTCGGAAAAAATCAAAGTTCCTTTTTCTGTTACGTCATACACAGTTGACATTCCAATGCCATACTCCTTGCATAATTTTAAGACGGATATAACTATATTCATTTTTTGTAGCAAGTCCCCTTTTTGTTTAATGGGCATCGAAACATGCTTTCACTTTGTAGATCCAGTTATAGCTCCAGAATTCCACACTCTTTTCGACATAATCGATAGTTCAAACTTTAGTTTTCATAAAATTGCTGTAATTATAACAGCTGCAAAAAATAATAAGCTGAATGGAATCAGAACAGCGCAATCTGCTATATTAACACATTACCAACCGGCCGTCGATTAATCGACGTTTGCTCCCTGGCGCTTACCGACCGGTCGTCGATTAATCGACTTTTATCTTTAGAAAAAAAGCACCGATTATCTGAATAAAGAATGCGAAATGCTTGCTGCTTGTCAATCTAACCTAACCAAATCTAACAGAAAGATCAAAAGTCGATTAATCGACGACCGGTCGGTAAGTGCTAGGGAGCAAACGTCGATTACTCAACGGCCGGTCGGTAATGTGTTAACTGAAATTCTTCGAAATCAGTAAAATATAATTTTAGCATAGCTTAACAGCATCCGCTGTACATTATTGGCTACATATCATGATATTGGTGATGAAAAGACAAGTTGTTTCGTTAAATTTTGTCTTGTGCACTGAGACAATTTGCACATGTTTTTCTGAGTCCTGAATAAATAAATTACCACATATACTTAAGCTTATCGATGGCTGGAGCTAGATATTTTGCTGTCTGATGCAGTCTCTGCGGTTCCTAAATTCTGCTACCAAGTGCCTCCCTAACTTCTGAATTTTTGCCATCCCTTAATTTTGGGACCCAGTGCTTTCCCTAAATTCTAAAAATTTTATCATCCCGTAATTTTGTTACTCGATGCTTCTCTAAATTCCAAAAATTTTGTCTTCCCTAAATTCTGCCGCTCGGTGCAGCCATATGAGCTCTGGCGCTGGTTCTGGGTTTATGTGAATAAAAAATCAGTTATTCTTAATTCAAATAGCACTAAATGTAATCTTTTAGCCAATGAGTATCATTAACAAAGTTTATTTTTAGCATATGAAAAGAATTTTTGTCCAATTTTTCCTCGTCAACATTTAGTACATTTAACTTAAATCTATAATCATCGCCAAGCGTAATGTTAACATAAAAGGTTTCCATACTCTTTGTTATTCAATCACTAATATAAAAATTTTTTGATTCATCCCTGCATGAGTCATTACTGAAGTTGTCATGTCTTGATAAATGTACAGTGATGAAAGCAAAATATAATAAATAATGATTCGCCAGGTTGGCGTCAGGACTATAAAATATTAGTAGGTGTAAAATCAACAATGTTTCTATGTAGAATGTTTCGGTTTGAGATGTATGCCAAGCAGATATTCAACTACGGAGCCAAATTATTAAACAAATTTATACTAAAATGATTGTTTCTTTGATAATGAGGTATTTTATTTTGTGCCGAAGTGAAATTAAGAATCGGGATTCTCCGCTTGTTTTATTATGGAGACCAAAATCAAATGCGCATGCGTAAAGCATAAAACAAAAATTCTTTAAAAAAATTTGGTTGCTGGCTTTAAGGTCTGGATTTTAGTTCATTCTGGACGTCCAGATCTCAGACTTTTTACTGTATAACTATGAAATTCATATTAACACATATATTGATCAATTAAGATTGAAATACTCCACTGACTTCATAAAGAAACAAAAACTAATACTTGCTTTTCAAAATATATGATCAAATTCATGCCTTAGTGAACTTTATGTCATGCATGAAGTCAGCAATGGTATTCAGCCAGCTAGCACTGGTTAGGACAAACCACTTACACCAACTGGTTGTTAAAACTATATTATAAATTATTTTGGAAATTTATGGTCACTCAATAATTGGAAATTTATGGTCACTCAACTAATTTTATTGATTAATTAAGAAGGAACTAGTTAATAAATAGTTTAATCTCATCAATGCACAAATTACAAGAAACACATATTAAGTCAGTGTAGTTTGTTTATCAGTTTAGACAGAGGTACATTGAACTAGATATTCAGAGCAAACCAGATTTTTAAAATTTGTTATCTTAAAATCACTACTTTTGCACATACTGCAGATTGCTTCATACAATTAACATACCAAAGTAATAATTTTTATACACAAAGGAATACAAAAAAATTTCTCAAAAAAATTCTTTACACATACACTAATCTTTTCAAGAAATACATACTTTTCCATTTGGTGAACTCTTCTTGAAAACCCTAAAAAGAAATGGGAAATTAGCATTTTTTACACCAAACATTTAAAAACTGCTGTAAAATAGAAGACAACTGAAAGAGATTTTCATGAAAATTCAGTTTACTTAGCAGCTAATTCAAATCTTAAACTAAAATGAAATTAAAGCATACTATTTACAAATCCCAGACAAATATCGATACAACCATTTCACAAATACTATTACTAGTATACGCTGCTTAAAGTAAAAACAGATCTTTCCAACAGCTGTTCAATTTAATTTTTAAATACTAGATTCTAGCACAGAATGGACAAAACATATACTGTAATATCTAATGTGCATCATAAATACCTTGTTCCAGGTCGTTTTGCTTCATCAGTTACATCCATCTTTTCCATTTGTAATTCTAGAATGCTGCTAGAGGATTCCAAAAGACAGATTTTGCTTTGCCAGCTTTATAATTTAAACTTTGAACATTTTGAACCTGTTGTGGATTAAAACAAAATTCTTTTACAAAAATCTTTATTTATTTCATACAATAAAAAAAATGACAAATTTCCAAGCAGTTATAAATAACTCTTCACTATGTGAAAAACTTAAATTCACACTCGTTTGTTATCAAATAAACTAGTCTATCAATAATGATTTTCATTAAAACAAGATTTACATAATTTTCATAATACGATTAGTAAAAAAGTTAATCAGTTAAGTAAATGGGCAAATAAATCATATACCACCACTTTCTAACATAAGCAAATAACATTAAAACCTATAAAACTTTGCAAATTTATTTTGACAAATATAACAAGGACAGTTTTATAAGAACACTATAATATGAAATAAAAACAACATATTTAATTTAATGGCAGCCAGTAGGCAACACTAGCACATATATTTTTCCATTGAAAATTGTTTGGCCTGTGCTATTTCGCAGCGCAAAAATTGATTCTTTTTATGCAGGTTCCCTTCAAAACAAGACTTTACAAAGCACTATTATATTTCCTTCAAGTACAAAATTGATTAAATGTTTTCTCATTTGACTTCCTAAACAGTTAAATTACTTTCAACACTTCCTTGTGGGGAAGAGGAAAAAGATAAACCAGCACAAAATAACATTGCATATTAGCCTTGTTAAAAACAGCAGAAAAATACACAGCAGGTTATATGAAAGTTTAACGAAAAACTGATAGAAGATTTTTCTTACACCATTTGTTTTTTACAAGAACAAAGAAATAGAATCTTTTAGCAAAAGTACTTTCCTTTCTATTAAAAAACGTATACATAAAATAAATCAGGCAACATGAAAACAGTTTTTTTTACACTGAGGCACATACTAAGCATATTATAAACAGACAGTACTTATTAACAGTGTTTATTAAACTCACTGGTTAATAAAACTCTGCTGCTTATTACATTAAAATTTCCAGGAACAAAAACAAATATGTACTAATCAATAAAAATACGCTATTTGTTAAACTTATCGCTGCCGCTTATAAAACTCAAAGTGGCAAAAGACTAATTATTCAGATTCAGGATAAACTGCTTTGGCTAATAAAAGTTTTTGAACCTTTTCATTTACCTTTCACCTAAGCAGTGCTTCAATAAAACTGACTTAACAGAAATTTTGGCCAGTATAGTTAAAACCAAACTTCCCCTGGGGTTTTAGGTATACTTCCCTTCCTATACTGATTACAATATTGAGAAAACTTGTGAGAACACTGACTAAGATATTATACAAAGTGTTAAAACAGCTGCAGAAATTGAAACCAACAATGAAAGTGATATGGATGAAAGTAACTACATGCCAATCTCGGCTCAATCAAGAGAAGCACTGCAAACTCCTGAATTGAAATTTGAGATGAGAAAATCTATGGACAGTTTTACAAACTTGAAAATACAACTGAAAGACTATTGATGAACAATACAAAATAAAAATGAATAGAGCAGTTCCTTGTAAAAGTCAGGAATTCCATCAGGTATGTAATTATAAAATATTTTTATTAAAAATAATAAATTTCCAAATTTGACAAAGTTTAATTGTAGCATTATTTTAAGCTATACTTTAGGTATTAATTATTAGTTTAATTGCTAGTTACTATCTTACTAAATAAGTTCAAAGTTGATATCCTAATTTACAATACTGAAATCGGCATTTATTAAACTCAGCCACTTAAAGAATTCAAATACGTTTGAAACGGAGGTGATTTTAATAACCGGCAGGTTATAGTATATCATTAAATATAATAATTATGCAAATGTTTACAGAAATTACCAATTATATATGAATTCCATGAATTAAAGTAAAACTTCAACAAGAAATTTTATTAACTGCTTGAGAGCCAAGGAGCGATTTTGTGCTTTTTCTGTGTCGCTCGAAAAGTGCCAGTGCTTTAAGCTGCAAAGCCGATAACTGCAAAACGCTCGGTTTTCGTCGAAGCACAACTTTATGGTTACCATTCCATTTTAGGTAAAAGTAAAATAATGAGACAGCTGGTATAAGAATGAATTTAATTTCAGTCTAACATCTGGATGCAAATATCATCAAAATGTACAGAAATGCTCGTCAAAGCCCAATGTATGCACATCTTTTTTGCATGCTACACAAATTAATCTAGACCTTCTAATATGCAAATGTTTACAGAAATTACCAATTATATATGAATTCCATGAATTAAAGTAAAACTTCATCAACAAGAAATTTTATTAACTGCTTGAGAGCCAAGGAGCGATTTTGTGCTTTTTCTGTGTCGCTCGAAGTTTCCAGTGCTTTAAGCTGCAAAGCCGATAACTGCAAAACGCTCGGTTTCCGTCGATGCACAACTTTATGGTTACCATTCCATTTTAGGTAAAAGTAAAATAATGAGACAGCTGGTAAAAGAATGAATTTAATTTCAGTCTAACATTTCGATGCAAATATCATTAAAATGTACAAAAATGCTTGTCAAAGCACAATGCATGCACATCTTTTTTGCATGCTACACAAATTAATCTAGACCTTCTAATAGCACTGTTTTCGGTACTGCAGACTACGGAATGCCTCAAATTGCGTCCTGGAACTTTTTTTAATCCGTACGCCTTTTCCCCCCTCATGCTGAATTAATCTTTCCCTGTCCATAACCATTCATGTTCTATTTCAGAAATCATATTCGATGTATATTGGAGTCATGACATTGCTTCTTTCCCATAGTTTCCTTGTACAACAAATGAGAATTTAATACCATTCTTGAAAATAATATTTTTATATTATATAAAGACGCTGATATCTGTACTTATGTCAGAAAGATGTCAGAACAACACTGAATTAAAAGAATTACATCTTACCATATAACAGCAGAAAACAGCACAATAGCACTGCTTGGCATTTTTGATCGGAGAATAAGACAAGCGCTGTCATGCAGCTTGGCACTCTTGAAGAGGGAACAAGACAAGAGAAAACGCACTTCTTAGCACTTTTAGAGAGGAAATAAGACAAGCGAAAAAGCATTTCTTGGCATGGGAAAACAGCAAAGACATGTGGCATTCAAACGGTTAAGAAATAAAGTAATAAAAAGCATGCATATTACATTGAAATTGTTCAGTTAATTGCAAAATATACTGTTTTAATTTGAAAGAAAAATGAAAAATCTCAAGAAATATTGAATGGTAGCATGGATGAGACTGGTAGCTTGTTATGCCATGCAAGTAAGATCTTTTACCTCAAAGAATGGCAAAATTTGACAGGATGGGTAAATGCTAGATGTCAAATAACAGCACTAAAAATAGGAAATCTTATGATATAATCACTTTTAATATTATAAGAGAGAAGAAAAAGTCACTTCTTTAGTAAATGTCACATTTACCATTAAAATCAATTTAAATAAATTGGTCACTTCCCTTTTAAGTTCCTGATCAACAATTAACAACTTAATGTCAAATTTTAATACACTCACGTTTGTGAAAATTGCAACACCAAGAAGGAATCGTCATAATTGAATGCAATTTAATACACAGTTGAGTGGTAGTGGTACAAATAAATGATTAAATGTTCAAAGCAAACAAACAAGAACAAGAGATCGAATCAGTAT